>PVHT020000166.1:10151814-10172808 GCA_004024745.2 Catagonus wagneri
CAAGATTTTTCAGGGCTTTCAATATACTAAAGACATATTAAGGGTGAGAGAGTACACATTTCCCAAATTTATTTTATTGCATAATTCTTTTACCCCCACAATATCTTGTAATCTCTCCTAGAACACTATGATGGCCCTATCTATCTATCTATCTATCTATCTTTTTTTAAGGGCTGCACCAGCAGCATATGGAAGTTCCCAGGCTAGGGGCTGAATCAGAGCTGCAGCTGCCAGCCTACACCAGAGACACAACAACCTATACAGCTTACAACAATGCTGAGCGAGGCCAGGGATTGAACCCACATCCTCATGGATATTAGTTGAGTTCTTAACCCGCTGAGCCAACACAGGAAATCCTATGACAGCTTTAAAAAGCAAAAACTTTGGGAGTTCTCTTGTGGTACAGCGGGTTAAGGATCTGGCATTACTGAAGCAGGAGTCTGGGCCTCCGCTGTGGTGCATGTTTGATCCCTGACCCAGAAACTTCCACATGCCACAGGGCGTGGCCAAAAATAAATAAATAAAAAGCACAAACTTCTGAGTTTGCTCTTTTTGATTCTCTAATGTCTGACCTTAAACTATTTCTAAACTTATCTCTAACTTCTGTATGAATTTCCACCTTCAACTAGACTCTACACTGTACTCTGAGCAAGCTATATATGTGACTCTGTCCTCCTGCTTGTCTATAAAAACTCTGTCAACTCTTCACAGCCAACATCAAGTTTCAGTTCTTTCACAAAGGTTCCTCTACTAATTCAAGAACACAATAGCGTTTTCCTCTTCTGAACTGCACCACTCACATTTCATCTGATGCTCCATAGGCACTCAGTCAGTGCTTGAACACAAATCTTCTAGAGACCTGCCTTTGAATTTAGTTTTTGTTTGTGGTTCCTTCTCCCTTACTAGAGAGCAAGGTCCTTGAAGGAACAGGCATTACCTTTTGTATATGTGCCATAGTATTAACAGCTTTGAAATGAACAGGGCCTAGAAAATATTTACCAAACAGATGAAAAAAGTTTTTTTAGGATAGGTGTTCTGCTTGTCCCTCCAGAACCAGGCTCCACCTTTCTGCCCTCTGTGGTAGAAAGCTGACCCATACAGATTACATAAAAGGTTCCCTTGCCCTCTGGCTTCTACTGGGATTCAGATATTAGAGAATACCAACAGGAGACTAGAGGCAAAGTGGAGAATGAGGTCAGATAACTAATTATGTTGACTCAATCCCTGCAAGGTCAAATGGGCTGGCTGTTTCCCTTAGCTCAAGGTCACAATGCCACGCCCCAGAAACCACTTCTTCTCACCCTTTCAGGCTTGGAAATGATAAAGACATGCTGCTGTTAGCCTTCCAGTATTACACTCATGGTTTCCCTCCTAGTCCCTGTCCACAGCTTTACATAAACCCTTTGGTACCTAATTAGAATGTGCCATTTGTTTCTTGCCTGAATCCTGATACAAGTGGTATACTAATTGTTTGGTTGTTTTAAAAAAATACTTACTAAGAATTTCTGTTGTGGCTCAGTACGTTAAGAGCCTAACTAGCATCCATGAGGATGAAGGTTCGATCCCTGGCCTTGCTCAGTGGCTTAAGGATTTGGCTTTGCTATGAGCTGCGGTGTACGTTGCAGACGTGGCTTGAATCTGGCATTGCTGTGGCTGTGGCTGTGGCATAGGCCAGCAGCTGCAGCTCTGATTCAACCCCTAGCCTGGGAACGTCCATATGCCGCAGGTGTGGCCCTTAAAAGACAAAAAAATAAAAAATACTTACTGGTAAGAACAGGCAATAGATTTGTTTTGAAAATCTAAAACTAAACACAGACTATAGTCTACAGGGAGTTTTGGATTATGATCTACTTGAGTGAAGAAACCATGACTTACTCATCTTTCTATGCAACCCTGTGCCTAGAAAAGTCACATGCACACTGTTCAAAATAAACATTCATCTAACTGAATTTAATCAACTCTGGCAGACACAGTTCCTGCTCACCAATTACGTACAAGCTCCTTTACATTTTCCAGCACCCCTTGCAGTTAGGTGGGGAACAGATGAGAGGGCTCTGGGCAGTGGAACATGGATAGAAGCGACAAATGCATTTTCCAGGCCCAGTCCTTAAAATCATCCCAAGTGAAGCTTGACCTCTCTTCTCCCCTTTTCAACCTTGAATATTTTTTCCAAGTGATGAAAATATAAGATAAATGACAGCTTCCTGATTCAAGAAATAAATTCTTGTGGTAAGCTGCCAAGTTTTATAAGTTCCTTATTTATCGAATAGAGTTCAAGTATCTTCTACTTACAACATTTTCTGCATTTTAAGTAACTACTGATTTTTAACTTCTTTTTGGATATAATAGCTTTCTAATGAATTTGCTCATTATTTCAAGATACAGTGAAGAATAAACATATGCTCTAGACTATACAGTGAATGAAAATAAATGCCTTAGTAATTTATTACTGACAAACAGAAAAAAGGCCTGAAGGTATTTTTATTATCTGTTTAGCATTAAGTAAGCTTAAGAATGAAATGACTGTAAAATGAGGTAACAATGATCTGAGAAGTTCTACCTCCAGGATGAGACCCAGGAGCAAGTCCATGCTTTTTCCTTCCTCTTGGCATTGTAGCAAAGAGGAGAGAAGGGGCTGTTCTTTGGTTGAAAAAATAAGGTATAAAAAATGGTCTTTCCAGAAGTCTGGAACATTTTTAGATTATCTGCGTCTTGTCTATGTACGTTTTAAATTTTCAGCTTAAAACTAAGCACTTCTTGAAAAATAAGAGAAAAAGAAGGGATCAGAGCTGTCTTGTTCTTTCATCTATTAGAAACATACTGCTTCCTCAAGTAACAAGTTAAGCTTAAGCTTTTGAAATTTTTAAGCTCCAAATGTTTTTAGCATTTTGTGGCTATTTAATGCTCTTACTTAGTCTAGGGGATATTATCAGAAAAGAACATATTTGTCACCTGCATGTATTTACCCATCTAAATATATATATATATATATATATATATTATGTATATACACATACATAAATTCATACATAAAAGTTAGAGAGTCATTTTGTGTCATTTGAGTTTTTAAAAGCTCATCTCTTTGAGATTTAGTCTTTCTTTCAGTATTATGTTTAACTGATGTGAGCAACTGTCCTTGGCTTTGTGTTCCTTTCATAGTTTGGACACGCCATTTCGTTGAATTTTGGTGATTATGTTGGAACACATGAAGTCCCCTATCTTGTTGCCATCCACGTTTCTTGTGGCTATAGTTACAGAAATTTTTATGCACTTGCTCTTTTATTTTTTATTATTTATTTTTGCTTTTTTAGGCCACACCTGTGGCATAGGGAAGTTCCCAGGCTAGGGGTCAAATTAGAGCTGCAGCTGCTGGCCTACAGCACAGCCACAGCAACGCAAGATCCGAGCCACATCTGCAACCAACACCACAGCTCACAGCAATGCTGTATCCTTAACCCAATAAGCGAGGAGGCCAGGGATCAATGGATACTAGTTGAGCCACAACAGGAACTCCTATACTTGCCCTTTTAAAATACCAACTAATTAAGACTGCATTTTTCCATCTCCGTCTGTTCACCATCAGGATCAGCAACAGATATACTGTCAGCAATTTTTTTTTTATCTTTCCACTTCTCTTAAAACACAAACAGTTGCCTATTTTTCCTGCAGAGTTTTCTGAAGCCTCCCCTTCTAATGGAAGGGTTAGATTATATGTCTAACTCTCGACAGCACTGCTTTCCTTAGCTACCATAAAATCTATACACTGGTTTCTTTCAAGTTTCTACTTTACTGATCAATTTTATCCTTAATGATCAGAATTAGGCCACGAACAGTAGATGTCTCACTCTCCTTCTGACAAATGAGAACCTCCACCACCAGTCTATAATACAAATGTGTGTGTGTATTCATTTATATATAGTCATTCCCTACAGAGTTAAATATAAAAGCATTCCTTGTGTTTGTCTAACCTTTCCCTATTCCCTTTTTTTTTTTTTTTGGTCTTTTAGCCTTTATGTAGAGCCGCACCTGCGGCATATGGAGGTTCCCAGGCTAGGGTTCTAACAGGAGCTGTAGCTGCCGGCCTACACCACAGCCACAGCAACGAGGGATCCAAACCACGTCTGCAGCCTACACCACAGCTCACGGCAACGCCAGATCCTTAACTCACTGAGCAAGGCCAGGGAGTGAACCCGCAACCTCATGGTTCTTAGCTGGATTCGTTAACCACTGAGCCACGAAGGGAACTCCTTTTTTTTTTCTTTTTGATGAGAAGTTTTAAGTCCTCTGAAGTAGTCTTCTTAGTATAGCTCTGGCTTATCCTTACTCTGATTTTTAAAAATACATATGAACCAAAACATTTTACAAGAATGAAATAATTCTATCTAAGGAGAATTTAAGATTATCGTATCTAGAACAATGTGAATTTCTGTTGAACAAATACTGAAATAAATGTATTTGTACAAGAAGCATCCTGAGTAGTTCTAGGTTTACTCACTATAAGTACCATTAAATAAAAATGTAAATAACTTTATGATGAAAACTAAATCTAAACCACAAAATGGGTATCTTATGGAACATAAATTAGATTTATATCATGAGGGATAATATATAATAAAGCTCCTACTTAAAATGATGCTTTAATATTTTCTATGGTACTATAATAATTATATACTGGCATAGATAAATGGTATAAAAAATCTACATCACTGTCCTCATATAGTATAATCATTAAGGTCCAAAAAACACAATAAAAGTCAACTTCTTAGAAGTTATCTATGTGAAAGCACAATGGTTATTTGATGGCTGCTGAGAGGTAAGAACTTGCCATTCATATTCATGACTCTCACACGAGTTGCAGTGGTTGGTAAGCACGATGGATACTATAAAGGGGTCTATCCAAAACTAGTAAGTTTAAAAGAGCAGTCAAAGGAACTAACCAGAAGAAATGATGGTGATATTGTAGGCAGCCAGGAAAATGAGCTAAGGAGGTAGAGAAATGGTAAACACAAGGCAAAGAATAACGGTAACTAAAGAAGAAATAGGTGTTTGGTAGAATCAGGTTCAGGGAAAATCTTAATGGGCTAGTTTAAAATAAAAAGGTTGTGGAGTTCCCATTGTGGTGCAGCAGAAATGAATTCGACTAGTATCCATGAGGATGCGGGTTCGATCCCTGGCCTCGCTTAGTGGGTAGGGCATCTGGCATTGCCCTGAGCTGTGGTGTAGGCCTGCAGCTGTAGCTCTGATTCGACCACTAGCCTGGAAACTTCCATATGCTGCAGGTATGGCCCTGAAAAGCAAAATAAATAAATACATACATACATACATACATACAAAATAAAATAAAAATAAAAACGACAGAATTAAAAAAATAAAAAGGTTACATTATGTAAACTGCTTGGTCTTTTGCCAAGAGACCTCATCAGTTATCTGAGGAATTAGAAGTAATTTTCAACACGCTTTCAAGTATTATAAAAAAGAAAAAGAGAGAGTTCCCATCATGGTTCAGTGGTAACAAAACTACTAGTATCATGAGGATACGGGTTTGAGCCCTGGACTTGGTCAACAGGTTAAGGATCCCACATTGCCGTGAGCTGTGGTAGGTCGCAGACAATGCTCAGATCCCGCGTTTCTATGTCTACGGTATAGGCCAGCAGCTACAGCTCCCATTTGACCCCTAGACTGGGAACTTCCATATGCCACAAGTGCAGCCCTCAAAAGACAAAAAAAAAAAAAAAAAAAAAAAAAAAAAAAAAAAAAAAAAAAAAAGAGAGAGAGAGAGAGAGAAAAGAAAGGAGGAAAACAAAAGAAAATAATTGTTAAAACTATTTAGATATCATAAAACGTCTCATGAATTTAGATTTATTGGACTTTTAATAAACTAAAGACATTTCACATTTTTAAAATGCTAAGAAGGAGGGAGTTCCTGCTGTAGCTCAGTCATAAGGAAACCGACTAGTATCCATAAGGATGCAGGTTCAATCCCTGGCCTTGCTCATTGAGTTAAGGATCCAACGTTGCCATGAGCTGTGGTTCAGGTCACAGATGTGGCTTGGATCTGGCGTTGCTGTGGCTGTGACATAGGCCAGCAGCTGCAGCTCTGATTCGATTCCTAGCCTGGGAACTTCCATATTCCACAGATGCAGCCTTAAGAAGAATATAAAAATAAAATGCTAAGAAAGGAAACAGTTAAGGCAAAAAAAAAAAATTGGAAAACATAATCAATGATTTTACACATTTTTTTCCTTATTTTTAGGGCTGCACCCATGGCATATGGAGGTTCCCAGGCTAGCGGTCAAATCAGAGCTATAGCTGCCTGCCTACACTACAGCCACAGCAATGCCAGATCAGAGCCATGTCTGCAGCACAGCTCTCGGCAATGTCGGATCCTTAACCCAGCGAGGCCAGACACTGAACCCACAACCTCATGGTTCCGGAGTCGTTTCTGTGGTGCCACAACGGTAACTCCTGATTTTATACATTTTAAAGAATCTAAGAAGCTGATAGATACCTCAAAAGAAAAGTGCTCCAAACTATATCAATAAAGGACCTAATAAACTCAATAAAGGATCTAAGAACTGAGGTCTGTTGCTGACTGCAGAGCTTGGAAGAATTTCATTCCAAGTCTCGGTTTCTGAACCACACCATGAATCTCTAATAAATAAGTAGAAAAGCAGCATCTACTTGGATCACATTAAAATGATAAAAATGAGTAAGGTGGGGGATGGGAAGACAGGGAATACGAAAGCAAAATAGATTTCGCTACCCTGTATAAGGAACTCCTCACTTAGTTTGAGGATAACGTTTCCTACTCATCATGCCCATTCTGCATATATTCTCAAAATATATTTGTCCAAAGTTTCTTGGATTAACCAATAATATGCTGTCCCTACTATCTATCATAGTGCAGCATATGTCCAAAGATTACTATATTTGCCCTATTATAAATCCAAATACCTTCATGCTCAATCCTAAAGTAAAAATGTGAAACACCATCTGGCCTTTTACACTTGTGAAGACTGAGTAATCTTTGAGATCCACTGTTTAAAGGCATGATCTCCGTCAACCAGAGCTTCATCAGGATTTCATTTTCCCTTTTCTCTAGAGTACAGCTGCTAATGCAGACTACCTCTATGGTCACTCAGGCTCTTGCTGGACTGCCGTTGCTCCCAATTCCCATAAAGAAAAAATAAAGGGAGAAGTCAAAATACACTATAAACATAACCTGGAACAGGTGGCTGTGAAGAAAAGATTGAGCCGGCTGACAGCAAAGGGTTATTTCAACATCAAGATTTGAAAATGAAGGGACTGGTTGAGATGAGAGGTACTTTGTTTATACTTTAAATCTAAGAATGGGAATACACTTTTGTCTAGTTGTAACAAAGAGCCTGGGAAATGACAAACAGCTTTCCACCTAACCTGACCTCTGTTCACTGGTGCACACTACATAGGAGGGTGAAAAAACTTGCCTAGTAAAGTGTCGACATATTACTCAAAAAAATTTCAGAAGACAGGCCTAGAATGTGTATGTGATTTCAGAGCCAGAAAAAAAATGCATAGTAGCCAGCAACAATCTGACAAATAGAACTGTATCTTGATCATAGCATTATGCAAGGTACGGGAAACGCTTGCTTAAACTCTCAAAGAAAAATAGTGTCAAGGAAAGGACATGTTTGACCTATCAGAGGTAAGTTTTTTTTAATTTAGTTTTATTGAAGATAGTTGATTACACTGTAACAACTTTTAACTCTTACCTGCATTAACAAAGAGAAATCAGTGGTGCAGATAATCCGACAGGCTTGGTAATCAAAGATCTCCTAAACTGGTTTTGAAAGCAAGTATTTACCCAGTCTGCTCTCCTACAGTGTGCCAGAAGTGTTACTGAGTGCTGAGGGTCAGAGTGGGTAAAGATATATACACACGTGTTAGAGTTCCCATAGTGGCTCAGCAATAATGAACCCAACTAGTATCCACGAAGTTGTGGATTTGATCCCTGGCCTCACTCAGTGGATTAAGGACCCAACGTTGCAGTGAGCTGTGGTGTAGGTCACAGACATGGCTAGGATCCCCCACTGCTATAGCTGTGGCATAGCCCGGCAGCTGTATCTTTGATTCGATCCCTAGATGGGGAACTTCCATATGCCGCAAGTGCAGCCCCAAAAAGACAAAAAAAAAAAAAAAAAAGTGTTAAAACCCAACACGGTAAGATTTCTAAAAAGTGATTTGTACAGATCTATAAGGGCACAGGTTCCACTGTTCCTAAGTGCATGCCCAGGGTACACACAAGCTGAGCATCAAGGAGATAAATGATTGTTGGGTTAAAAACAGAGGTAATACACAAAAGCTAACAGTTACCTAGTGCTAGTAAGGCTGTAGAGAAAAGGGACACACCCAAGGGACACACACCCACACTGCTGTGAAAAATTTGGATTCCTAAGACTTTTTTGATAATTACCCTCATAATATGTCCAATAAAAACTGGACATATCCTTTCCTACTGCAATACCACCTCTGGCAATTTATCTTACAGATATAAAATTTGATATATCCATATTACAAAAATAAGAATTTCAAAAGGAATTGCTTTTGGTCTATATCTTCTGACTTTAGTATGGTCATGATTTACTACTGAGCAAAAAACACAAGAGCCAGGGAACAGTAAATATATTGATTCCATTTTTATTAAAAAAAAAAAGCAATCCACCCCTCCAAAAATCTTATTTGTACATATTTGTATATAAATATACAAACCATGTAAGCATGGAAAAGCTATAGGAGCTGTGGAAGCATAATTCTAGACTACCAATGTTGAGTGTGGCTAGAGGATGGGCCTAACTGAAAAACACTTACACAGCAAAATTAAGGGAAATGTTCATGCTATATAAGGTAAAAAGAAAATATGTAAAATTCCAAAGTATTGCATATTCCCTCACTTCACTCAGATTTCTTTCCAAATGGAACATCCTCAGAGAAATCCTTTTGGAACCTCTTAAATAGTCACCACATCCCCATTTTATCTCATTCTAGCCCCTTATCTTGCTTTACAGTTTTTCATATTGCTGAATACATTACACATTCATTAATTTACTGTCTCTCACCACTAAAATTCAAACTCCAGGAAGATGGAAAGAGGGCTTTGTGTCGTTTACTATTGTGTTCCTAGAACCTAAAACAGTCTCTGATACAGAGATATCAGTCAATAAACATTTGCTGAGTAAAGAATACATTTATATCTCATCTGTAAAAACTAAAAATACACATGAGCAGAAACAAGAAGCTAAAATAGCAAATAAAGGTATTGATTTGATTGGGTGACAAAATTGGTAGCAACTTAAAAAAAAGATGTCTTTTAATAAGCTGTAAACTAAATTAGTTAAACTCATATGTTTTAGAATGTTGAATATACAAATTCTCAAATGGGTTGGCAGGGAGGAGAAGAAGGAAGAAAGAAAGGGAAGTCTAGATTTGACTGAGTGATTCAAAATTTGTTTGAGTAATGATAGGAAGAAAAAGCACAAATGAGGGAACAGTTTTTCCAAATATCTCAAACTCAATGCTAGACACAATGACACTTCTCTCTTACAAGAGTACTGCTCTGGTTTGTAAACTAATGCATAAGAAGTAAAAATATATTTAAATGGAAAATTCTGGTATTAACACAGATAGTAAAACAATAGCAATAGTCAAGAAGCCTTCATAAACTCCTAGCAGAATAAGCACACTCTGGTTATCTAATCTGAAGACGCTTTTTTTTTTTGTCTTTTTGCCTTTTCTAGGGCCGCACCCAGGGCATATGGAGGTTCCCAGGCTAGGGGTCTAATCGGAGCTGTAGCCACCAGCCTACGCCACAGCCACAGCAACATGGGATCCGAGCTGTGTCTGCAACCTACACCATAGCTCACGGCAACACCTGATCCTTAACCCACTGAGCGAGGCCAGGGATCGAACCTGCAACCTCATGGCTGCTAGTTGGATTTGTTTCCGCTGAGCCATGAAGGGAACTCCTGAAGATGCTTTTTTAACACCTCAAGCAAATTCTGAAACTCTGAAAAATGTCCATGTGTACACTTTAAGCACAAATATCAGAAATATATACTGTTCTTCTCAAAAGTTTTCAATATAGATACTGAGATGTTCTCAGATATAATTAAATATAAGGAAACCAATGAAATCAGTTTCTATATTCTTATACTCTTAAATAATATAGTGCATTAAAAAACAAAGGCTAACAGCTATGTGTATATTTTCTGGGCACAGTCTCAGTTTTATATTTAGACTACAAAATTTTAAACAAAATGCAATTTCTTTTCACAGTAAGGATACTATTTTTACATAGAGTTGTGCAAATACTAATTTTCAAATAAAGCCATCTGAGGGCATCCTGTAATGGTTAAAACACACACTGTCCACAGAGACAAAGAACTCTGCAGGAACAATGACCACATTTTTAAGCCCTTTAGTTCACTTACAATTCATGAATATTTTAAAATCATATGCAATATGAAATCTCTACAAGATAAGCATTAAACGAAAGAAATAACTTTTGTCAATTTTGCTAAAAAAAAAAACACTTCAAAATGAGAATGAAATAATTTCCTTGAAAAGGCAACTCGTTATCTGTGATTGTTACTTGGCTGTCTGTTCAAAAAAAATTTTTAATATTTAAAAATAATGAGTTGGTATTCTCAAAAAGTGAATTGTATGTTACTTGCAAGAACATGAAATGATTTTTCAATCCCATAAGAAAACAAGCTTGTACTCTGTCCCTCCAACACTCATCTTTTATCTTGAAAGGCTCTTATGAAAATAATCCACACAATAAAACCTTCCATAACTTCAAGAACTACCTTATTTTTCCTGTTTAAATCCTAAAGATGAATAAGCTGACTTTTAGGTACATATTACATTTTATACATATGGTTAAACATATATTTAGATATCAAATGCAGACATATTTAGTTAAAATCAATTAAACTGAGAAGTCCTTCCCTTCTGGCTGTCCATATTTTTCTTTAATCCTGGTCAGTGTAAACCCTTATTACCAGTAATTTGCCACTATAACACTGAGTAAAAATGCTAGCCTCACAATTTTTGTCATTTCCTCCCCCCTCTTCCCCTGCAGGCTGCTACTGTTGATGGCCTTTATGGAAATATAAATTCAATCAGCAGCTGCAAATTTCATGAGACATCCATCTTCATGCTGAATTTCTAACTGAGTGTCAAAACAATCTGTGGATTTCTCCCTGATGAAACACACATTGAATTGTAAATTTCTGCAATTTCCTCATGTTTGAATTTCAGCTGCAGCAAAATAGTGCTAGCCTAGATATACTGCCTATTAGGCTGAAACAAGTAATTTTCTCTTCTTATCCCTGCATGCCAGTTAAAGAGTTAACTGTTTTTAAAAGCCATGAAACAAAATTTCCTCCCAAATTAAACAATTAAATTTTCTATACAACCATAAGAAAACAAGGATATAAAAACCATTAATATACTGTACAGGTTTTTAAAAGATTTTTTTCCTCAATAGACTTACTTGTTCTACATGGTTGTCTCTCTTTTTCTTTCTTTCTTCCTACTATATTTGGTGGTAAATAATGCTATGAGCTTTGATAAAATCAGTATTTCTATACACAGTGCAAGATAGTACAAAAACGAAGTACAGTCACAAAATAATTACTAGTAACTTCAAATTTAATGAGATAGATTTTCATTAAATATTTCTAAGAGTAAAAATATTATAACAAAGTATTATAATAGCTAGACTAGGCATTCTTCTTAATACATACTTAAAACTGAGTTAATTTTTTCACCAAAAAACATTTTCAACTGAGGAGCAATATAGAATTGCTTTTAAATAATGTGCTATTAAGGAGAGTATATTATTTTACAACTAAATAAGCAAAAATATTATGATATTTAAAAAAATAACAAACTCATTAAGTGACTCATATTCCAAGATAGCAACATCTTACAAACATCTTTTCATTAATGTCACAACAAAATAATTCATAGCCCTACTTAAAAATTCAACAAGACACTGCACTAAGCAAACCTTAAGGATGGTCTGTAAAACAAGTAATCAAATAACAATCATTCACGTTTGCAACAAACATTTAGTGAACATCTCCTACGTGTCAGGTAATTTTTACCAGGCCACGGGGACAAAGAGATGTGCAGAACATAGTCCTTTATCTCAAGAAGTTAGTAGAGATAAGAAAGAAGGAAATTATTTATTAAAACATAGTGGTAAAAGTGCCATAAACTGGTACATTAAGGGAGGAAAAATTTAGGAGAGCACTGAGGAGAGAGACAAATATCTCACGAGCAGTTACGGAAGCTTTCAGAGTCATAGTTTCTAAGGACATAGAGGAGTCAGCCAGGAGAGAAAAAGATGGAGACGCATTCCAGCCAGAGGGCAGAATATAATAATTTTAAAAAGGGAAGCATGAAATAGCACAGCGCCTTTGGAAAATTGTTAGTAACTGGAGATGGAAAAGAGGGCAGATATGTGATGTGGTAGAATAGGGTAGGCTGGAATAAGGTCATGAAGAGCTATGAATGCCACGCTAAAATATTTATTTAAACATCATGCAGAAGGTTGTGGCGGTCCTCTGAAGGATTTTAAGGGGTGTAATAATAATGAATGATATCTCTCAATGGGATATGAAAGTTAAAGTATAATGATTAAAAACACAGAACTCTGGAGACAGGCTCAGTTCAAATCCAGCTCTGCTACCTGCTGGCCCTGTGATTTGGTACAAATTACTTTCACAATGTCTCAATTACCCAATCAGTAAAACAGTGATAATAATACTACATATGACAAGATTAACATGAGATTTAAAGGTCTTCTACATATTTGAAGCTATAATTATTATCATCACCATTTTATAGTTTGGTAGGTTCTTTAGGTCTAACTCTAATACACAAGAATCCCAAGGAAAATAATCTAATTTAAATTATCTAAAACACCATTTGGCACAAATTACACATCAACTCATTTTCACCTAGAAAACATTTACATAACCCTTCTGGTGCAATAGGTTAAGGGTCCAGTACTGCCACTACAGCAGCTCAGATTGCCACTATGGCACAGGTTCAATCCCTGGCCCAGAACTTCCACATGCCATGGATGCAGCTAAAAAAACAACAAAAAAAACTATAATAAAACAAAAACCATTTACTGAGTATTTATGTACAGACCTTGCAAAATATAGTTTTTTTAAAAACCCACTAGAAGAGGAACAGTTAAAATAATTTTATGATAGATTTTTTAAGAAGTTAATATAGAAAAATCAATCAACATTCTTAAAACATGAAAACACTGATTCAATGAAATTTTTTCAATATTAAAAAAAAAATGGAGCTCCAGTTGTGGTGCAGCAGAAACTAATAGGACTAGGCACCATGAGGTTGTGGGTTCAATCCCTGGCCTCACTCAGTGGGTTAAGGATCCAGCATTGCCATAAGCTGTGGTGTAGGTCAGCACACAGGGCTTAGATCCTGTGTTGCTATGGCTGTGGCGTAGGCCAGCAGCTACAGCTCCAATTCAGCGCTTAGCCTGGCAACCTCCATATGCCGCAAATGCGACCATAAAAAGCAAAAGCAAAAAAAAAACCAAAAAACACAGACAATTCCTAAAACATGGTAGTCCAAAATAATGTGTAGGAGTTTCCTTCACGCTGCAAACAAGACAAGTGAAATAACTTTAAAAATAACAGAGCTAAAAATTTTTTCTTTTAATTTAAAGCAAGGAAAATTCCTCAAGTGTTTGAAGCAGACAGACACCAAAACCAGAGCCCTAACCTTGAGGTGAGATAACAGCAATGCACAGGGTTTCAGACTCAGCTTTAGGCCCTAAGGACTGAGGGCCTGGATATATAGTTTTAAAATCCCTTATGGGAAAGTGAGGTGGTGAAGGCGGATGCAGGTGATGACATAACTTTACTGTGAGCATCTGTGCAAAGCTCACAGCACTGTGCAAAGCTCACTATCTTTCACATGAAAAGGTAACTAAAAAAAACCCCCCAAAAAAACAAAAAAACACTGCCCCATGAACTTTAAGAAGGAACAAAGAAGTAAGTCATTAGTTTGAGGCCTAGAACGAGGAGGGGAAAAGTAGGAACAAATAAAAAACTCTAAAGTAACATCACATGTAAGTGAGGCTTTCAAATTTACACAGTTGCACAGTGTAAATATCATAAACTCAAAAACAACATAAAATCTGGCTGGATCTTTGAAACCATTAAAAATCCAGAAGTAAGTGTAAAAAGCCCCATGGGTTTACTCACATACTACACTGGATTTCTATGGAAGAAAGAATTCCTACTAGAAATGAACTCATAATAAAAAATTATAACTTGAAGAAACCACCATTAGGGAAGAGGTTTAGCTGTTGAAATAAAGAAACAAAGAAGTCTCCAAAAACTACAAACAGAATAATGTGAAAGTGACTAAAACAACAAGAATGTTTATAATGATTAGATTTTTAAAGGAAAGTAAAAACAATTAAAAAAAAAACTACTCATCCGGAAAAAGAACTAAAATATTTTTAAAAGAACCAAAGAGAAACTTAGTGAATAAAAAGTCATGATGAGGGATGCACTGAGGGTTTGGGATGGAAATGCTATAAAATTTAGTTGTGATGATTTCTGTACACCTATAAATGTAATAAAATTCATTAAGTAATAAAAATTTTTTTAAAGTATCAAAAAAAAGTCACAATGAAAAAAAGAAAACCTCAAGGGATATAGAGGAAAGAAGACCAACTATATCTTTAATAGACATTCTAGAAAGAAATGATAGAAAAGGGGGAAAGGGGATGCAATATTTGAAAATATAATGACCAAGAGTTTCCAAAACTGATGAGCCATATATGAGCCACTTTCCAGGTCCAGGAATGACAAAAATCAGGATAATAACAAGAAATCTGTAATGAAATAAACTGTAATGAAAATGCAGAACATCAAAGACAAAGAAAAGATTTTAAAAACAATCAGCAAAAAAATGGCAGTATGCCTACAAAGGTGACAATTAGATTGAAGTCAGATTTCTCACAAGTAACAGCAAATGCTAGAAAACAATAATAATACCTTTGAGGAGCTGAGGAAATAGACATGTTAACCAAAAATTCTATACCCAGCTAAATCACCACTCAAGTTTGAGGGCAAAATAAAGATACTTTCAGAAAAAAAATGAAAGTTGAAAATTTATTTCCTACAGACTCTTTTGGAAAGATCTATTAAAGAAAGAAAATTGAACAAAGAGCATGAAATGCAACAATAAATTATGTGAACCAATACTGACAAACTCATCAGTAAAGCTAAATAAGCACAGAATCTTAAGAACAGTAATAGTGTCACTGAGTAATTTGTAGAGTGTGAGGGTTAATTTTAATATGTTGGAGTTCCCATTGTGGCTCAGTGGAAACAAATCCGATTAGGAACCATGAGGTTGCAGATTCAATCCCTGGCCTTTGCTCAGTGGGTTAAGGATCTGGCATTGCCATGAGCTGTGGTGTAGGTCACAGACACGGCTCGGATCCCACGTTGCTGTGGCTGTGGTGTAGGATGGTGGCTACAACTCCGATTAGACCCCTAGCCTGGGAACCTCCATATGCTGTGGGGGTGCAGCCCTAAAATGGCAAAAGACAAAAAAAAAAAAATTTAATATGTCAACATGACTAGGCCATGGTGCCCAGATATTTGGTCAAACGTTATTCCGGATGTTTTGGTGAAGGTGCATTTTAGATGAGATTAACACAAATTGGTGGACTCTGAGAAGAGCAGATTACTTTCTATGATGTGGGTGAGTCTTATGAAATCAATCAAAGACCATAATAAAGACTGACTTCATCCAAGCAAGAAGAAATTCTGCCCAGAGTCTCCCTCTGGACTTGAACTGTAATTTATTCCTGGGTCTCCAGTCTGCTGACCTAGTCTGCAGATTTTGGATTTACCAAGCCTCCACATTTATATGAGCCAATTCCTTAAAAATACCTCTCATCAGTTCTGTTTATCTGGATAACCCTGTGTAATAGGGAAGGCATTTAAAAACAAAGGGAAACTAAAATGCTGGAGAATACATAGAAGGAGCAAAAGAGGATGGCATTCAAAGATGAAATTTCAATGTCTTTATTTTGTTTTGTAGAAGTTCAATAGAGATATTAATTTCAGACTTTTTCAAGTCTGTTACATGCCGAATAGTACACTGAGAAAGAGAAACACAATGTATAACATCCAAAAGAGTAAAGGGAGAAAGATTGGGGAGGGGAAATAACACAGAAAAATGTATCAATCATAGAAGGCTGGTAAGGATAGAAGAAAGTAAAGGCATGATTAAAAGAAAACATGAATAAAGTGACAGAATTAAGTCCAAATATATCATAAAATATAAAGTAATAAATAATAAAAAGATTACAACCAGCTATTAAATGACTGAAAAATCTCAGAACACTTAAAAATATCTACTTAAATGCTGTTTATAAGAGATCTACCTAAAACATATGCTGTGGTTTAGTCCTAAAAAAAAAAAATCAGGAGTTCCCTCGTGGTGCAGTGTAAACAAATCCTACTGGGAACCGTGAGGGTGTGGGTTTGATCCCTGGCCTCGCCTTGTTCAGTGGGTTAAGGATCCAGTGTCACCATAAGCTGTGGTGTAGGTAGCAGCCTGGGAACCTCCTTATGCCGTAGGTGTGGCCCTCCAAAGACAAAAAGAAAAAAATCAGTAAAGATTTGGAAAATTTGGACATTATACATAACAAGCTTATATAAATATGATCTTGTAGAAAACTACATATGTGCAACCAGGTTCTTTTAAAAGCACATATGGAATCTTAATAAAATCTAATAATGCACTAGGCTACAATGACAGTCTCAACAAATACCAAAGAGTATATGCCACATGATCATACTCCAAACATAATGCCTGTGATAAACAGAATAATGTTCCCCGCATAGATGTCCAGGTACTAATCTCTGGAACCTGTGTTACCTTATATGGCAAAAAAGAACTTTGTAGATGTGATTAAAGTTAAGACTCTTAAAATGTGGAGATTATCCTGTATTAACTAATAGGCCCAATGTAATCACAAGAATGATAAGGAGGAATCAGGAGAGTCAAAGTAAGAGAAGAAGCTATGAGGACAGAAGCAAAGGTTTGAGGGTCAGACAAAGGTAAAAACGGAGCAAGGAGGAGTTCCTGTTGTGGCTCAGTGGTAACAAACCTGACTAGTATCCATGAGGATGAGGGTTCAATCCCTGGCCTCACTCAGGGGTTTGGGGATCCAGACCTAAATATAAGGTCAGATACTATAAAACTCCTAGAGGAAAACATAGGCAGAACACTCTTTGACATAAATCACGCAACATCTTGTTTGATACGCCTCCTAGAATAATGACAAAGACACAAATAGATCGTTGGGATCTAATTATACTCAAAAGCTTTTGCACACCAAGGAAAACCATTAAAAAAACAAAAAGACAACCCACAGAATGGGATAAAATCTTTGCCAACAATGCAACAGACATGGGCCTAATCTCCAAAATATACAAACAACTCATACAATGCAACAACAATAAAAAAACAAACAACCCAACTGAAAAATGGGCAATAGACCTAAACAGACATTTCTCCAAGGAAGAAATATGATGGCCAAAGGCATATGAAAAAATACTCAACATCATTAATTACTAGAGAAATGCAAATCAAAACTACAATAAGGTACCACTTCATGCCAGTCAGAATGACCATCATTAACAAGTCAACAAATAACAAATGCTAGAGAGTGTGTGGAAAGGTACCCTCCTTCACTGTTGGTGGGAATGTAAGCTGGTACAACTACTATGGAAAACAGCGTGGATGTACCTCAGAAAACTAAATAGAGAACTACTATACGATCTAGCAATTCCACTGCTGGGCATATACCTGGACAAAACTTTCACTGAAAAAGATACATGAACCCCTATGTTCACTGCAGCACCATTCACAATAGCCAAGACACAGAAACAACCTCAATGTCCATTGACAGATGAATAGATATTAAGATGTAGTACATACATACAATGGATTATTACTCAGCCATAAAAGTGAACAAACTAATGTCATTTGCAGCAACATGGATGGGACTAGAGATTCTCATACTAAGTGAAGCAAGCCAGAAAGAAGAAGACAAATACCATATGATATCATTATTTGTGGAATCTAAAATATGGAACAGATAATCCTATCAAAAAAAAAAAAAACAAAAACCAAAAAACATAACAAGCAGATCATTACGAAGAAGATCAGTCTTGGGGTTCCCGGGGTGGGGAGAGAAAAGGTAGTGGGATGGATGGGCATTTGGGGGGGTTTTTTGGATGCAAACTCTTATATTTGGAATGGATGGGCAATGGGGCCCTACTATACAGCACAGGAAAATGTATGTGATTGGGTCACTTTGCCGTACAACAGAACTTGAAGAAACACTGCATACCAACTATACTTTAATAATAATAATAAAATATTCAACCACAATAAGGAAAAGGAAAGGGGGGAGGAGAAAGAAAAGAGGAGGAAGGCAGTATAGCATGTACTTTGAGCCAGAAATTCTTTTAAACACTAACATATTTACTTACTGAAATGCCAAAATAACACTAAGATGATAGGTACTATTATTATCCACATCATACAGAGAAAGAAATAAGTGATAAATTGCAATCACTCTAATTTTCTTTGTGGGCTAAGATAGTCAGTGGACTGGGAAGCTGCACTGAAAAATAAATCCCTGTGAATGAAAGGTACTACTTAGATAAATCACTTTTTCTATCCTAAAGATTATCTAGTATAATCTCCTTATATAATAGATGAGGAAATGGAGGCTTTTAAAGACAATGAGATCTACACATACGAGGTTAAAAGAACCTCAAAATCACAGAATTGAGACAAGAATACAAATCTTCAGACACTGTGTGCATGTGTGGATACTCCTTTTGGATAAAATTTTCTCAGTGATAAACTAAAAAGATCTTCACATGGTATTCTAATAGTATCAACATGAGATATGCAATAATGTCACTAAACTCAACAGATGAATAGCAGAAAGTTTGCTCAGTGATTCCTAAGCCTGGCTCATGATTGGTACCATCAGGGGAGATTTATAAAATACATGTTCTTAGGCCAAACATAAATCCATGGATCAGAATCTCCAGGATGGAACTCATGTTTTTGTTGTTGTTGTTTTTAAAGTTTCTGTTACTTTGATCAGTCACTTATGGAACTTCTAATAGAGAGGTTATTGAGGATATTAAAATTTGAGAAACTGTAAGCTGTATTTTTGTCATAAATGCATAAGTACATCTCATGTTCTGGGTAGTAACTAATATTGGATGAATAAAAATATTTTTTTAGTAAAACAGATTTATTGATTGATTGATTTTTAGGGCAGTGCCATGGCATATGGAAGTTCCCAAGCCAGGAGTCGAATCTGAGAATCAGAGCTGTAGCTGCCGGCCTTTACCACAGCCACAGCAATATGGGATCCAAGCTGTGTCTGAGATTTACATCATAGCTCAAGGCAATGCCAGATCCTTAACCCCTAAGCAAGGCCAGGTATCTAACCTACATCCTCATGCATACTAGTCGAATTTGTTTCCATTATCCCATAATGGAAACTCTCTGAATAAAAATATTTTTATTGGCATTTGTATAGCTTAAATTTATAGCACTTACATTAAATCTTAATTTATTAATTGAAAAAATAAAGTTTGATGAATTTAAACTAATGATATGCTGGCAAATACTTAATAACTGGTTCTCTGGGTTAATTCCATGAATGTTGATTGGTTTACAGCTGTTTAATATTGAAAGAATATTTTCTCAGTTATTATGTAATTTATAATATAATGACTATATGCACACTACATATTTAACTTTTTTCCCTAGTACTTTAAATGCAGACAATCAACAAAACAATACATCAAGCTCTGATTTATAGCATGTGCCAATTTCTGTGGTATAAATACCCCCCCATGGCCAAGTACAAACTACTAACATGATGTCACTCAACATGGAGTTTGAAGAAATACACCATAGTCCACCATTACACAGTATTTTTACCATAAAAAGAAAAAATAGAGAGATTGGATTAAGATGGCGGAATAGAAAGACTGGAGCTCAACTTCTCTCCCGAAAAACAGCAAAAATACAGCCAAATGCCGAGCAACCTTCAACCAAATGGACTGTAAACTTCCAAAAAAGATACTCTGCTCCAGAAGACACAGCGGAGACCACATCAAGAGGTAGGAGGGGCGATTAAGCGATAGAAGCAACCCCATACCTCCCGGGTGGGAAGCCCCACAGACTGGAAAGTAACTGCATCACAGAGACGCAGCTACAGGACTGAGAGTTCTGAGCCTCACATCAAAACCCCACGCCTGGGGATCGGGCACAGGGAGAAAGAGCCCCCGGAGCATCTGGCATTGAAGGCCGGAGGGGCTTGTGTGTAGGAGCTCCACAGGACTGGGGGAAACAGAGATCCCACTCTTGAAAGGCACACACAGACTTTCACGTGCACCGGGTCCCAGGGCAAAGCAGTCTCCAGAGCAATCTGGGTGGAACCTGACTGCAATTCCTGGAGGATCTCGTGGGAAAACAGGGGTGACTGTGCCTTGTTGTGGGGGAAGGGCATTGGAGGTGAAGCTCGCGGGGACATTCAGCAGCCTGCATTACTCTGGAGGTGGCCATTTCTGGGAAAAACCTGGTTCCTCCCAACAGCGCTGAGAAGCCCCAGGCCAAACAACAATTCAGGTGGGATCTCGGCCCCACCCATCAGTAAACAGGCTGCCTAAAGACCCCTCAGGCACTTGGCCAGCCTCTAATCTCATCCAGAGACAAAGCCCCATCCATCAGAGGGAGAGGAATCAACCCCACCTACCAGTGAGCAGGTATCACTCCCTCCCATCAGGAAGCCTACAGCAAGCCCCCTCCATACCAACTTTAGCCACAGGGGAGGCAAAC
>PVHT020000166.1:10190079-10209278 GCA_004024745.2 Catagonus wagneri
AGCAATCCCACTCTTGGGCATATATCCAGACAAAAATTTCCTGGAGAAAGACACTTGCACACGCATGTTCACTGCAGCACTATTCACAATAGCCAAGACAAGGAAACAACCCAAATGTCCATCGACAGATGACTGGATTAGGAAGATGTGGTATATATACACGATGGAATACTATTCAGCCATAAAAAAGGATAAAATATTGTCATTCGCAGCAACATGGATGGAATTAGAAACCCTCATACTGAGTGAAGCAAGTCAGAAGGAGAAAGACAGATGTCATATGAAATCTCTTATAACTGGAGTCTAAAACACTGCACAAATGAACATCTCAACAGAAAAGAAAAGCACGAACTTGGGGGAACAGACTTGTGGTTGCCAAGGGAGCGGGGGAGGGGTGGGAGGGAATGGGGATAACTAGTGCTTTAATGATGGAATAGCAAGGAGATCCAACTATATTGCATGGGGAACTATATCTAATTACATGTGACGAATCCATATATGTACATGTAACCGGGTCACCACACAGTGCAGTTGGAAAATCTGACAGAAATCTGTAAACCAGCTATAATGCCAAAAAAAAAAAAATTAAAAAAAGAATGAAAAAAAAACAATTCAGTGGCATTTACTACATTCAAAATGTTGTGCGACACCCTATCTAGTTTCAAATTGTTTTTATCACCCCAAAAGAAAACCCAGTAACCATTAAGCAGTCACTCCCTATTCTCCCCTCCCCCTAACCCCAGCAATCTGTTTCAATGGGTTTATCTATTCTGGATATTTTCATACAAATGGAATCATATAGAGATGCAAACTATTGCCTTTGGAATGGATAAGCAATGAGATCCTGCTGTATAGCACTGGGAATTATATCTAGTCACTTATGACGGAACATGATGGAGGATAACATGAGAAAAGGAATGTACATATGTATGTGTGACTGGGTCACTTTGCTGTACAATGGAAAATCGACAGAACACTATAAACCAGGTATAATGGAAAAAATAAAAATCATTTAAAAAATAAGTAAATAATTACAAAAAACAAATGGAATCATACAATATGTGACCTTTCATGTCTAAAATCTTTTATGTAGCATATGAATATGTTCATAAGTTCATCCGTGTTGTAGCATTTATCTGTAATTCATTCCTTTCTATGGTTGAGTAATATTCACTATTTTTCAATTTATCTGTTGTTGAACATTTGGGTTGTTTTCACCCTTTGGCTACTGTGAACAGCACTATTAATATTCATGTACCAGAATTTAGGTACCTGTATCAGTTCTTTTGGATATATACATAGGGGTAGAATTGCTAGATCATATGGTAATTCTTTCTGAGGAAGGACCAAACTGTCCTCGAGCAGCGGCACCATTTTACATTTTCACCAGCCATGGATAAGGGTTCCAATTCTTTACACCTTTGCCATCACTTTTATTTTTCATTTTTAAAATTATAGCCATCCTTGTGGTTGTGAAGTGGTATTTTACTGTTTTGATTCTTTTTTTGTCTTTTTGCCTTTTTCTAGGGCCGCACCTGCAGCACGTGAAGGTTCCCAGGCTAGGGGTCTAATCAGAGCTACAGCTGCCGGCCTACGCCACAGCCACAGCAATGCGGGATCCGAGCCATGTCTGCAACCTACATCCACAGCTCACAGCAATGCCAGATCCTTAACCCAATGACCGAGGCCAGGGATCGAACCTGCAACCTCATGGTTCCTAGTAGAATTCATTTCCTCTGAGCCACAATAGGAACTCCTTACTGTTGTTTTGATTTGCATTCCTCTAATGACTCATGATATTATGCATCCATTCATGTGCCTGTTGGTCATTTGCATATCTTCTTTGGAAAAATGTCTATTAATCCTTTGCCCATTTAAAAAATTTGTTATCAGTTTTTTGTTTTGACTACTAGACCCTTATCAGATATATGATTTGCAAATAATTCCTCCCATTCTGTAGTCTGACTTCTCACTTTGTCAATACTGTCTTTTGATGAACAAAAAATTTTTTTTTCTCTTTTTGCTTTTTAGGGCCTCACCCACGGCATATGGAGGTTCCCAGGCTAGGGGTCTAATTGGAGCTGTAGCCGCCAGCCTATGTCACAGCCACAGCAACGCGGGATCTGAGCCGTGTCTGCAACCTACACCACAGCTCACGGCTACGTCAGATCCTTAACCCACTGAGCGAGGCCAGGGATCGAACCCGCAACCTCATGGTTCCTAGTCGGATTCATTAACCACTGCGCCATGATGGGAACTCCCTGATGAATAAAAATTTTTAATTTGGAAATCTAATTTATCAATTTTTTGTTGTCGCTGAGTGTGCTTTCAGTGTCATATAGAAGAATCCACTGCCAAATCCATGGTAATGAATATTTACCCAGGTCTTCTTCCAGGAAGTTAATAGTATTAGTGCCTACATTTAGCAGGTTGATTCATTTTGAGTTAATTTTTGTTATGTGGTGTGAAGTGGAAGCCCAACTTCATTCTTTTGTATGTGGATATCTAATTGTTTCAGCACTATTTGTTGAACAGACTCTTCTTTCCCCCACTGAGTGATCTTGGCACCCTTGTGGCAAATAGTTGGCCATGGATATACGGGTTTATTTCTGACTCCCAGTTCTATTCTATTGGTCTGTAGTTATTCGTTTACACTGTATATTTCTCTATATGCTCAAATCTTAAATAAAAAAGAGTTTGGGTAAGAAACAATACCCTAAGATCTTTGGTTTGATCTAAAGTTTCCCACTAGACTGGTGACATGTTTCTCAATAATAAGCACATGTGTGACCTGGGGTATATCTTTGGTAGGGATGATACTCTGGGGGCTGGCACTGATTTTTAGTATCCTCTTCCTGGAGCTGACATCAAGAAAAATGGAGATTCCTTAGATTTTTGCCCATCAGTTTCAGGCATTCCTCAACTATAAATGTGTGTGGGGACTTCCTGTGTGGCTCACAACATAACTACTCGGCATTGCTTCTAAAAATGTGTGTGGCATTGAGATAGCACTATCAACCTTCCTCTTTGTGTAGCTCATCATCACTGGGAGCAGAAAGGATGGTAAAAAAGGGAAGGTGTCAAAAATAAGGCACAAGCTTCTACACTAAGGAGATCTGTATGACTTTTTAACAATAACTAACAAACTTGGGCAAAGTGACCAGTTTATCACATAACTATAGGCATCTACAACAATTACTAGTAACCTCACGGTGACAAATACTGTAAAGATTTCATTGGAACTTGTGTGAACATTCAGGGTTTGCTACAAATGGCATGCATGTTCTGTTGATTTATTAATTCAGAAAACAGAACATGGAAATGGGCAAAAGGAGGAAGTGAAGGGGTAAAACACTCTTTTATGTTAGTTCCAAAAATGTTTTTTGATCTTACTTTTAAGACTTCCTTAGTTTTAAGGAAGAGAGTCTTAGAGATTATTTTACAAAATATAGGGGGAAAGTACAGGAAACAAAAGGTACAGGAAATCACTTTTTTCCCTTTTTTTATTCTAATATTCTAGAAGCTGAGAAACATAACCTTGATCTACCAAATCCACTGTCTCAACAATAAATACTGCTAATGGATTTATTTACAGCTCACAGTACAGTGACATTAAAAGGTAGACAGAGAGTCATAAATTTTAAAACCGTGGTATGATCATGAAAATAACCATCATTTCTACTTTTAAGGAGGGAGGTAGCCTCTTTGATGCCAAAGAATTAGACAGTGCTTGAACTTTACCCATGAGATATCAGAAGTCTGCTTCTTTGCTCATATCAGCCAGAGAAGTAGAATACTCAAGAGCAGCATCAGAATTAGTCATCTAGCTGGAAGCTACCAGGCTTTCTATTAGGGACTGGGAGAATACTACTATGCAAAAGCTCTACCCCAGACTGCGCAAGGATCTAATAATCCCACTTCCTTACATGAGAAGCTCTCTGAATTTATAAGGAGTATCTTCTGAAAAGCTGTACATAAGAAAACCTTTTACCATCTGATAAATCATAAGGTGGGTGATGAGGGTCATATGAGAGGGAAATTTGACTTATTTCACCAACCTTTTACAGGAGGTAAATTCCTTAGCACATCCTTCTCTCCATGTCTCAGCAGGGAAGTATCAAGGCTAAAAACCAAGAATATCAAATCAAAAGTGTAGAGTAAAAAAGTGGGGCATGAATGGTGAAAGGGTTACTTTCTAAACTAACCAAGCTTGCTAATCAGATCAGGTACATCAGCCACTTGGAGCAGTGTTTCTCAAAGTTTAATATGCATGTGAAGCACCTGTGGATCTTGTAAAAATTAATATTCTGATTTAGTAAGTCTGGGGTGGGGCCTAATATTCTGCAAGTACGTATAGAAGATTGTTATTCGACAAAGAGAAATGTGATTTTCAGGGAGATACTACCAGCACTCTAAAGAAAACCGTGAAGTACATAACAGATCATTCTACTTCCTTTTCCAAGTGTCGTCTCCATTTTATGGTTCCTCATTCCTTCTGTACCTAAAAAAGTCTACCTCATAAAGATAAGCCTCACATGTAAGAGAGATGAAGATCTCCTCCCGACTTAACCTTCTAAAAGAACTCCCAAAAACTGGATTAAAGGATATTGCTTTCCTTAATGATCAAGGCAATACAGACTAAAATAAGAATGATAACTGCATCCCTCCAAAGAGGCTCTTGTATTTTAAAAGATTATCTGGGAGTTCCTGTCGTAGCACAGCAGAAACAAACCCTACTGGGAACCATGAGGTTGAGGGTTCAATCCCTGGCCTTGCTCAGTGGGTTAAGGATCCAGCATTGCCATGAGCTGTAGTGTAGGTCACAGACACGGTTTGGATCCCACATTGCTATGGCTGTGGTATAGACAGGCAGCTGTAGCTCCAATTAGACCCCAAGCCTGGGAACCTCCATATGTTGCAGGTGTGGCCCTAAAAAGCAAAGAAAGAAAAAAAAGATTATCTTATCAACTAGATTACTATCTTGTAGGAAGACTGCTATGTGGAAAATATTTTCAAGATCCTCTGCTCCTCATTCTTCTGGTAACATGCCATTATTTTCACTCAACTTTAATTGGTCTGCTGGGGTTTTAAACACATGTAGCCTCAAAGCCTCCAATCTCACTTCCTCTACTGTGGTAAGAGGTTTCATACTGCATATTATATTGAAAACAGGAGTGATATAACGTATTCAAATACTCGAAAAAAAAAAAATTGGGGGGAGTTCCTGTCGTGGCTCGGTGGAAACAAATCTGATTAGCATCCATGAAGACGCAGGTTTGATCCCTGGCCTTGCTCAGTTGGTTAAGGATCCAGCATTGCTGTGAGCTGGGGTGTAAGTTGCAGACACAGCTTGGATCTGGTGTTGCTATGGCTGTGGCATAGGCCAGCAACTACAGCTCCAGTTCAAC
Source organism: Catagonus wagneri (assembly GCA_004024745.2). Lineage (NCBI taxonomy): Eukaryota > Metazoa > Chordata > Mammalia > Artiodactyla > Tayassuidae > Catagonus > Catagonus wagneri. Next base: position 10,195,488 of record PVHT020000166.1, read on the forward strand.
CCCTAGCCTGGGAACCTCCATATGCCTCAGATGCAGCCCTAAGGAAAAAAAAAAAGAAAGAAAGAAAAAAATATATATTTTTTTCTCTTTTTAAAGACACATTAGCCTATAGAAGTTCCCAGGCTAGGAGTCGAATTGAACCTGAAGCTGAAGCCTACGCCATAACCACAGCAACACTGGATTCAAGCTTCATCTGCACCACAGCTTGCCACAACACTGGATCCTTAATCCACTGAGCAAGGCCAGGGATCAAATCCCCATTCTCAGAGACAATGTCAGGGTCCTTAACCCACTGAGCCACAACATGAACTCCCAATACTCAAAATTTTAAATCATAAATCTCCAAATACAATCGGTCTCCTATACTGAAAAATCTCATCTTCACAATAAATTATATAGCAAAAAAAATTTTTTTGTTTTTTTGATTTGGTAAGGAATTTTACAGAGTTAGGTCATGGTAGCCAGAAAATGGTATCACCTGCTATGTAGGGTACTATCAGAAGGAGAAAAAAATGGAATTTTGGTAGAGAGAAAGGGAGATTATAACTGAGTCACAGTATCTCTCACTTTGAAGGGAGCACATGACTCAAATCTCTATAACACATTTGTAGCTTATTCATTAATAACCAAAGCCTTTGTTAAATCTCTGATTCCAACATTCATGCCTATTCATAGAGTAAAATATGTTTTCAGCACTGAGAGCAAAGAAAATTTTACAGGTCTATTCTACTTATTTATTAAACATTTTTAAAGGTCATAACACTTCTATATTTCCAAAGTAGCAATAATTTTTTATTGTTAAAACAATGTATTTGGAGTTTTCACACATCTTATTTTATACTTTTCAGAAAAGTATCATATAAGAACAATCTTTCAAAATAATACATACTAGAAAGAAAAGGTGATCATTAAATATTTTGTTCCTTCAGTATCAGTTTCTTAAAGGACACAGTTAAATGTTAATGATTACAACTGCCCTTATTAAAATTAAAGCCTTAGATTTACTGGTTTATTTATTCATTCATTCGAATTTATAGTTGTTCCAAATGTTCCTAAATATGTTAGCTTCTCCACAATTTAAGCATTAGCTACAAATTTAATTCTACTGACCCTCATTTCTGAGACTTCTAGAGTTTAAAATTCTGACTATCTTCTAGGATTCAACCCCACCCCATCAAAAGATATAGGTTGGTGCCACTTATTGGCTGAGAGTCATATTAAATATCTGCTTGCCAATAATTTAGAAGGATATTTGGCAGGTGACCAGAAAATAAGCCTTTCTCCAAGATGCTAATAACTAGACATACAGAGGCTGCTGTTTTAGACATTTAAAAATGTTTGTTCTTTCTCAAACATACAATTTAGAAATATGAGGGTGCAATGGGATCGGCGATATCTCTATAGTGCCAGGATGTAGGTTTGATCCCCAGCCTGGCACAGTGAGTTAAAGGATCCCACATTGCCGTAGGTGTGGAACAGGTCACAGCTGTGGCTTGGATCTGATCCCTGGCCCAGGAACTCCATATGCTATGGGGCAGACAAAAAAGAAAAATAAAAAGAAGATTAGGAGTTCCTGTTGTGGCTCAGCTGGTTAAGGACCCAACTAGTATCCATGAGGATGCAGATTCAATCCCTGGCCTCACTCAGTGCGTTAAGAATCCCGCGTTGGAGTTCCCTTCGTGGCTCAGTGGTTAACGAATCTGACTAAGAACCCCGAGGTTGCGGATTCGATCCCTGGCCTTGCTCAGTGGGTTAAGGATCTGGCGTTGCCGTGAGCTGCGGTGAAGGTTGCAGACGCGGCTCGGATCCCGCGTTGCTGTGGCGAAGGCCAGCAGCTGCAGCTCCTGTTAGACCCCTAGCCTGGGAACCTCCATATGCCGTGGGTGCGGCTCTACATAAAGGCAAAAAGACAAAAAAAAAAAAAAAGACTCCTGCGTTGCCGCAAGCTGCAGCATAGGCTGCAGATGTGGCTCAGATCCTGCATTACCATTGCCGTGGCTATGGTGTAGGCCGGCAGCTACAGCTCTGATTCAACTCCTAGCTCTGGGAACTTCCATATGCTGTAGGTGTGGCCCTAAAAAAAAAAAACTGAGGAGAGAATCTAAACAAAATAAAGTTAAGACCGAAAAGGGAAATCCTAAAAAGATTTTATCTGCTAATGACTATAAGACAGTGGTCATTAAAATCACACAAAAAAGGAAAAATAAAATTTTAATGGTTGTAAATAATTGTGCTTAATTCTTTCAAATTGTAATAACTGTCACATCAACATTTATCAAGATTTATTTACCAGGAGTTCCCATTGTGGTGCAGCAGAAATGAATCTGCCTAGTAACTATGAGGTTGTGGGTTCAATCGCTGGCCTTAATCAGTGAGTTAAGGATCCAGTGTTGCCAAGAGCTGTGGTACAGGTCGCAGACGTGGCTCGGATCCTGCATTGCTGTGGCTGTGGCGTAGGTCAGCAGCTGTAGCTCTGATTTGACCCCTAGCCTAGGAAACTCCATATGCCGTGGGTGGAGCCTTAACAAGCAAAAAAAAAAAAAAAAAAAGATTTTCCAGCTTATGAATCAAAAGGAAGTTATTCACAGAGTTCCACTGTGGGTCAGTGACTTAAGCACCAGACATAGTGTCTGAGAGGATGCGGGTTTGATCTCTGGCCTCACTCAGTGGGTTAAGGATCTAGCATTGCTGGCAAGCTGTAGGGTAGGTCAAAGACGGAGCTCAGATCCAGTGTTGCCATGGCTGTGGAATAGGCCAAAAACTGTAGCCCCAATTCAACTTCTAGCCCAGGAACTTCCATATGCCACAGGTGCAGCCTTTAAAAAAAAAAAAAAGAAAAAAAGGTAAGTTATCCAAGAGGGTGAAGGATGCATTGTCACTGTGGCAGTTGGATCACTGCTGTGGCACGGATTTGATCCCTGGCTTAGGCACTTCCACATGCCATGGGCGCAGCCAAAAAAAAAGGTAAGTTCGATCTTTAACCCACTGTGCCAAATACAGCACAAAATTTAACTCCAGTGTTAGCAGCTTTTTCAGCATACCTAATTTGAACTAGATAAATTGTTGTAGAGCGGACTAAAATCTGACGCTGGCTTTGACCCATTTTCCTTTCTTATAGCTTAACCAACTGGTTTTACAGTTGTTTCCAATGTTTCAGTTATTTTCCTCATTTGGACATCCTGCCTAAGTGGAAACATCTTAGTGAAGTCATACAGTTATAGAAATATTGCTCAACAGGATAAACATTCTTTTTTTTTTTTTTGTCTTCTTAGGGCCACACCCACAGTATATGTTAGTTCCCAGGCTAGGGGTGGAATCAGAGCTGCAGCTGCCGGCCTACGCCACAGTCACACCAACACCAGATCTGAGCCTTATCAGCATTCTACACCACAGCACACGACAACGCTGGATCCTTAATCCACCAAGCAAAGCCAGAGATCGAACCCGATTCTTCATGGATACTAGTCAGGTTCATTACCACTTAGCCACAACAGGAACTCCCAGACAGACTTTTTTAAAGAGTTTCAAAAGAGACTGATTGGAAACTACACCTCGATAACCAAACCTTTGGGTTGATAAACCCGTGCCACAGTTATAACATAGTATTAGGCTACTATTGTTATTGCACGTCAATGCTTCCCCAGTAAAACCTTCCTGTTTTCATAGTTTTGTGAACTAAGTATAAAACTTGATGCAGTTCTGATAAATAGAAGATTATTTTCAAAAGAAAAACAGCAAAAAGCTGTAAATGCATATGGTGCATGTGTGTGTGCATAGGTACATACATGTGTATGTGTATAAAATAATGATGGCACTAAAGAAGATGCAATTGGTATAAAAGAAGAGTAAAATATTTATTGTGTGGTGCATACTAATAAAAATTAGCATATTATAAAACTAATTTAAAGATGATTTTTGTTAGATTATAATGAGAAAATAAAGCCTCGGTTCTTAGAAGCTTTGAGACGGTAACAACCTCTTTTCAGAACACAGTTGCCTCACCTGTAAATGAATGAAAGCAATCATTCAAAAGGCCCTCCATTTACAGCTCATATTTGAGAGGGAATAATAGTGTCTTAAAGTTACACACATGTACATACACAAAGACAAACAAGGTTAAAAATTTAAACAACTTACAGCAGAAATTAGCACAACATTGTAAATCAACTATACTTTACTAAACAAAAACAAAAAACAAACATGAATCAGCAGTATCTCCATTGCCTGCTCAGGCTAAATGTAACCCATGTCTGCACTGCCTGGCCAAATTTGTAATTTTCAATGAAAAAACAATTTAAACAACTTAATTTCTTTATCATTGTTCTTCGAGTTGGTCATGTAGTTACTGATATAATAAAATCAGAATTAAATATTTTAACTCTAACTTTCTAATCAGAGTAGCTTTTAGTGTTAAACAGAGATAGAAAAGGGAAAAAAATCCAGGCGTTATTTAAATTAGAAGTATTTTTAAAGTAAATTATGCTAGATTATTAAATTGCTCTTTGGAAAACTACAAATGCAAAGTCAGTGCTCTCATATGGAAAATTCAAAGGTCAAGCAAGTGAATTTAGGATTCAGAAGAGGAAAATACCTATCTGAAAGTCCTGAAGGAAAAATACACAATGTCTCTACTAATAATGGATTTAGAGATGAGTGAGCTGTTGTACCAACTAGCACTTAGTTGAGTGGTCAAAAGAAGCCTTGAGGTTAAGATTACTTTGGAAAATACAGAAAATACATGTGAGGTAAATGTCTTGTAATGATGTGTTCCAAACATCATTTATATTGTAATTCCATAATCAGGCCATTAATTAAATATAATTACATGAGAAAGTCTGCTTACTAAAGGTACACTTCCGCACTGACATAAATGTTACCATTGATTTGAAGTATTTTGCATGTGCTCCAGCTTTGATAAAGCTCATCATATTAAAAAGTATTAAAATGTACATAAAATTTAAATATCTCATTTCTACCTTTAACAATATCTCAATGGTTATAATTTTACTTTTGACTTTCAGTGACAATATACACTAATCTCTAATGTTTGAGGAAAAGCATTTTCAGTTTTTAAAATACCTATATTTGATTATATTTATATTGTATCTATGATTTTAATCACTAACTAAATTACTTGAAATATTTGATTAGAAACTGGTTGTTTTTTCTTCTTTTTTTTTTGGTCTTTTTGCCTTTTTTAGGGCCGCACCCTTGACGTAAGGAGGTTCCCAGGCTAGGAGTCCAATGGAGCTGTAGCCACCAGCCCTATACCGCAGCCACAGCAACACAGATCTGAGCCACGTCTGTGACATACACCACAGCTCACAGCAATGCCAGATCCTTATCCCACTGAGTGAGGCAAGGGATCAAACCCATGTCCTCATGGATGCTAGTCGGGATCCTTAACCACTGAGCCACGAAAGTGGTAGGAGATGGTTCTAATCTTATGGACCGCCCTTTTCTCCTCCTGTCATACCATCTGTCTCCCGAGATGGCACAAAGGCATAAAACAATATACCTGATTACTTTTAAAATGAAAAAAAGCATTGCTAGGAACAGTCACTAAATGTAGGTTCATTTCAAAAGCAGAAAGGGAGACCTTGGAAATAACATATTAGAAAAAGGAAATCAAACTATAGAGGGAAAATGACAAGAAATCTTTTAGGTTTAAAGTAAAACCATCTCATGGCCTTTTTATATTCTCAGAGGGACTACTTTTCTCTTCATTCTTCAGCTGCTTAAGAAAAGCAGCAGAAGCACTGCAAGAAAAGCAGATAACTGCAGTTTTGTAGTCTAATCTCAGGTCTGGGGTTGTGATACCACCAGCTTTGTTGTGTCTTCTCAAGATCACTTAGGCAATTTGGGGTTTCTTGTGGTTCCACACAAATTTTATAATTATCTTTTCCAAGTCTGTGAAAAATATCATAGGCATTTTGATAGAGATTGCACTGACTCTACAGATTGCTTTGGGTAGTCTGAATATTTTAACAATATTAATTTTTCCAATCCAAAAACACCATATCTTTCCATTTCTTTGTATCATCTTCAATTTCCTTCATCAGTGTTGTATAGTTTTTAGAGTGTGGGTCTTTCACCTCCTTTGTTACGTTTATTCCTAGGTATTTTATTCTTTTTGATGTGATTTTAAATGGGCTGTTTTCTTGCTTTCCCTTTTTGATAGTTTATTTATTAGTAGTATACAGAAAAGCAATAGATTTCTGCATATTAACCTTATATCCTGCAACTTCACTAAATTAATTTACCAGTTCTAATAGTTTTTTAGTAGAGACTTTAAGGTTTTCTATGTGTATTATCCTGTCACCTGCAAATAGTGACAAGTTTTCTTCACTTCCAATTAGGATGCTTTTTTTCTTCTTCTCTGATTGCTGTGGCTAGCACTTCCAATATTATGATAAACAGAGGTGGTGAGGTGGGCATCCTTGTTTCATTCCTTATTTTAGAGGAAAGACTTTTAGCTTCTGCTGAATATGATATAAGCTGTGGGTTTGTTATCAATAGGCCTTTATTATGTTGAGACATGTCCCCTCTACACCCATTTTGATGACAGTTTTTGTCATGAATGGATGTTGAATTTTGTCAGATGATTTGCCTGCATCTATTGAGATGATCATGTGATTTTATCCTTCCTTTTGTTAAGGTGGTAGACCACACTGATTGATTTGCAAATAATGAAATATCCTTGTATCCCTGGGATAAATCCCTCTTGATCATGGTGTATGATAATTTTTATATATTGTTGAATTCAGTTTGCTAATATTTTGTTGAGAATTTTTGTATCTATAATCATCAGGAGTATTTTCCTATAACTTTCTTTTTTTTTGCAGTGTCTTTGTGTGGTTTGGGTAATAGGTTAATGGTAACCTTGAATGAATTTGGGAGTGCTCTTCAATTTCCTGGAGCAGTTTGAGAAGGATAGGTATTAGCTCTATGTTTGATAGAATTCCCCCATGAAAGCATCAGATTTTAGATTGTCTATTTCTGATTCAGTACTGGAAGGTCGCATGTTTCAGGAATTTGTCCATTTCTCTCTGCTGGCATATAACTGGTATTCCAAAAAGAATACTGGTGATATTCTTTTACAATTTTTTACTATCTCTGTGATATTGATTGTAATTTCTCCTGTTTCATTTTTTGTTTATTTGGGTCCTCTCCCTTTTTTCCTTGATAAGCCTGGCTAAAGATTTATCGATTTTGTTTACCTTTTCAAAAAAAAACAGCTCTTGGTTTCACTGATCTTTTCTATTGGTTTTTTGGTCCCTATTTTATGTATTTTCTCTCTTCTTATTTTTTCCTTCCTTCTGTTCATTTTAGGTTTTATTAATTCTTTTTGTAATTCCTTTAAATGATAGGTTCAGTAGCTTATTTGAGATTTTGTTTCTTGAGGAAGGCCTATATCACCATAAACTTTCCTCTTAGAACTGTTTTTGATATATTCTGTGAATTTTAGAAAGTCGTGTGTCCATTTTTATTTATCTCAAGGTATTTTCCGATTTCCTCTGATTTCTTCATTGAATTATTAGTTTTCAAAATCACGCTGCTTAGTTCCCCACGTGTTTGTACTTTTCTCATTTTTCTTCCTGTAAGTGATTTCTAGGTTTATATCAATGTGTCAGAAAAAAATGCCTGATATAATTTCTATCCTCTTAAATTTGTTGAGGGTTATTTTGTGTTTTAGCTAGTGACTTATCTGGAGAACATTCCATGTACACTTGAATAGAATATGTATTCTGCTGTTTTTGGATGGAATGTCCTGTTGATACTGATTAAGTCCTACTGGTCTAATGTGTCATTTAAGACCATTTTCCTTATTGATTTTCTATTCAGATGATCTGCCCATTAATGTAAATGCGGTGCTAAAAGCACCTACTATTATGGTATTACTCTTTGTGTGTAAATATTTGTTTATATATTTAGGTGTTCCTATGCTCGGAGCATATATGTTAACAATGTTATATCCTCTTCTTGTATTCCCTTTACCTTGTATAATGCCCTTCTTTGCCTTTTGCTGTAAACTTCATTTTAATGTCTATTTTGTCAGATACAGTATTGCACACTTTTTGTTCCCATTTCAATGCAAAATCTTTTTCCATCCCCTCTCTTTCAGTCAGTGTGTTATCTCTAAAGTGAGCCTCCCATAAGCAGCATATAGATGGGTATTCTCTTTTTATCCAATCAGCTGCCCTATGTCTTTTGACTGGAGCATTTAGTCCACTGACTTTTTTTTTTTTTTGGCCACACTCGCAGCATGTGGAAGTTTCCACATCAGGGATCAAATCTGAGCAGCCTATGCCAAAGCCAGGTCAATGCCAGATCCTAAACCCACTGCGCCAGGCCAGGGATCGAACCTGCGCGACTTCAGAGACAATGCTGGATCCTTAACCTACTGTGCCACAGTGGGAACTTCAGTCCATTGACATTTAAAGTGATTATTGATAGGTATGTACTTATTGCCATTTTGTTACTTGTTTTCTGTAGTTGTTTTTGTAGTTCTCTATTCTCCTCTTCTTTCGGTTTCTTTCCTTGTGACTTGATGATTTTCTTTAACAGCATGTTTGTGTTCCTTCTCTCTAGTTTTTGCATATTTATTGTAGGTTTTTGATTTGTGGTTACCATGGGGTTCATATACGTTGACCTCTATATCTATTTGTTTTAAACAAGAGTTCACTTAAGTTCAAACACCTTCTAAAAGATCTACATTTTTACTCCCCTCCCCACATTTTGTATTTTTGATGTCATATTTTACACCTTCCTGTTTCCCTTTACTGATTAGTGTAGCTATAATTGATTTAACAATTTTTTAATCTTTATACTAGCTTACTCATGTTGTTGATCCTCAGCCTCCACTATATATTTGCCTTTACTAGTGGGATTTTCCCCTTTCTAAAAATACTTCCTTTCCACTTTGAGAAGACCCTTTAACCTTTCTTTTAGGGTAGGTTTAGCATTGATGAACTCTTTAGTTTTTGCTTGTCTGAGAAGTTCTTTATCTTTTCTTTAATTCTAAATGATAATATTGATGGGCAGAGTATCTTAGGTTCCAAGTTTTTCCCTTTCACCACTTTGAATATATCATGTCACTCTCTTCAGGCCTGAAAAATTCCTGCAGGAAAATCAGCTGAGAGCCTTATGGGGATTCCTTCATATAACCCTTTGTTTTTCTCTTGTTGTAATTAGAATTATCTCTTTAACTGTTGTCATTTTAATTAAGAGATGTCTTGGTGTGGGTCTGTTTGCATTCATCTTGTTTGGAATCCTATGTGATTCCTACACCTCGATAAGACTGTGGGAAATTTTCAGCCATAATTTCACCAAATATATTTTCTAAACTTCTCTGACTCTTCTCCTTCTGGGATCCCCTTTAATACAATTTTTGGTATGCCTGACATTGTTTCAGAGGTTCCTTAAATTGTTCTCATTTTAAAAATTTGTCTTTCTTTTTGCTGTTCTGATTGGGCAATTTCCATTACTCTGTCTTTCAGATCACTTATTCACTTCTTTATCATCACCTAGTCTGCTGTCAATTCCTTCTAATGTATTTATCATTTAAGTTATTGTATTCTTCTGTTCCAACTGGTTTTTTTTTGGGGGGTCTTTTTTTTTTAGGGCCGCACCCACTGCATATAGAGGTTCCCAGGCTAGGGGTCAAATTGGACCTGCAACTGCTGGCCTGTGCCACAGGCACAGCAACACAGGATCCGAGTCGCATCTGGGACCTACACCACAGCTCACAGCAACACCAGATCCTCAACCCACTGAGCAAGGCCAGGGATTGAACCCACATCTTCATGGCTCCCAGTTGGGGTCGTTAACCACTGAGCCATGAAAGGAACTCCCCAACCAGTTCTTTTTTATATTGTCTAGTTCCTTATTATAATTCTCACTGTGTTTATTCTTTTCCATTGTTCAGTTAGCATTCTTACTACTAATGCTTTGAACTCTTTATCTGGTAAATCATTCATTTGTTTCATTGGCTATTTTTTCAGGGTTCTCCAGTGCTCTCTCAATTGAAACAAATTCTTCTGTCTTCTCATTCTCCTTAACTTTCTCTGTCTCTATGAAATTGAGTGGAAAAATTACCTATTGTAGTCTTGATGTGATGCCCTTGTATGGGAGCATCCGTACACAGGCTGCATGTGCCCACTGGCTTTGGTGGGAGAACTAGGTCTGAAGTGAATACAAATCACGTCTCTTCTCAGGGTAGGCTGACAGCTATCACCTTGACAGGAGGTGGTGCTGGAGATAGAGGGGCAAGAGAACTAGGGTTTCTCCAGTGATCAGTGTCCAACACCACCCTATGGGGGTAGGGAACATGAATCCCAAGCTGCTGAAGCAGAAGGCCTAAAGGTTGGGTTTGAGATGGCTACATTCCCTTTAAGTGTGTATTCTCCCCCCACCCCCAGTACCAGCACCCTCACCTCAGAAATGAGCAGTGTTCAGAGCAAGAGGGACTGGTGTGGGCATTCAGTGTGGGTCTGGGCATGGATTGTATTGGCCCCAGTTGCAGTCATCAACCCAGAGAGCTTCTGATCGACTCCCTGTTATAAGGATCAGTAATGGCTGACCCCGCCCTGCTCACACACCACTCCAAGTCTGAACCACCTTTGCGCCTCATAGCTGAGCTCTCCCCTCAGCTGTTGCAGCCCTCATCCCAATATGGAGCTATATCATGGAACAAGTGGGGCTGGAGCAGTTGGTCAGCTCGGGCTGGAGCAAGTGCCAAGGCAGTCAAGAGAAACTGCCCTGTGACCCATGCAGTGTCAGTAAGTTCTGTTTTAGGAGTAAGCAAGCATATGCACACTCCTCACAAGCAGAGTCCAGGCTTCCAAAGCCCTCTTGTTATCCCACTGGTTCTCCAACCAGACAAGGGGACTCAGTTTCCCAGTGTCAAACTCCAAGGCTGAGACACCCACTCAAACTGCTCACACCCCATGGAGGATTCTCCTGAGTCCCCTCCCAGGAGCATAGGTCCTAATGGGATCACCTCTCTTCCCTTCCTACCTGGTGCTATGTGGATCTTTCTTACAGTCCTCATTGTACGGGATTCTTTCTGCCACTCTCCAGTTAGTTTTCAGTGAAAATTTTTCCATTCGGAGATGCATTTTTGATGTGTTCATGGAAGGAGGTGAATTTTCTATCCTCCTACTCTGCCATCTTGATCTCCTACTTCAATTTTTTTTTTTTCTTTTTGAGCAACACCTGCAGCATAGGGAGGTTCCTGGGCCAGGCATCAATCTGAGCTGCAGCTGCAACCTATGCCACAGCTTGGGCAATGCTGGATCCTTAACCCACTGCACCAGGCTGGAGACTAAAACCATGCTAGAGACAGAAACTGCACTGCCTCAGAGACAACAACAGATTTTTAACCTGATGCACCACTGAGGGAACTCCTCAATTTTGTAATTCTGGTAGAATAACTAAAACTTAAAAAGTCTCCAAATAACAGCAGAAATGAATTGTTAAACTGAGTAGTACTTTGGAAAGTAAGAGGGCTAAGTAAAAAAAGGAACAGTTTCAAGTGATTTACCTTAACACAGAAAAATTTAGGTTCTGTGGTGAACACAAATGGAGCTCACCACTAAATGACCTTGACAAATCAACACTAGATATATTATTTTCTTCATTTGTTGTAACTCTTACACGAATACAATGAATCATGACAAGTGCTAGGAATAGTGTCTAATTAATGGGATTTAATAATACTAATTATAGTTATTGCCATTACTACTCTTAATAAAAAGCAATTTTGGTATCCTCAAAGCAAAAGAGGACAAGTAAGTCTTTTTCTCTTAACATGAAACATTTGCAGCCTCATTTAGATATAACACAGCTTAGTCACTCATTTATTATTAATTTCCATTTCTGATCAAAAGGTTCCATATTTCCCTGGCAGGGAAAGGCAGAATTGAAGATTGTTTCCTTAAATTCCTTTTAAAGCCAGTATAAAGGATTGCCTGTATTACTGAATAATTTCATCCTCCTGTTTCTCTCTTGCATGAAGTATGATACAGATGTGGTTCTACCGGTATGAGATAGGAATGCAATCAAGGACTATAGGGAAAAATGTTGATATTTTCCCCTTACCAAAATACAACTAAATTTTTAAGCACATGCATGCATACACACATAAACTCAGGGATTTCAATAAGCAATGAAGTAATCTCAGAGGAGAACACAATTAAGAAATGAAATTTTAAAATGAAGATAAGAAAATGAAAATTCCAACACGGAGACTATACTGAGATAACCTATATTAAAAATTTATAGTTTTTATTATTTAAATTCAAAAAAGGATTTTAAAGTAAGTTCAGCTATTTTTAGGTATCCCTAAACAGAAGGTAGGTTTTAATTAAAATCATAAAACATTTTAGAATATCCTAGCAACTTAATGACTTCCTGGTTATGATTATATTATATTATCTCTAACAACTCAAGATAGAATATTACTTACTGTTGTAAAAGTTACATGTATGCTTTTCTTAAAACGGTCAGTTCTTCCAAACAGAATTGTCACTTACATCGCCGTACTTTACTGACTAGGAATAATCCACAGTGTCATTTTTTTTGTTTGTTTTGGTTTTGTCTTTTTGCCTTTTCTGGGGCCGCACTCATGGCATATGGAGGTTCCCAGGCTAGGGGTCTAATCGGAGCTGTAGCCGCCGATCTACGCCACAGCCACAGCAACATGGAATCCGAGCTGCGTCTGCAACCTACACCACAGCTCACAGCATTGCCAGATCTTTAACCCGCTGAGCGAGGCCAGGGATGGAACCCTCAACCTCATGGTTCCTAGTCGGATTTGTTAACCACTGAGCCACAACGGGAACTCCCCCTTTTCTTTTCTTTTTTTTTGTCTTTTTGCCTTTTCCAGGGCCACACCTGCGGCATACATAGTGCCATTTTGAAACCTTTATCTTAAGATTAGCATTTCATAAAGCAGTAGTGCAGGGTTTATTTGGAAGAAAAAATATGAATCCAATTATTTTAGAGAAAAGATTCCGTCCTCAAATCAGCTCAAAGCAAAATATTTTATAAACTGGCAGGCTATATTTTTTTAAGACAATGCTGCCACCTACTGTAAAAATATGAAATGTCTTTGTTATTTCCCAAACATTTCACATTCAAAAGACCTATATCATGATCTTCCGATTACCTGCTGAAACTAGACATACCTAAGTTAATAATTCTGACCAATTGGTTTGTCTGACTTTCAATAATTACATGTTAATTGAATACCAATTAATTATAGTTTCAAGTATTTTTTTATATAATTTATTTTTTATTTTTTTGCATTATAGCCGGTTTACAGATTTCTGTCAGATTTTCCAACTGCACCGCGTGGTGTCAAGTATTTTTAAATACTAACTACAAATAGGTTGAGGTGACATCATCAAAAACAATGCAGCTCTATAATTACATATAAAAGTGGATAACGCAGGTTTTGAATTATCACCTGATGATATATTTGTCCTGAAAGAAAAGAAATATGACTGGGTATTTTTTTTTCCTTTTTAGGGCCGCACCCACAGCATACAGTAGTTCCCAGGTTAGGGGCTGAATCAAAGCTGCAGCTGCCAGCCTATGCCACAGCCACACCAAAACCAGATCCCAGCTGGCTCTGCGACCTACAACGCAGCTCACGGCAAAGCCATATTCTTAACCCACTGAGTGGGGCCAGTGATTGAACTCGAGTCCTCATGGGCACTAGCTGGGTTTGTTACCACTGAGCCACAATGGGAACTCCCACGACTAGGTATCTTTTTTTTTTTTTTA
>PVHT020000166.1:10209378-10302118 GCA_004024745.2 Catagonus wagneri
GTATCCCAAACCCCCAGTGCATCCCCCCACCCCCCCAGATTGTCTTATTTGAAAAACCAAGGTTTTCCAAAGTCTGTGAGTCATTGTCTGTTCTGTAAGAAGGTTCATTGTGTCTTTTAGTTTCCACATGTAAGCGGTATCATTGGGTGTTGCTGTCTAATTGTCTGACTGGTTTCACTTTGCATGATAATTTCTAGGTATCTTAACAGAAGTTTGATGCTAGCAACTAAGTCAAATTCAAACTAGAAGCACACTAGAAAAGTTACAGAAAAGACTTTTTTTTTTTTGGCCTCTCTGTGCATACGGAGTTCCCAGGCCAAGGAACATATCTGACCCACAGTCATGACCCAAGATGCAAATGCTGGATCCTTACGTAACCCACTACGCCGGGCCAGGGATTGAACCCGCATTCCAGTGCTCCCAAGATGCCGCTGATCCCTTTGTGGCACAGCAGGAACTCCAAGATACTCTTATTTCAGTCCCTGAAGAATAATTTGGTCTATTTATCAGAATAAAAAGAAAAATATGCCTTAATGACCTGTTTTAAAATTTTGTACAACTAGTTCATCTTTTCCTATCGTTTTTTAAAATTTTACTTTGTTTTTGTTTTTATAATTCTGACTCCATAAGTATCTCAATTCGTTAAAAAGCTGTCCTTTGAGTACCGATTCTGTACCCAGGCACACAAATATGAAGTTCATTTATGTATTCAAAACGAACAAAGCGGAGTTCCCGTCGTGGCTCAGTGCTTAACGAATCCAAGTAGGAACCACGAGGTTGCAGGCTCGATCCCTGGCCTCGCTCAGCAGGTTAAGGATCCAGCATTGCCATGAGCTGTGGTGAAGGTTGCACACGAGGCTTGGATCCCACGTTGCTGTGGCTGTGGTGTAGGCCAGCAGCTGTAGCTCTGATTAGACCCCTAGCCTGGAAACCTCCATATGCCAAGGGTGCAGGCCTAAAAAGTGCAAATAAATAAATAAATAAATAAATAAATAAATAAATAAAATAAAAACAGAACTAAGTGAAAAAAATCTTTTAGAATGCAAGATTTCCTAATAAAATGCTGAATTTGAATTGGTTTATTTCATACTTATTAAATAGTTTGAAAATCACTGCAGTAGCCTAGTGTAAACAATTTTACTACACATAAAGCCATAATGAAGGTTATACAATTTTTAAAAATGTGTTTCAAAAATAAATCTACTGTGTTTGATGAAATATGTGTCCTGGATTCTAAAAGAAAGCACCACTGTTACCTACTGTCCACTGCTGTCCCTGCCTTGCCCCCAACCAATTCCATCTTGGGACCATCAACTAAAGCTCAGTATAATGAAAAGTAACAACTTTTAAATAACTACAATTAATTTTAACATTATTTTTTGGTGCTGAAAATTAAATACTATCTGATTCAATTCTCCGATAGAAATCATGTAAGCTTTCAGGTTTGAGCTCTCCTAATGGCATAAATATACAGGCTTCTTATAGATCCAATGACCTAAAAATTAGATTAAAAACAAATATCACTTTCAAGATAATTAATGCCAGCCAGGTAGTTAGGATTTATTCTCAGGCAATGAGAAGCCACTGAAATGACAGAGTACCCAAATACCTTCTCTTCATGTCATGTTATTATTATTCTTTCCCTGCTTGAATCCACCTATCAGTTGTACTGATCACCTATATTAAGATGGCTTCCAAATTTGTATTTTAATCACTGACATCTTTGTATATAATTGCTTGGCTATACAGTTGCTCTGTTATAAGCAACAAATTGTTTACTATTCCATCAACCCAACCCTAAAGCCTGCTTCTCTATCTGCATTAGTCCCTTTTAGCCTCTCTTTGCATGAATCATTACACCATCATCCACCAGTACTCCAGAATTAAAACAATAAAATTATGTTTGGCCTCTCCTGTTTTCTGTCTCCTTCTACCAGTCTAATTCATTATCAAGTCCAAAAATTTTGCTAAATCAAAACTTTTCTTCCCACTTCCATTACCTCAGTCCAATAAGATCTCTTTCTAGGATCACAGGAAATCTAACAATGCTCCCACCTAATGGTATTTTAGTACCCTCCCTCCCCGCTCTAGCTCATCTTCCATAGGGCTTCCATAGTCATTTCTCTAATAATCATACGCCAGAAACTTTTCTTTGTTGAATAGTTTTCAATGGCTACCTACTACCTATAGAATGAAGCAAGGCCTTTGATAATCTGACCCTATCTATCCACTCACTAGAATAGCTTTCTTTTGCTCTTCTACACTTAAGTCTACCCACAGGGGACTCACCCTCTAATCTCTGTGGTATTCCCTACCCCTTTCCAGGGCCGACTAGGAATACTCTTGTACCAGTCTTTGTAAAATCATATTTATCCTTCAAGTTGCTAACCAAATGTTTCCAACTACTTATCTCCCTAAATTCTCCCAGCTACAATCAAACATAAGCCACATTCTTCTTTTTCTGGCATAGCTCTAAGTAGTTTAAAACTTGTTTCCTTCCTTTTTTTTTTAAGTATAGTTGATTTACAATGCGGCGAGAGTTTCTGATGTACAGCGATGTGAATCAGTTGTATATATATATATGCTTTTTCATATTCTTTTCCATTATATGTTATTATAAGATATCAAATATAGCTTCCTGTGCTTTAGTGTAGGGCCCTGTTGGTTATCTACTTTATATATAGTAGCTTGTACCTGCTAATCCCAAACTTCTAATTTATCCCTCCTACCCTGAAAGTTGTTTCTTATAAAAAGGTAAACATCTACCCTCTAATCTAAATTCTGAGTAAAAGGACTTTTCAGATGAGCCTAATGCTTTTCTATACTACAATTTTTCAAATACTTGAACTCCTCCTAAATCTTATATTCACAGGGTAAACTTCCTCAAGACAGAGCTAATAATATCATAGATATAATTTCCAGAAAACTTAATCATCTTAACTAACCCGTCTGGACATTCTACATTTTTGAGCATCTCTCCTAAGGTGTGATGTCCAGAACCAAATACAATACTCTAAACAGATGCTTTTGCAAATTATGTAAAATATTCACCCCACCCCTCACATCTGGACATTTATGATGTCTCAACAAATTAACAACTCAAAACAGTACTTCATAATAAACTTGTTAGTTTTTATCTGGGTGCAGATGCTTAATAAATGTGCAAAAGGAGGCGATAAAAAATAATAAAACAAGGTTTGAAGAGGTTCTAGTTAGAATCAAGTATACAAACATAAGAATTTATCTTAGAAAGGATAAGAATTACCTTTTAGACATGAGATAAGTGGAATCAGATGGATAAAGAAGAGAAATTATAAATAAAAAGGGTGCAATAACAAAGGCATTTTCTAGATAAAGTTTGAATAACATTTTACTAAATAATCAACCACAGAGCAAGCAAACTGTCAACAGAAATATGCTGATCAACACTTCATTATTAAAAATGCTGAGTACATGCTGTACTTATCTTTTTATTCTGAAAAGCCAATGTGCTTTTTTTAAAAAAAATTAAAATTTCAACAATTCTAAACTTAAATTCAACTAAATAGACAATACTTGAGATTTATTTTGAATTACATAATAGATTTTTCCTTATTAAATAACATCCTACTGGAAAATATAGTAGTTCTTTGATGACTGACACCACAGTAATTACGTGCATTAAAATAAATATTAATTTCCTCTAAAGGGGTCTTAAATACTCTTCATTGGTGGTGTTCAATGCTCAGCAATTTATGCAATTCAAAGAAAACTCAAGGAGACCTCTAAAGAACCACCTTTCAGGGAGTCCCGTAGTGGCTCAGCAGGTTGTTACTGCTATGGCTCAAGTTCAATCACTGGTTCCCGTCACTGAGCAGCAGAGACAAATACAACTAGGAACGATGAGGTTATGGGTTCAATCCTGGTCTCGCTCAGTGGGTTGAAGATCTGGCGTTGCCATGAGCTGCTGGTGTAGGTCACAGATGCAGCTCACATCCGATGTTGCTATGGCTGTGGGGCAGGCCGGCAGCTATGGCTCCAACTGAAGCCCTAGCCTGGGAACCTCCATATGCCGCAAGTGCGGCCCTGAAAAGCACAAAGGAAAAAAAAAAAAATCTCTGGCCCAGGAACTTCCAAATGCCTCCAAAAAAAACAAAAGAACCACCTTTCATATCAAGGAAATAGAAAAGTTAGATGACTTTTTTTTTGAAAATCTGCTTTAAAACTAAAAATATTTTCCCTTGGTTTATAGTAGAAGTCTCAGGAGACATGTAATGGCGCTTACAGACTATACAACACATCTGTGCAACAGGCCGCAATTATCTAAGAACTGAGGCACACAGAGATTAGTCAGCGGCACACAGTGATTCTAATACATCATCAATTAAAGCCTGATTTTCTCACAACCAAGAGTATATCAAGCTAATTGAAATAATAAGTTCAAAAGTTCAATAAGTTGAACAAAAGTTCAATAATAAGTTCAAAATATCAAGCTAATTGAAGCATAAGCTGGCATAAGCACTTTGGAAAAATAACTTGATATTATAATAAAAATAAATATATCCTTTGACTCAAATTATATCACTTTAAAATACATACAATTGTGTTAATTTGTCTTCCTTAATGATATTGCATTTTCACTGAAATGAAATTGACACAAATTTTTTTGTTTGTTTGTTTTTGCCTTTTATCATTTTAGGGCCGCACCCGCGGCATGTGGAGGTTTCCAGCTGCCGGAGCTGTAGCCACCAGCCAAAGCCACAGCCACAGCAACGCAGGATCCGAACCGCGTCTGCGACCTACACCACAGCTCACGGCAATGCCAGATCCTTAATCCACTGAGCAAGGCCAGGGATCGAACCCGCAACCTCATGGTTCCTAGTCGGATTCGTTAACCGCTGCGCCACTACGGGAACTCCAAAATTGACACAAATTTTTTTAATGGTCAAAAAATCGAATAGATACTTCACCAAAGCTCTATAGATGGCAAATAAGCACAAGCAACGATTGTCAACATCCTCAGTCATTAGGAAAATGAAAATTAAAACCATAATGAGGGAGTTCCTGCCATGGCTCAGCGGAAGGAATCTGACGAGGAACCATGAGGTTTCGGCTTCGATCCCTGGCCTCGCTCAATCTGTCTTTGCTGTGAGCTGTGGTGTAGGTTGCAGAGGCGGCTAGGATCCCAAGGTTGATGTGGCTGTGGCGTAAACCGATGGCTACGGCTCCGACTTGACCCCTAGCCTGGGAACCTCCATATGCTGCAGGTGCGGCCCTAAAAAGCAATAACAATAATAATAATAATAACAGTTTATGTAAAAGAAACATCTTTTGCCCTGCTTGCAATCTGTCAAGAAATATTTCACCACCAAGCTAGGTTATTTACTGCTCTTATAGGGTCTACATGTTCATTACAGAAACAAGTCTAAAATATTTAAGTTACAGAAAAGGGCTAGGCAAAACAAGTTTAAGTAACAAATCAAGCAACACACTTTACCTGTGCTCCACTAGGAATGAGGGAGAAATTCCCTCTGTCAGGAGTTACGGGAAATGATTAGAACACAATTTTGAAAGGTCTTAGTGCATCTCAATATTATCGTTATTATTATCATCTCTAACTTTCAGGCGAAGATACTGAGACTTGGGGAGGATAAATACTTTGTCCATGACCCCTCAGCTATTAGGTATCAAAGTTGAGATTCTTACCCAAGCCTTTCTAACCCCAAAGCTTGAGATGTGAAATCGTAATGCTTGAACAATACAGATTACGACTGCCACATGGTGTAATTTCAGTGGACAAGAAGGCCCCTACCTCCCCAAACACCAAGACTTCGCACATTCCTACACAGAAACACGGTTATAGCCATGTATCAAAGAGAGCTCAACAGGTTCGTGGAGGGCCAGCTCGCGGTAAAGGTAACGTGGAGCCTTGCGGGGATCTTCTTCCCCACTGTCACTGTGCATGGACCTACTTCTGACAGTTTTGGCCGTAAGGAAGGAGACGCACGAGGCCAATGCCAAAGTCAGGGAAAAAAGGTTAACACTAAGAAAGATGAGAGCGGAGGCGCTGCAAATACATCTCTTAAATTACCTCACGCCGGCCTGGTCCCAAAGCGGTCACGGAGGAGGAAAGGTTCCCCGCCGCTCGCTGCTCGGAGAACTTTTGATAAAAGGCCTCTGTGGACTAGTCCTCGTCTACGTCTCCCAATGGCAAGCACCTACACTGGGGCGCCCTCCGCCGCCGAGACTGTAGGCGCTGGGCGAAGGGTGAGTGCGGTGCTAAGCACCGGCCGCTGCAGGCTGCGGCCCCGGCGCTGCGGCTTAGGCACCGCGGTCACACATGGGACCGCTCACCCAGAGCCGGACGCAAAGCCAGCGGCCAGAATGGAGAGGGCGACGCGATGAACCAACTCGGGTTGTGCACTCAGGTGATTATCACAAGTGCCGCACGTCGCTTTAGTTAACTAGAGGCTCCCACTTTCCTCTCACTTCGCGACCGCGTAACCGCTGCCCTCGCCCACAACTCACCTCTCCAGTTCTTGTGCTCCGGAATATAGTAGTATTTGTTCCCGAACCTGTCTGTGCCCACTTGCTCCTTCACTTCCTTTGACAGCACTCTCCACAAGCCGCGGAGCAAACCCTGAGGCCAGCCCATGTAGCCGGATCACCTTCCAGCGCGACTAGCAGTAAGATCTGCAGGGACCCAGGCGACCAAAGCAAGAACGCCCCCTCCGCCGACCCCGCCCACTGGCTCAGAGCAATTCACCCTCTAGTAACGGCGCTCACCATAGGTGGGATCGCATCATGCTTAACCAATGGGAAACTCCGCTGCTACACCCCCCCCCCTCCGCTGCCTCTGAGTTCTGTCATGGCGGCGTCCACATCTCTAGCTGAACTCGAAGTACGGGATGCTGGGGTTTTTGTCGGCGCGACAAGCGGGTCTGGACGACCCTCTTCGCCTCCGGAGAGCGGAGTCCACACGGAGGTAAAGAAAACCTTACTTTTTTTCTCTAACATACCAGTTAAAATCTGAACCAGTGGTTGTGTTAGCCTTGCTCATACTTTCGCGCCTCATTATCCTTTTACTGCCACCACACTTGGCTTTACTTTCCTGTGGCTTGAAAAAATAAGATACCTTTTATATACCTGAAGGCAGGTGGGTACGATCGCGGAATCGGGTGAAGGCGCTGTGAAAGTAAATGAAGATATTTTCGTGGTTTTTTAATTCATTTTTTTTATTAAGGTTTAGTTGTTTTAGTGTTGTGCCAATTTCTGCTTAGTAGCAAAGTAACTCAATTATACACTCACACATTCTTTAAATTTGGTTGTTGTTTTTTTTTAATGTTTAGGTGTTTGGCCCTGCCTAGGATATAGGGAAGTTCCAGGGCCAGGGATTCAACCCTAGCCACAGCTGTAACCAGAGCCACAGCAGTGACAAGGCCAAATACTTAACCGACTGGGCCACCAGGGAACTCCAGAGGATATTTTGGTTTTACTTTATTCCTTCTCCCTCATTCCTTCCTCACCTCCCAAGGAGTAACAATACTCCACGAATTCGGTCTTTTAGACATGAGCTAGGAATCAGTCGCTGTATTTAGTGAGATCCTACTATGTGCCAAGCAATGTGTTAAAGGCACAGCATAGGCCAGAAATGAACGAAGTTTAACATAACCACAGCAGAGAAAT
Organism: Catagonus wagneri; assembly: GCA_004024745.2. Lineage (NCBI taxonomy): Eukaryota > Metazoa > Chordata > Mammalia > Artiodactyla > Tayassuidae > Catagonus > Catagonus wagneri. Next base: position 10,217,044 of record PVHT020000166.1, read on the forward strand.
GGGCAGAGAGAGGGCCACTGACAAGAGATGAAGCTGGAGAAATAGAGGCAAGATGAGCAAGAGACTTGTGTGTTTGGTTGAGAGGTATGAGGATGAGAATAAGAGGACAAGTATTGCATTTTGTCATCTGCTTGGAGAATGGATTGAAGTTCAGAGCAACAAGTGGGAGCCAAGTTAGGTAACTGTTGCAAGGAGAGAGTTGAGCCAGGGGCTTGGCAGTTGGACCAAAGAGGGTGAGGATACTTGAAAACTATCTAAGAAATAAAATCACTGTGGAAATTAATTGGATATAAGAAATGATGAAAAGGGAGGAATCAGCAATGATTCCCATCTATGTGCCTTGTGTGACAGGGTGAATGATGGTGACATTTTTCCCCAAAGAGGTAGCAAGTTTTACTTTAATTTTGCTCGTATTGATTTTTCCCACATTTCTTTCAAGGAACTTGTGAAGATTTCGCTTGCAGAGTGGAGGAGACAGTTGCATATACATGTTTGATGCTCAGGAGAAATTTAGATATCTTTAATGCAAGATGATATGTGAAGCAAGGAGGACATAAGATTTCCTAGCCACTATTTGTGGAGTAAAGCGAGAGAAGCCATTCAATGATAAAAAAACCTGAAAAATATTAATACTTAAAGTTAAGCAGAAGATGAGACTGCAGAGGAACTGAAAAGGAGTAACCAGAGGGATAGAAGGAAAATCAGGGTAATGAGGTATCATGGCTGCTAAGGGAAGACTGTTTAAAGAGGGAGTTACCAAATGTGTCAGTTGCTGCTCCCAGATCCCGTCTTTGCTCTCAGTGGTTCTCCATCCCATTACTCTGCTGTATTTTCTTCATTCAGTTTATTGCCACCGAAATTGTATTATATATTCATTTTCTTACTAGTGTATTGTCTTCTTAATCCTGGTATTCCCATTGCCTGGAAGGGGGTTAGGCATTATGATCTTAATATTGATCTTAATAATTAATGGAGGAAATTACGATTGTTCTGTGACTTTTAAAATATTTTGTCAAAGCACTAGAATACTCTTGTCAGTTAGGTGTGGATAGGGAAATGAAAAAATAGTAAAACTAACATTTAACACACTTTAGCATAAAACAGTGTATTTCGGCCCTAAAAAAAGCAAAAAAAGTAATTTGAATTGTGCTTGTTTTTCTGATCACTGTACAACTTACTGTTCACTTGAGCATCTTTTCTATATGTTAGCTAATTGTCATATTCCTTTCTAAATTTGTATCAGATTCCAAATTTTTTCCTGTACATTCTCAATGTCATGAAATATCTCAGAGCTTTTTTTAATATGAAGATTTTTGCCATTGTCACTTCCCCTAGGACATCTTCAGCCTTTTCATCACAAATACTTTTCCTCATTTATATTGATAAGTTCGACTTCATTGGTTTCCTTGGTCTGCTTATTTAGAGTTTCTAAAATGGCAGCAGAGTCAACAGACCCATAGTCACCTATATCTTCCATAATTCCATTTATATTCAATTTGAGTTTCACTTTCCAGCGTTATCACTTTGTGTTGCTTTCATACGTTTTCATTGTATTTCCCAGTTCCTTCATTCAGTTATCTGTTTTGCGAAATTCCTGGTGGATTTATCTCGGGGCATGATGCTAACAAAGCTAAATGCTGTATGTGAACTGAATAACAGATGCAGTGATCATCTACAGACTTTGAAAGAAATCATTCAAAGTAGTCACCAATTATAATGTGCATGTTAGTTTCATAATGTTTGTGAACTGAAAAGCAATTACCGTGCATTGTGCTTTATGCTATTACTCGCAGTAAATATACCACAGTAACTGAGATTTAAATCGTGCTGTCATGTCCTGGTATTAACTAAATCATGCCAACTGAAATTCACGAGTATCAGATTATGCAACATAAGGACTACTTGTATATTTAAGTTAAAGCGTTTAAGGTTGTATTTTTTTTTTTTTTTTTGATTCCCCACATTAGTCATGTAGGGATTTTTTTGTTTGTTTGTTTTGTTTTGCTTTTTGGGGCCTCACCCTTGGCATCTGGAAGTTCCCAGGCTAGGGGTCAAATCGGAGCTACTGCTGCTGACCTACGCCACAACCACAGCAACGTGGGATCTGATCCACATCTGCTATCTACACCATAGCTAATAGCAAGGCCAGATCCTTAACCCACTAAGCGAGGCCAGGAATCGACCCCACATCCTCATGGATCCTAGTCGGGTTCGTTAACCACTGAGCCACAAAGGGTACTCCCAAATCATGCTTTAGTTTAACTAAACAACCATATAGTCCTGTTTTAGTCAAGAAGATGTCTACTGTAATCTGCCGTAGTTTCTTGTCATTGGCTATTGTCAAAGGCATGAACGCTAAAATGCAGGGTTTATAATTCAAAGTCTCCTTTTTTATTTACAACTTTATTGAGGTACAATAACATACAGTAAATTGCACATTAAATTAGAGCATATAATTTAATGACTTTTGACATAAGTAAATACTTCTGATACCATCTCCATAATCAAGATAACAAACATCCATAATCCACCAAATTTCATTGTGACTCATTACATTCATTGTTATTTCATTACATCCCTCTCTCCCTTCTTTCCCTGGTTCATATTCTTTCTACTCCAGCAAACCACTGATCTGCTTTCTGTCACTATTGATTAGTTTGTATGTTTCAGAATTTCGTATAAATGAAATTTTTTGTGTCTTTGACTCAGAATAATTATTTTGAAATTTCTCCATCCTGTTGTATGTATTCATTCTTTTTTGTATTGATGAGGAGTATTCCATTGTGTGGATCTACCAGGACTTATCTGTCCATTCACTTCTTAATGGGCATTCGAGTTGTTTCCAGTTTTTGGCTATTACATATAAAGTTGCTCTAAGCATTCATGCACAAGTCTTTGTATGGACATAGGCTTCTGTTTCTCTTGGGATTTGCTTTTTTTTTTTTTTTTTTTTTTTTTTTTTTTTTTTTTTTTTTTGCTTTGTAGGGCTGTACCCGTGGCATGTGGAAATTCACAGGCTAGGGGTCAGATCGGAGCTACAGCTGCCAGCCTACACCACAACCACAGCAATACCATATCCAAGCCATGTCTGCGACCTACACCACAGCTCATGGCAACACTGGATCCTTAACCCACTGAATGAGGCCAGGAATCGGACCTGTATCCTCATGGATACTAGTTGGATTCACTTCCACTGAGCCACAAGGGGAACTCCTGTTCTGCTTCTTGGAACTTGTAGATTTATATCCTTCTACACCTTGGCATGTTTTCAGCCACTGCCATTACTCTATGACCTTGATTACTGCATTTCCCTCTTTTGCTCCTAGAACTTTGTGTCACAGTGCTCACTTCCAGGTTTCTAACTATATTAAACTGGGCCCAGGAAGTAGCAGAGGAGAAAAAACAATAATAAACTAGCAATTTGTTTGGTGGTATGTTGGATTTTGGTGTTTTCCCCCAATCCACCTGCTGCTGTTTACTTATCAGAGTCCTCAAATAGGTATTCCATGCATTTTGTTTGATTTTTGTAGTTGTATTTCTAGAGAAATGGTTGACCTGTGGTTATTAATCTTACCCAGAACTGAAGTGGCTCCTTTTTTTTTCCATCTTTTTAGGGCTGCACCCATGACATATGAAGGTTCCCAGGCTAGGGGTCAAATCAGAACTATATCTGCCACCCTACGCCACAGCCATAGCTACACAGATCCAGGCTGTATCTGTAACCTACACCACAGCTTGCAGCAATGCCGGATCCTTAACCCATTGATCAAGGCCAGGGATCAAACCCGCATCCTCTGGATACTAATTGGGTTCTTAACCCTTTAAGCCACAATGAGAACTCCCAGATTAATTTTTTTAAATAAAATAAAGCTAAACACAGAGTTCCCGTTGTGACTCAGTGGGTTAAGGACCCATTGTTGTCTCTGTGAGGTTGCTGGTTACATCCCTGGCCTCACTCAGTGGGTTAGGGATCCAAAATTGCTGTAAGCTGCAGTATAGCTCACAGGTGCAGCTTGAATCTGGTGGTGTTGTTGCTGTGGCATAGGCCTCAACTGTAGCTCCAATTTGACCCCTGACCCAGGAACTTCCGTATGCCACAGGTGCAACTGTAAAAAACAAACAAATAAAAAAACCCCTCAAGTTAAAATATTTTAAAGTAATTTATAAAATTCTTAAATATTAAAAATTAATGTAAAGATAAGTTAGTTGTAAACAAAATGCAGAAGTCACTGTTAATATTAAATTAGGGTGAGATTTTTTTGGTTAAAAACACCAAACATTTTGTTTGTTTTTTAAATTTTGTTGGAATATAGTCAATTTACAATGTTGTATTAGTTTCAAGTGTACAGCAAAGTAAATCAGTTGTGCATATACATATATCCATTCTTTTTCAGATTCTTTTCCCGTATAGGTTATTACAGAATATTGAGTAGATTTTCCTGTGCTAAACAGTAGATCCTTGTTAGTTATGTATTTTATTTATAGTAGTGTGTCTATATTAATTCCAACCTGCTAATTTATCCTTTCCTCCCACGTTACCCTTTTGGTAATATAAGTTTGATTTCAAAATCTGTGAGGCTGTTTCTGTTTTGTAAATAAGTTCTTTTGTATCATTTTTATTAGATTCTGCATGTAAGTGATATCATGTTTTATTTGCCTTCATCTGACTTACTTCACTTAGTGTGATAATCTCTATGTCTATCCATTTTGCTGCAGATGGTATTATTTCATTCCATTATTATGGCTCAATAATATTCCATTGTATGTATGTACAGTGTGTTTTTTATTCATTCATCTGTTGATGGACATTTAGGTTGCTTCCATGTCTTGGCTATTGAAAATAGTGCTGCAGCGAATGTAGGGGTTCTTGTATCTTTTTGAATTATGGTTTTCTCTAGCTATATGCCCAGGAGTGGGATTGCTGGATTGTATAGTAGTTCTATATATAGTTTTTTCAGAAACCTCCATACTGTTCTCCATAGAGGTTGGTAAGAGGGTTTTTTTTTCTCCACACCCTATCCAGCATTTGTTGTTTGTAGACTTTTTGATGATGACCATTCTGACTGGTGTGAGGTGGTTATTGTAGTTTTGATATATATTTCTTTCATTAATTAGTGATGTTGAGCATCTATTCATGTGCTTTTTGCCATTTGTCTTCTTTGGAAAAATGTCTGTTAAAATCTTCTGGCCGTTTCTTGATTTTTTTTTTTTAAAGCTGCTTGAGATATTTGTATGTTTTGGAGATTAATCCCATTTTAATTACTTCATTTGCAAAGATTTTCTCCCATTCTATGGGTTATCTTTTTGTTTTGTTTTATTTTTTATGGTTTTCTTTGCTATGCAAAAACTTAAGTTTAATTAGGCCCCATTTGTTTATTTTTGGTTTTATTTTCCTTATTAGGGGGTGAGTCAAAAATGATATTGCTGCAATTTATGTTGAAGAGTCTTCTGCCTATGTTTCCTCTATTAGTTTTATAGTATCCAGTCTTACATTCAGGTCTTTTATCCATTTTGAGTTTATTTTTGTGTATGGTGTTAGAGAATGTTCTAATTTCATTCTTTTATATGTAGCTGTCCACTTTTCCCAGTATCACTTATTGAAAAGGCTGTCTTTTCTCCATGCTTATACTTGTTTCCCTTGTCATAGATTACTTGATCATGGGTGTGTAGATTTTTCTCTGGACTTTCTATCTTATTACACTGATCTATATTTCTGTTTTTGTGCCAGTTCCATACTGTTTTAATGACCTTGTAGCTTTGTAGTATAGTCTGAAGTCAGAGAGCGTAATTCCTCCAGTTCTTTTTTCTTTTTCAAGATTGCTTTGGCTATTTGGGGTCTTTTGTGTTTCCACACATATTTAAAATTTTTTTCGTTCTAATTCTATGAAAAAAGGGATTGCATCAAATCTGTAGATTGCCTTGGTTAGTATAGTCATTTTGACACTATTGATGCTTACAATCCAAGAGCATGATATATAGAAAGCACCAAAGATTGTAATGGACTATATTATTTAAAGCACAATTAATGAAGAATTAGTATACAGAGTTCCCATTGTGGCTCAGCGGATTCAGAACACAGCATAGTGTCTGTGAGGATGTGGGTTTGATCCCTGGCCTCACTCAGTGGGTTAAGGATCCCACGTTGGCACAAGCTGCATCATAGGTTGCAGCCCAGATCCACCATTCCTGTTGCATTGGAGCTGCAGCTCCAGTTTAGCCCCTTTCCAAGGAACTTCCGTATGCTGCAGGTATGGCCTCAAAAGGAAAAATAGGAAAAAAAAAGAATTAGTATAAAACATGTATTCAAACAGTTAAGTATATAAAGCAAAATGTCAGGAAAATTTGACACTAGTTTCTTTTCTAGAATGGTCGTGATGTAGTAGATAGTAAATACACACATATGGGAGAAATTAATAAACAACATACCAAACTTAACACACATATATAAATTTACATATTTTAAATAGAAAAGTATATTTTTAGATGTCATTGGTACATTTACTAAATTTCATATACTTGCCACAAAGAAAACTTAGGCAAATTCAAAATGGTAACCATCTTACAGGTCATACTCTTTGATCATAAACTAAAGAAATTGTAAGTAAATTAATTAATGAGAACATCACCACCATCACTTCTAATTTAATGTTTGAAGACTTAGGAATTACATTCCAAATAACAAATCAAAAATGAAATGAAAATTGAAGTTATAAATTATCTGGAGAGCCAGGAAAACTATTTCCGTGACTTAGAGGACTCAGGAAAACTTGTATTCAAAGAAATATCCTAGCCAAAAAGAAAAAAAAAAAAGATTTCATCATTGAAGAAGGTGAAAGAATGTAATAGAACTTACTTAAGCCATATTAAGACATCAAAACAAAAATTTAATATGAAAGATTGAAGCTGAAATTAGAAAATTTGAACAACCATTTGCCATAGGAGAGAGGAGTCAGTAATAAAATATTCAGCAATCAGCATGGCACGGAAACCAGCTAATCAAAATGGATTCTGGCCATTAATAACCAGTATGTGATGTTCCAGAGCAAAGAGATTGGAAGAATAATTTTTAAAGACACTAGGACTTGCTCTTTTCCTTATTTTCTCTACCTCAGTTTCCTGTCTTCCCTCATCTCTTCTCTTTCGCGCTTTTCCCCTTCACCCTCTCTCCTTCACTTTCCTCCTCCTTCTTTTCTCCCCTTTTCTCTCTATCCCTTTTCCTTCTACTTCTGAGCTTTTGTGTGTGGAGAGTCCTCAAGACCACTCCCAGATTTGAGAGTTCTCTAGAAAGACTCAGTATGTGGCATATTGTTTTACCAACTTACTCATGGCTGTGATTTATTACAGCAAAAGTATGTAAAGTAAAAATCAGCAACGGAAAAGGCATATGGGTGACTTGTGAAGGAAACCAGGCACAAGCCTAAGAGTCCTCTCCCAATGGAGTCACACAGGACATGCTCAATTTCTTTAGCAATGAATTGTGACAGCATTGGTGAAATGTCTCTCAGGGAAGCTCATTAGAGATTGTCTAGAGTTTTTAAGTAGAGACTGGTTACATAGGCCCTTTCTGCCTAGCATGTACCAAAATTCCAGATTCCTTTCTGCCTAGCATGTACCAAAATTCCAGATTCCCAGAGGAATGTAAGTATTCATCACAATGTACAATGTGTGCTCCAAATAGTTTAGGCACAGTGAGCCGCTCTTATCTAGAAATGATGAGAACCCTCCTGAAATCCCAGAAGTCAGGTAAAGGCCAATCTTGTAAGCAGGGTTTTCTAAGGATAGTAATCTCGGGCCTGCCATTTTAACTGTTTTTTGCACACCTTGCCCCCTTCTGCACAGATCCTATCTCTGTTTCCCTGTGTTTCTTCTACACGAACCCTCCCCCTTTCCCATCATCTTAACCATTCCTTCTAGTCCCCAAACAATGCAGACCTCAAGAATCTAGGTTGAGTAAAGGTAGGGTACCTACAAGGGAGGGACTAGGTTGGCCTAGAGTGAAATTTCCCAGGCCGAGCAGGTTGAGAATGGAGTATTGTTGAGGGGACAGATATGCCCAGGGTGTTGAGGGGAACAGAAATCAAAGCCCAAGCCTCGTAAGCAGCATCCATTTGGGGAAGAGATAGTAGTGGAGATGAGAGATTGGTTACATATAGGGATATTGATCAAATAAATATATCAGTGATAACGGAGGCCATGTTTTCATTGTTAGGAGAGAAAATTATAAAAAAAAGGATGATTCTCTTTGCCCATGTTTGTATGATGTTATTTTACTTGTTACAAGAAGCAGTATTACTATTATCATTTGAAAAATCATCAAGTAGAACAATTTTTTTTAGAAATGGACATTTCAGTGGAAAATGTGAAATACTATTTTCTGGTGAAATATTGAAGTTCAGAAATGTTAGAACAGCATAATGGTCTGGAAAAAAAAATGTCAGAGTTCAGATGCAGCTCAACCAATTATTAGTTATTTGATTTGGGGGGCAAATTACTTAAGTCTTCGTTTTATAATCAGGTAAAGTGTTTAATAATCTTCTAGTAGGAAACACTCCACTTAGGATTACTATTCATTATACTTATTATACTTGATTACAATCCTAGCACATAGTAGGCTCAAATAATATTAGCTGTTATTGTTACTGATCAAGTTCAGACAAGTAGTAAGCATTAGACTGAAAGTTTGATTCTAAGGCTAGACTGTCATCCAAGAGAAAAAGAACTTTTTATATCTTTAAATCAGACACTATTTTAAAACAATTTCCAAAATGCTTATAATTAACAGTACTGCTGTAGTCACTGTGTAATAGTATCAGTGTGTACATTTTCTAGCACTGTGCATTATTTTTTTTAAACTATGGTAATTTAATAGGTTAAAAAAATCTCATTTAGTAGTTCCTGCTGTGGCACAGCAGGTTAAGGACCCAGCATTTTCTCTGAGGTGACGCGGGTTCAATCCCCAGCCCAGCACAGTGGGTTAAGGATCTGGCATTGCTGAAGCTGTGGCATAGGTCACAGCTATGACTCAGGTCCGATCCTTGGCCCAGGAACTTCCATATCCTGTGCATGTGGCCAAAAAAAAGAAATCTCATTTAATGCAATTTAACCCCTATCTTACACTACTCACAAAAATTAGCTTGGAATGTATGAAAGACTTAAAGGTAAGACCTGAAACCATGAAACTCCTAGAAGAAAACATGAATAAAGCCCCTTGACATGGGCCTTTGTAATGATATTTTGGATGTGACATTTAAAGCGCAAGCAACAAAATCAAAAATAAACAAGCAAGGAGTTCCCGTCGTGGTGCAGCAGAAACGAATCCAACTAGGAGCCATGAGGTTGTGGCTTCAATCCCTGGCCTTGCTCAGTGGGTTAAGGATCCAGCTTTACCTTGAGCTGTGGTATAGGTCACAGATGTGACTCGAATCTGGTGTTGCCGTGGCTCTGGCTTAGGCTGGCAGCTGTAGCTTTGATTAGACCCCTAGCCTGGGAACCTCCATATGCTGTGAGTGTGGTCCTAAAAAGCAAAAAATAAATAAAAAATAAACAAGCGAGACTGTATTAAACTGAAAAGCTTCTGTACAGCAAAAGAAACTAAGTGAAAAGACAACCTACAGAATGGAAAAAAATATTTGTAAACTATATATTTGATAAGTTAATATCAAAAATATATGAAAAACTTACAACTTAATAGTAAAAAAAAATTGAAAAATGGGCACAGGATATGAATAGACATTTTTCCAAAGAAGATATACAAATGGCCAACAGGTACATGAAAAGTGCTCAACATAACTAGTCATCAGGGAAATGCAGAAACAGCAATGAGACAACCCTTGTTAGAATGTCTGTTATCAAAAAGACGAGATAACAGATGCTAAAGTGGATGTGGAATAAATGGAACCCTTATGCACTTTTCCTGGGATTTATACATTGATACAGCCACTGTGGGAAACAGTATAGGGGATCCTCAAAAAATTAAAAAGAGCATTACTATGTGATCCAGTAATTCCACTTCTGGGAATATATCCAAAAGAAATGAAAACACTAACTTGAAAAGATATCTGCACCCCTATGTTCATAGCAGCATTATTTACAATAGCCAAGACATGGAAACATAAGTGCCCATCTGTGGATGAATGGATAAAGAACTTGTGGTATTTATGTACAATGACATTATTTAGCTACAAAAAAGAGAGAGAGAGAGAGAGAGAGAGAGAGAGAGAAATCCTACTGTTTGCAACAACTTGGACCTTGAAGGCATTATGTGAAATGAAATAAGTCCATCAGAGAAAGCCAAATAATGTATGATCTCACTTAAATGTGTAAAATCTAAAAACAAAACCAAAAAATACTCAGAAAAATCAGATTTGTGATTACCAGAAACAGATGGTAGGAGGAAGAATCCTTGTAAGAAAGTGGTCAAAAGGTTCAAACTTCCAATTATAAGATATGTTGACTATAATTAACACTGATGTCTGTTACATCATGCCTCGACCAGCGCTGCAGACAACGGGGAATCCTGGAAGAGGGAGGGTGTGGTATAACAAAACACAAGAATCTTTTACATTTAAAAAGTGGGGGACCGGGAGGCACTCTACTCCGCAGAACAAGGGCCCTGGGCTTTAGCCCACACAACTTTTATTAAGGAAGGCGCCATATGTAGATCAGTGGGCAGGAGCAGGCAGAGGCAATGACAAAGCTACCTCTCAATGAATAATAAAGGGAAACTGTTAGCACTGGTGCATACGTCTAGGGCATAGTGCAGCTGCTTATAGAAAAGCATGGTTTATGCAGTTTACAGTCTTTGAAGGAGACCCTGTACCTTAGAACTCTGCGTCAGCATATATTTGCCTTCTGCAGAGTTCAGCTGTTCAGTGGCCTCCAACTATATCAGAAAGTTAAGAGAGTGAATCCTGGGAGTTGCCATCGTGGCTCAGCGGAAAATAATCTGACTAGGAACTGTGAGGTTGCTGGTTCAATCCCTGGCTTTTGCTCAGTAGGTTAAGGATCTGGCATTGCTGTGAGCTGCAGTGTAGGTCACAGACATGGCTCAGATCTGAAATTGCTATGGCTGTGGCGTACACCTGCTGCAGTAGCTCCAATTTGACCCCTAGCCTGGGAACCTCCATATGCCTTGGGATTGGCCCTAAAAAGCAAAAAAAAAGGTAACTCCTTAGAGTTCTCATCACATAGAGAAAAAGTTTTTCTTTTCTTTTTGTTGTATCTATATGAAATGATGGATGTTAGCTGAACCTATTGTAGTAATGATTACACAGTGTATATAAATTAAACCGTCATGCTGTATACCTTAAACAGTGGTGTATTCATTTATTTCTCAATAAAACTGGGAGGAAAATCTCATTTAAATTAGCATCGTTTTGATCAATAATGCATTTAGAAATCATTTTGGTTAAATTAATGTAAATGCTTTTTAACATCCAAAAGATTGAGACAAATTCTAATAATTAACATTCTTTAGGCACTTAACTGTGTGCTACATATTTATCTTAATTTTTGAGAGTATTTGTTAATCATTTTAGTTTATAAGTATTTCATTTGATTTATTTAAATGTACTTAATTGTTAAATTGAACATACTCATTTCCATAAGACCTGAGAAATAATTCAGGGAATTTTTTTAAAATACTGTAATTTAAGATTTTGTCCACTTGGTGTCCTCAGCTATGTTTAAGTTACCAGAATTTAACTTTTTGTTCATGAAAGTTTGTGTCGGTTTCTATATATCTAAATTAAAAATTAATAAAATACACTCTTTAAAATTTAAGATAAGATAAAAAAAAAAAAAACGGAGTTCCCTTCGTGGCTCAGTGGTTAACGAATCCGTCTAAGAACCGTGAGGTTGCGGGTTCGATCCCGGGCCTTGCTCAGTGGGTTAAGGATCCGGCGTTGCCGTGAGCTGTGGTGTAGGTCGCAGACGCGGCTCAGATCCCGCGTTGCTGTGGCTGTGGCGAAGGCCGGCAGCTGCAGCTCCTGTTAGACCCCTAGCCTGGGAACCTCCATATGCCCCGAGTGCGGCTCTAGATAAAAGGCAAAAAGACAAAATAAATAAATAAATAAATAAATAAAATTTAAGATAATACTTCAGGAGAAATTCTTTACATGTAATTGTTAGTACTGTTGTATTTTTAAAATTTGTATAAGGTCTTTAATAATCTAAAAATGTCTTTTTGGACATATGTTAGGAGATTTAAGCATTGCAGTTTTTTTTCTTGGGCATACCTGAGGCCTGCAGAAGTTCCAGGACCAGAGATTGAATCTATGCCACTGCAGTGACTCAAGCCAAAGCAGTGACAATGCCAGATCCTTAACCTGCTCAGTCACCATGGAACTCCACTTGCAGTTTGTTTGTTTGTTTTGTCTTTTTAGGGCCACACCTGCAGCATATGGATGTTCCCAGAGAGGCATCGAATAGGAGCTACAGCCACCGGCCTACACCATAGCCACAGCAATGCAGGATCCAGGGCATGTCTGCGACCTATGCCACAGCTCGCGGCAATACTGGATCCTTTAACCTGCTGAGCAAGGCTGGAGATCAAACCTGCATCCTCATGGATAATAGTTGGGTTCGTTACCACTGAGCCACAACGGGAGCTCCCCCTTGCAGTTTTTGAATCCATGTAATCTTGGTGAAATAAGGACTTTTTAATGTCAATTTACTTTCTTATTGTTTAGTTTTGTCTTTTTTTGCCTTTTAATTTTTATGTTTTCTTAACAGAGTTTTGGGACTGGAGTTAAACAAGGACAGAGATGTTGAAAGGATCCATGGCAGTGGAGTTAACACCCTTGACATTGAACCTATTGAAGGGAGATAGTAAGTTTATCATAAAATCATTTTTCTTTCTAAAATGAGATCCAGTAAAATCTTACTTTCAGATTTTGTAAAATTTCATAAAAATTATTAAAAATTCTAAATTGTAGCCTTTTAAATCTGGCATTATTGATTTCAAATAAATACAGAACATTGGCCCTATGTAATGTTGCCAAATAAACATTTCCAAGCTACTTTTATTTAAATATATTCATTTTTAAGTCAACAAACATTGAACTTCTTTTGGATGCAGAGAGTGTATAAGTGCAGAGGTATGTCTTTAGATGCTATTTCAAAACGTAATTGCATAGTTGTTACTCTCAGGGAGTCTAGTCGGAAAAATATAAAAAGCAAAAGTATATTTTGGAGAATTAAGTTTGAAGCACACCAGACTTGTATTTGAGGTTCCCCTAACTTTGGATATATCAGCTGTGTAGCTTTGCGCAATTTACCTAACCTTTCTAATTCTCTAATTTTGTCTTAGCTGCACGATGGGAACAACAATGCCTAGTTAACAAGTTGTGACCATTAATTGAAATAATATGTATAACGTGATTAGCATAGGACCTGGCATATCATAAATGGTTGCCACCACTGTTGTTATTCAGAAGCGTTATCACTTATACTTTTACATGCCATTCCCCTACTTAAACGTCATCTAGCCCATATTACTCTAACAAAAAAGTTCAGAACCCTTCATATGGTCTATAAATAGGTATAAAAGTAACTAAAGAAAAGTTTATCTTGTCATGGTGTGTTTACCCCGCAAATTGTATATTATACTGAGTTATTACTTGCTTTAAAATAAGCAAGGATAGGCTTAATGGAATTCCCTTGTTTTCTTTTTTTTTTACCATACTCATGGCATGCAGAAGTCAGGGACTAAACTCACGCCACAGCAGTGACAATGCCAGATTCTTAAACACTAAACCACCAGGGAGCTCCTAGAATTCCATTTTTTTTATTTCCAGCTTCTGCCATAGTCTTACCTAGTTGTATATGAAAAGCAGGTACAGTGAATGAATTCTCATTTTAACACATGGTTAAATCCAAAAGACAGCCAGTGATAATTCTTTTCTTTTTCTGGACCTTTCCCAAGTTCAACATAACACCTCCCAATCAAGGACAGCTGTGGGGTATTTGCTTATAAAATAATTCACGCATGAGCCACAAGGGAAAGCTGATTTCTTTTGGTCTCACATTGCTGGTGGAAAAAAGTATTCAGTACCAAGCCAGCTATTTGGGAAGGTGATCAGTTGTTTGACCTGTAAAATACATGAATCCTATAGGCTACCAGTTGGGAAAGTCAGTGAGAAATGTGGCAGTTATAGATTATATATACATTAATTATTTGTTAGAAATATAGGTTGAGGAGTTCCCGTTGTGGCTCAGTGGTTAACGAATCCGAGTAGGAACCATGAGGTTGCGGGTTCCATCCCTGGCCTAGCTCAGTGTGTTAATGATCCGGCGTTGCTGTGAGCTGTGGTATAGGTTGCAGGCGGCGGCTCGGATCCTGCATTGCTGTGGCTGTGGTGAAGGCCGGCAGCTTCAGCTCCTGTTAGACCCCTAGCCTGGGAACCTCCATATGCCGCGGGTGTGGCCCTAAAACGACAGAAAGGGAAAAATAAATAAATAAGTAAATAAATAATGTCATTGCCATCAAATACTTCAAATACAAAATCAGTTAATTTCAATAATGGTTCAATTTTTTTTTTCTCCTAATTGATGTAATCAAAGGAAAGCTTTTAGAAGTCAGTCTAGCAAAGATAAAACATCTGGAAATATTATTTAAGTTTTCAAAGTTCAGCTTTGAAAACGATGTTTGTTTTTGTATTGATATATGTGATACTGTGGTAAGAAACAGAACAAAACACTATTTCACAGAGTTCAAATATGAAGCAAAATGGTTTGTTTTGTTTTGTTTTTTTGGCTACACCTCCAGCATGTGAAAGTTTCTGGGCCAGGGTTTGAACCCATACCACAGTTGTGACTTGTGCCACAGCTACAGCAATGCAGGATCCTTAACCCATTGTGCCACAAGGGAACTTCCAGCAAAATGTTTTTAAAATTGGTTGTGGTACATACATAACTCATACCTCTGTCCAAATAAGCTGCAGTATTTTATCAGCAAAAATAAAAGCTGTAGTTGTTAACATTTACAAAGATTTCTTTCTATACACAATTAGGATAACTGAACTACCAACTCTTTGTAATGAAGCTAATATTGAATATTTTTAAAAAAAACTTTTCAGCATAGCATTACTTGCTGTCGACCTTACTATCCAGTCATCAGTCAGATTTAGAACTATTTGAACAAATAACTTTGAAGAACTACTTTTAAATTAACCTAAAGAGGAGTTCCCTTCGTGGCTCAGTGTTTAACGAATCCGACTAAGAACCATGAGGTTGCGGGTTTGATCCCTGGCCTTGCTCAGTGGGTTAAGGATCCGGCGTTGCTGTGAGCTGTGGTGTAGGTAGGTTGCAGATGCGGCTCGGATCCCGCGTTGCTGTGGCTGTGGCAAAGGCTGGCGGCTACAGCTCCTGTTAGACCCCTAGCCTGGGAACCTCCATATGCCGCGGGTGCGGCTCTACATAAAAGCAAAAAGACAAAAAAATAAAATAAAATAAAATAAAAAATAAATTAACCTAAAGAGTTCCCGTCATGGCTCAGCAGGTTAATAACCCAACTAGTATATCCATAAGGATATGGATTCGATCCCTGGCCTCATTCTGTAAGTTAAGGATCTGGCGTTTCCATGAGCTATGGTGTAGGTCACATGTACAACTTAGATCTGGCGTTGCTCTGGCATTGCATAGGCTGGCAGCTGCAGCTCTGATTCAACCCCTAGTCTGGGAATTTCATGTGTTGCAAGTGTAAATTAAGTAACTTATTTGTTCTATAAATTGATACTGAATTTTTCTTAAAATAAAACTATAGGAGTTCCCATTGTGGCACAGTGGAAACGAGTCTGACTAGTATCCATGAAGATGCAGGTTCAGTCCCTGGCCTCATTCACTGGGTGGCGGAGCCTGTGTTGCTGTGAGCTGCAGTGTAGATCAAAGACTCAGCTTGGATCCCGTGTTGCTGTGGCTGTGGCTTAGGCCAGTAGCTGTAGCTCCAATGTGACCCCTAGCCTGGGAACTTCCGTAAGCTGTGGGTTCTGCCCTAAAAACCAAAAAAAAAAAAAAAGACTATAAATCAGTGTTCCTCGGACACACTGATAGTTCACGAACCCCTGGTAACTGGTTCAAGGGCACTTGTACCAGAATATAAATCTACTCAGTCACTAAACAGTTTAGATGAGCTGAGGGTTTTTTAGAGCAAAACTTTCTCAGTGAAGAAAGAAGTATGTTCATTTCTAGCACAAGCTCCTTATTTTGCACCTTAAATAGCCAAGAAACTAAAGATGGCAAAGAAACTAATGACAGTGCTCGGAGTTCCCGTCGTGGCTCAGTGGTTAACGAATCTGATTAAGAACCATGAGGTTGCGGGTTCAATCCCTGGCCTCGCTCAGTGGGTTAATGATCCGGCGTTGCCATGAGCTATGCGGCTCGGATCCCACGTTGCTGTGGCTGTGGTGAAGGCCGGCAGCTACAGCTCCTGTTAGACCCCTAGCCTGAGAACCTCCATATGCCACAGGTGCGGCTCTAGATAAAAGGCAAAAAGACAAAAAAAAAAGAAGAAACTAATGACAATGCTTATAACAAATGTAAGTAATCAGATATCCCCACAAACCACAAAATATGGGTGATTGGGAGCAAAACATTTATAAAGAGATCTGGTGGTAACAGGGTCCATACCAGGGGAGACAATAAAAGCCAAGGGGGCATCTACTAGACCTAATAACTTCAAAGTAACTGGCAGTTAGTTGAAAGCATAGACTACAGCAGCTGAAACTGGGAGAGAATTGCATACTCTAGTTGTTCAGGGGGTTCACAGTAAGACCTGAAGCAATCAGAATAGTCTAGGCCCTATAATCTCTCCAGCTAATCAATTAAAGATCCCTTAAAGGACAGAACCCTACATTGAGGAGATACTGCTTGGAATAGGATCCAGAGTGAGCAGTTAGGGACAGTGAAAACAAAGGAAAAAGATGTGTCTTGCACATACATTTTTAAAAACAGCCACATGGGCACACAACACAGCAAGGTGGTTGGCATCTACAAGCCAAAATAAGAGGCCTCACTAGAAACTGATCATGCTGTCACCCCAATCTCAGATTTCTAGCCTCCAAATCTGTGAGAAAATTATTTCTGTTTTTTAAGCTAGAAAGAAAGAAAGGAAAAAATAGATCAGATAAAAATTAGGGAGGTAAGTAGAACCAGGATTCAGAAGATTCAGATATATGTTGAAGATAGTTATAGAAGATCTAGCATACACATGAGTTTCAAGAGAAGGAACCCAAAGAAAGAGAATGGAATGAAGACTAAAACAATAATCCAAGGAAACATCCCTAGAATAAATAAAATCTGAAATTACATGGAAGGGGAAGAAAATCGTATTGTAACCAGACTTTGATTTTGAGCTTTGTGCTCAAAGAAATGAAGTTTCTTATCTAAGATGTTCAAAGAAATAAAATTAGAATCAAGGATTTTATATCCAGCCAGACTGATTTTCAATGACAAAAGGACAAATCATTAGTAATGTATAAGAATTCAGGGAATATTGTTTTCATGAGCCTTTTCTCTGTCTCTCTTTTTTTTGTTTGTTTGTTTATCTCTTTAGGGCTGTACCTGTGGCATATGGAAGTTCCAGGCTAGGGGTCAAATCAGAGCTGCAGCTGCTGGCCTATGCCACAGCCACGGCAACACAGGATCTGAGCCACATCTGCAACCTACACCACAGTTCATGGCAATGCCAGATCCTTAACGCACTGAGCGAGGCCAGGGATCAAACCCGCATCTTCGTGGATACTAGTTGGGTTCATTACAACTATACCACAGTGGGAATTACAGATTGAATCTTCCCACAAATATTAGATTAAAATGTTAGTTTATTGCAGTCTGTACTAATGAATATTTACTCTGTAGGCATAATAAGTTTGAGTATTTATAGATCAGTAATTTTCAGAAATATTTAATAATAAATGAACTATATAAATGATAAATTAATGTGAACTTTTTTATTATTAGCATGTTATCAGGTGGTTCAGATGGTGTGATTGTGCTTTATGATCTTGAGAACTCCAGCAGACAACCTTATTACACATGTAAAGCAGTGTGTTCCGTTGGCAGGTGTGTATTAAAAATGTAATATATGAATTTATAAACAATGGAGTATTTTTTGCATCAAATGCAAAACATGAAATTAGCTGTCACATGAATGTCTCAGATTGTTCAAGTGATATATTTACATGACTATCCCTTGACAATTACTTGCAAATAATAACTGAAATTTGGGCATAGCTATTTTTAACATGTGACTTCCCCGAAACAACTTGGGTATCAATTTTCAAAAGGACTATTTTAAAGTGTTTATTTCTTTTTTAATCTACACCTACATAGTACTCCTCAGTAGCTAATTTTAGTTTTTAATACTACTTAGCATAAGACTCATTTAAACTTTTCTTTTCAGCTAACTATAAACACAAATTAGATTTTTCAGCTGTTGGAGTTCCCATTTTGGCTCAGTGGAAGTGAACCCGACTAGTATCCATGAAGATGCGGGTTTAATACCTGGCCCTGCTCAGTGGGTTAAGTATCTGGCATTGCTCTGGCTATGGGGTAGGCCAGAAGCTGTAGCTCCAAATCATCCCCTAGCCTGGGAACTTCCATGCCCCACCTGCAGTCCAAAAAAAAAGAGAAAGAAAAGGGGAAATGAGTTAAAATATATAAATATATACATGACATAGAAAGAAAGGAAATGTGTATAAGCGCTATAGTCCCTTTTTTGCAGCTGTCTCAAAAGGCCGGAACTGGCACTTAAGATTTTCCTTCTTCATGTCTTCTTCAGGTAGCACCACATGTGTTCAAAGTCCTTTATCCTATATTGTGATCTAAACCTTTACCTTAAGGAATCAGAACTCATGATTGTCCTATCTGCAGAGGGTTGTAGTAGTAGTCTAATTTTTTTCTCATTGAAAATTTCTAACATAAAAAAGTAAGTAGTGTAGGAGTTCCTGTCGTGGCTCAGTGGTTAACGAATCTGACTAGGAACCATGAGTTTGCAGGTTCGATCCCTGGCCTTGCTCAGTGGGTTAAGGATCCGGCGTTGCCCTGAGCTGTGGTGTAGGTTGCAGACACGGCTCGGATCCCGCGTTGCTGTGGCTGTGGCGAAGGCCGGCAGCTACAGCTCCTGTTAGACCCCTAGCCTGGGAACCTCCATATGCCGCAGGTGCGGCCCTAGAAAAGGCAAAAAAAAAAAAAAAAAGGAACTAGTGTAATGAACTAGGTACCCATCATCCAGTTTCAACAACTATCAGTCAAACCAGTTTTGTTTCATCTTTACCCATCTACTCAGGATTATTTTGAAGCAAATCTCAGAAGGGTATCATTTCATTCATAATTTTATCTCTAAAAGTAAAAGAAGTTTTATAAGTGTGACCACAGTGTCCCTGTCTCACATCCTCAGTAATTCCTGATGTTAAGTATCCAGTTGGTGTTCCAATGTCTCTCCATCGTCTCATAAGTGTTTCTAAACAGCCGGTTTCTTTGCATTGAGATTCAGTAAAGCCTGAAGTTCCTGTTGTGGTTCAGCCGTAACAAACCTGACTAGTATCCTTGAGGAGGCAGGTTTGATCTCTGGCCTTGCTCAGTGGGTTAAGGACCCGGCATTGCCGTGAACTGTGGCATAGTCTGGCAGCTACAGCTCTAATTAACCCCTGGCCCGGGAACTTCCATATGCCCTAAAAAGCAAAAAAAAAAAAAAAAAAGATTCAGTAAAGGACACATGGATGGATAACTGATTCAGAGCATATACCACATCCCTCAGGACAGCACAGTGTCATCACAAGGTGGTATATGCTGATACTATAACTGGGTTTTCAACAAATCATGCCTCTGTGAGTGATGGGTTACATAAGAGTAGTGAATCCCATGAGCATCTAAAAGTGCATTCGTTTTTAATAGAAGTAAGATTCTTAATCAGAAGCAATGCTGCTGTGTGGAACACCATGGAGGTATGAGAGGAACAATTTTAAGAATGACAGTGCTGATGACATGGTACTCAGGGAAAGCAAATCCAAAACCAGAATGAATATCTTGCACAGTAAGGAAAAATCACTGTCCCCTCCATGAAGAGGTCCATTGTAGCTGGCTTATCCCTCCAGGCTATAGTACAGAAACAGGAAGTCCCTCATTTGATGAGCCTTAGTCAGAATCAGGCCTCCACATCATGCTGTGTAAGCCTAAAAGTTAAAAGTGCTTAGATATTCTCTTTCCCCGGACAGCTAGGTTTCATCATTCCTGAGACTGCTGCTTGTTAATAGTATCAGTTTTGAGACTCAAAGAAATCATTATCTCTATGTTTTGATTGCTGTTTTGTAGAGACCACCCTGATGTTCACAAATACAGTGTGGAGACTGTACAGTGGTATCCTCATGACACTGGCATGTTCACATCAAGTTCATTTGATAAAACTCTGAAAGTATGGGATACAAATACGTTACAAGTGAGTACATTAAAACTTTTCCAGGTTGCTCTGTACGATGAAGGAGAATTTAGCCCTAAACCATTTTAGTGTGATTCTTTGATAAGATGTTGTAAATGTTAGATGTCACAGGAGTATAGTAGGTAAGGTGAGCTGGACTGCTTAAGTTCATATCTTGGCTTTGCTTCTAACTAGCTTTATGATATTGGCAAGTGTCTGAATTTATCTTTATCTTTATAAGATAATGTTTATACTTTATAGAATAGTTGTGAGGATTAAATAGTTCAGTATCTAGAACAGTGCCTGGTATATAGTAAGCACTCAAAAACATCAGCTATTATTACTTACTTTATTAATCAGAAGCAAGTAGGGTCTAGTGGAAGTTATTAGAGCTTCGTAAACATAGACAATAGATAAGTTTTTATGATATTTTTTGATCATAATTATATTTCTAGTGCTAATTTTTCCCTGAGCTCTAGTCCCGATGTCTTTAGCTGTCTATAGAACCTCTCTTACTTAAATACAGTGTCATCTTCTCAAACTTAACATGTTCCTCCTCATATCGATTTAGTCCTCAAATCCTAGCACCTCTTCCTTCAAACTCTCAGATTTCTCATATCTGTTTTTTTTTAACCGTGACTGTACATCTAGACTATAACTAGAAACTGCTAAATGATTTTCCTGCATTATTTTTCTTCCCACATTTTCCACAGAATTAATCAGAGTAAAGCAGTTCCATCCTATCCACCCAAACCTCCTAGTGACTCCATTGTCTAAATTCTGGCATTCTAAGTTCTCCATTACGTCACCTCCTACTTTCTCAACCTTAGCTTCTCCCTCTTTTCAACATAAATGATGCACTAAATTGATCTCCTTTTGCCTTCTGAACGTACTATGTGTTGTATTCCTTGTCTCAAGTCCCCTTCACTACGAAACTTCTCCCTTCTCATATTCAACTTATAACTGGAAGCTTGTACCCTTTGACTAGATCTTTCTGTTTCTTCCACTACAGTTGTATCCTCATGGTAATTATCACTTTATTCTCTGTTACTATTAGTTTGGTTTTTTAAAATTCCCCATGTAAGTGGTATTATAAAGTATTTGTCCTTCTCTATCTGACTTACTTCACTTAATATAATGCCCTCAAGTTCAAGTCATGTTGTCACAAATGACAGGATTTAATTCTTTCTCATGCTGAATAATATTTCATTGGTGTGTGTGTATGTGTGTGTATGTGCAATATCTCCTTTATCCCTATTAACCTCAAATCCCAGTCCATCCCACTCCCTCCACTCCCCCTTGGCAACCACAAGTCTGTTCTCCATGTCCATGATTTCCTTTCTGTGGAAAGGTACATTTATGCCATATATTAGATTCCAGATATAAGTGGTATCATATGGTATTTGCACATACAGACAGTTCTACTTTTTCCTTTCTAGTCTAAATACGTGATATTTCTTTTTCTTGCTTAATTGCTCTGGCTAGGACTTCTAGCAGAAGCAGTAGACAAGGATGCCCACTCTTGTCTTCTCCATGATCTTAGAGGAAGGGCATTCAGCTTTTAACTATTGAGTATGTTGAGTTAGCTAAGGGCTTATCATATATACCTTTTATTTAAAAAAAATTTTTTTTTTGTCTTTTCCCTTTTTAGGGCCACACCCATGGCATATGAAGGTTCCTAGGCTAGAGGTCAAATCAGAGCTGTAGCTGCCGGCCTGTACCACAGCCACAGCAGTGCCAGAACCTTAACCCACTGAGCAAGACGAGGGATTGAACTCGCATCCTCATGGATACTAGTCGGGTTCGTTAACCACTGAGCCACGATGGGAACTCCATATATGACCTTTATTATGTTGGGGTACTTTCACTCTGTACCAGTTTATTGAGGAAAATAATTACACTTCTTAAGTCAGTACCTATTCATAATTTTTTTTTTAATTCCTAACATACCAGGAATAGAAGGGAAATTCTTTAAACTGTCATTTACAGATGACATGAACATGGATAATCCAAAAGAAACTCTAGCTAAACTATAATATAGAAAATTTAACAAAGTTGCTGAGTATAAGGTCAGTTGTATTTCTGAATTCCAGGTACAAAGAATTATAAAATGAAATTTCAAAAGTAATACAGTTTACAACTGTAGGAAAAGTCATCACATACCTAGTAAGAAATTGAAGTTTATAGAACCACTCAACACTACAGAGAGAGCTATAGAATAGTATTGAGAGAAACTAGGACCCTAAATAAATGGTGGGATATAGCACATTCAGGAATTCAAAATCTTGGAGTTCCCATCATGACTTAGAGGTTAACAAATCTGACTAGGAACCATGAGGAGTAGGTTTGATCCTTGGCCCTACTCAGTGGGTTAAGGATCCGGCATTACTGTAAGCTGTGGTGTGTGTCGCAGATGCAGCTCAGATCTGGCGTTGCTATAGCTGTGGTGTAGGCCAGAGGCTACAGCTCCGACTTGACCCCTAGCCTGGGAACCTCCATATGCCGTGGGTGAGGCCCTAAAAAGACCAAAAAAAAAGAAAAAAAAATTTAAAGACAAGAGTATCAGCAAGATGGCAGAGTAGAAAGACCCTGAGCGCACCTTCTCTCATAGGCATATCAAAATCACAACTACTTGTAAAACAGCCATGAAAAATGAAGAAGACCAGAACCTACCAGAGAAACTGTTCTGCATGTAAAGATAAAAGAAAGAACCATCACAACGCGAATAGGAAGGATGTAGTGATAATATAGTCAAATCCCATACACCCTAGTGGGCTATCCAAAAATGGGAGAATAATTACAACTGCAAAGGTTTTCCCAAAGGAGTCATAAGTCCAAGCTACATATCAGGCCCCACAGCCCAGGGGTCCCTACCAAGAAGACAAGCCCCCAGGGCGTTTTGCTTAGAAGGCCAGGACTTACTTTGGGAAGTCCCAGAGGACTGTGGGAAATAGAGACTCCACTTTTAAAGGGTGTACACAAAATCTTAACACCCTGTAGAACCCAGGGCAGAAGGAGTAATTTGATAGGAGTTTGGGTCAGACCTACCTACTGATTTTGGAGAGTCACTCAGGCAAGAGGCAATTACAGCTCATCCTGGGAACATATACATGGGCAGCATCCACTTTTGGGAGCTCCTAACAAGTGAACACTGGTGCTGGCAAGTGCCACTTAGGAATCTTCCCCCTGGCTTATCAGCCCCAGACTCCAGCCCTGCTCTGGCCCAACCATCTGCAGGCACCAGCGCTGGGATGTCTCAGGCCAGGCAGATGGACGTTGATATAACCTCACTCACCATCAGACAGGCTATTTTAAGACCCCTTTAGCCCACAGCCACCTCTAAACAAGACAGCCCTGCCCACCAGAGGGCTCAGGACCTGGCCCCACACACCACTGCACAGGCACTAGATCTGACACCCATAGGGACCTACAGCCAGAGACTAGGGCACAGTACCACCCTCCAGCAGGAAAGCACTAGTCACAGAATTCCTGGAGCCCGGCCTCCACCATCCAGCAGGCAGACCGACACCAGCCACAAGAAAACCATAGTCCCACAATCTGCAGACCTGGCCACTCACTGAGGCCAGATTCTGCCCTAGGAGCAGCTAGGCTGGGCCTTACCTGCTAGCAAGCCAAGATAAGCTTTAAGATACTCCAAGCCCCAGAGCCAAATGTATCAGGTATCAGCCCCACCCACCAGTGACCTGATACTTCCTCTGGAACCCCCTGGGCCCTGCAACCAGACCCCAAGATCTAGCTCTGCCTGATAGTAGGCTGGCATAGTGCCAGAACCAGGCTTCACTTACCAGTGAGCAGGCAACGGCCCCAGGATCTACTAGACCCTGATACCAGCCACCATCACCCAGCACCACCCCAGGGCTCCCAGGGTTCCACAATTAGCTACCTTATGACCCATTCCCAACAACCAGTGGCCAGCAGCCTCCACTCAAGGCAGGACCTGGCAACCAAACGGCCTGGGGAAAACCAAGCCTACCAGACTGCTCACATAGTCAGCCAACTACAACAGAAAGGCCCGTGTAGCTCTTATGTGGGAACCTCTAGAGCATATGAAACTGGTGACGGGAATGTTCTGCTGGGAAGCGTAAGACATTTCCTACAAAAGGCCACTTCTTCAAGGTTGGGAATCGTAACCAGCCTACCAGATACATAAAAATAAAACCGGCAAGTTAGGCAAAATGAGGTGACAGTGAAACATGTTCCGAACAAAGGAACAAGATAAAACCCCAGAAGAAAGAACTGAGTAAAATGGGGATGGGCAGTCTACCCGAGAAGGAGTTGGAGTAGTGATTGTAGAGATAATCAAAGAATTCCAGAGAAGAATGGATGTACAGAGGGAGAAGTTAGAAGTTTTTAACAAAGAGTTAGAAAATATAAAGAACAACCAAACAGACATGAAATAAACTAAAAGAAATCAACAGTAAGCTGAATGATACAGAGGAACCTATCAGTGCACTGGAAGACAAGATAGCAAGAATCATTGATGCTGAGCAGAAAAAAAGAAAAAGAAACGACTGTTTAAAAGACCTCAGGGACAACATCAGATGTAGTAATATATGCAGTCTAGGAGTCCCAGAAGGAAATGAGAGGGAGACAGGGGCTGAGAACTTAATTAAAGATGAGATAGCTGAAAACTTTCCTACCTGTGAAAGAAATCAGACATCTAAGTCCAGAAAGTACAGAGTTCCATACAGGATTAACCAAAATTGGAACACACCAATACACATTGTACTTAAAGTGTCAAAAATTAAAGATACACAGAAAATATTAGCAGCAGCAAGGGAAAAGCAAAAATTACATATAAGGTGAATCCCATAAGGCTATCAGCTGAATTTTCAGCAAAAACTCTGCAGGTCAGAAGGGAATGGCATGATTTATTTGAAGTGATGAAAAGGAAAAACCAACAATCAGTAATCTTCTACCTAGCAAGACTCTTATCCAGATCTGATGGAGAGATTAAAGCTTCACAGATAGCAGTTCCTGTTGTGGCTCAGCAGAAACGATTCTGACTAGTATCCGTGAGGATATGAGTTCAATCCCTGGTCTCGCTCAGTGGGGTTAAGGATCCAGCATTGCCATGAGCTGTGGTGTAGGTTGCAGAAGTGGCTTGGTTTTGTGACTGTGGCGTAGGCCAGCAGCTGTAGCTCTGGTTCAACCGCTAGCCTAGGAACTTCCATATGCCATAGCTGCAGCCCTAAAAAGTAAGTAAGTAAGTAAATAAATAAATAAATAAAAGTTTCACAGATAAACTAAAGGTAAACTAGTTCACCACCATCCAGTCAGCTTTACAAGAAATGTTAAAGGAAAAACTTCTCTTTTATAAGAAATGTTAAAGCAAAAAAGAAAAGGACACAGCAAAAACATGAAAGTCACAAAAGGAAAAACCTCATTGAAATGACACACATATAATAATGGCAGGAAATTGTCCAAACACGAGGGTAGTAGGAACATTAATAGATAAAAGTAGTAAAATCATCTCTATCCACAGTAATAAGCAGTTAAGGGGTACATAAAACAATTAGATGTAAACAATGACATCAAAAACAGTAATTATTAGGGGAGGAGAGTACAAATGCCCAATTGTTAAAATCCATTTGATACTAGAATATAAACAGTTTAAAGCAGTCATGTACATAGAGAGATTGTTATATATAATCTTCGTGTTAACCACAAGCAAAAGATCTATAGATAAACACACAAAAAATAAAAGGGATTCAAACGTAACACTGAAGATAGCCTTCAAATCACTAGACAAGAGGAATTCTCTGGTGGCATGGCAGGTTAAGGCTCCAGTGTTGTCAGTGCAGTAGAGAGCGTTCCATTCGTTGCCTGGGAACTTTTGCATGCCATTGACACAACCAAAACAAAAACAAAACAAGTTATTAGAGAAAAGAACAAAAGAGGAAGAAAGGAACAAAAAAAGACCTACAAAGACAACCCTAAAACAATTGGCAGAATGGCAATAAGAACATACATACCAATAATTACTTTATAAGTAAATGGACTAAATACTCCAATCAAAAGACATAGAGTGGCTAAGTGGATACCAAAAGAAGAGCTATGTATGTGCAGCCTACAAGAGACTTCCTTGAGAGCTAAAAGACAGACTGAAAGCAAGGGTATGGAAAAGGGGGCAAGATAGGCTTAGGGGTTTAAGAGGTACAAACTACCATGTATAAAATTTAAAAGATACAAGGATATATACTGCAACACGGGATGCAGCCAATATTTTATAACTATAAATGGATTATAATCTTTAAAAATTGTGAATCACAGTGCTGTACACCTGAAGCTTATATAATATTGTACATCAACTATACCTCAATTCAAAAAAGAAAAAAAGAATTAGAAGGCTCAATAATGTAAAGATAACAGTTTTACCCAATATGATCTGTAGAATCAGTGTGTTTCTGATTGAAATCTTGCAGAATTCTTTTTGTGGAAACTGACTAGCTAATTTTAATGTATATATATAAGTGCAGAGGGACAAGGCACTCTTGAAGAAGAGTGAAGTTTGAACACTTCACTATCTAGACTTAACCGTAAATTAAATATATTAACTAAGGCAATATGATATTGGTACAAGTAAACACACACAGGAACAGGGTAAAGAAACACACCTATTACTGTATAGGCATTTGGTTTATGATGAAAGTAATACTGCAGTGAATTGGGGACAGGAAAGCCTTTTCCATAAGTGGTGCTGGACCAAGTATCCATTTTAAAAGCTAATCTTGACTCTTCCCAGACACAAAAGTCAATTTTAAAATAAGTCAAATTTAAGATAAATCTAAAGGTGAAAAAGTAAAATATGTCTATGGCTTAAGACAGGTAAAGACACAAAATTTATAAACCAGAAAGGCAGAGAGTGATCATTTGAGCTGCATTAGAATTAGGAACCTATATTTATCAAAAACACTATTACAGAAATGTAAAAGTAAGCTATGGAATTGGAGATGATATATATGACAAATGCATATATTTGAAAAAGGACTGGTGTACAGATTATAATCTGCAAAAATTAAAACAGTCCTTTATAAAAATAGGCAAATCACTTGAATAGGCACTTTAAGAAAGAGGATATCCAAATTGCCAATAAATAAAAATGTTCAACTTTATTAATTGTGCACCTAGATTTGTTCTTTAAATATATGAGATACTTCTCTGTACCCTCCAGAATGACCAAACTTTAAGAGGTTGAGGATAACAAGTACATATGTTGCTAATGAGGTTGCAAATTGGTACAGATATTTGGTATTGACTAAAGTCAAATATGAATCTATCTTCTTACCCAGCAATTACACTTTTGAGAATATAAATGCATGCATGTGTGTACTAAAGGATATATATATAAGAATGTTCATAGCAGTACTATTCACAATAATCAAAAACTGAAAACAACTCAAATGTCCATTAACAGTCAAATGAAATCTGATATATTTTACATTGGAATGCTATCCAACAATAATAAGGGAACCCTTCTATATAAGCAAAATATGTGAATCTTACGTAATGTTAGACAAAATAACCAAACACTAAAGAGTGCCTAAAATATAATTCTCTTTGTAGGAGGTTCAAAAAGACAGAACTAACCTAATGGTGATAGAGGTCTGTATGATGGTTTTCTTGGCGGGATTTATAAGGGGGTTCTAGGAAACTCTGGTATATTTGTAATGTAATGTTTATAATGTTCTATTTTATAAACAGGTGGTCACTATTTTGTGAAAATTCACCTTGTGAAAGTTAATTGACCTGTGCAGTTATGATTTGTCTACTCTTCTGTATGTTTCTGTTGTTATACTTCATTTAAATGTGACTTTGGGATGTGGGACTAGTGCTTAGGACTCCATGATTTCACTACCACAGCCCAGGTTCGATCCCTGGTCTGGGAACTGAGATCGCAGATCAAGCTACTACTACTGCTTGCTGTGACAAAAAAGGCAAAAGAAAGTGTGGTTTTTAGTTAAATTTTTTAATTTAAGTAATTAAAATTAAGGCATACATTTACATTTTCTTTTTTTAAAAATACACTTTTTTTTCCCCAGTTTTGGCCACACCCACAACATGGAAGTTCCCAGGCCAGGGATCAAATCCAAGCCACATCTGTGACCTATGTCACTGCTGTAGCAATGCCTTAACCCACATCACTGGCCTGGGGATAGAACCTGCGATGCCACAGAGGCAAGCCAGATCATTAACCCACTGCACCACAGTGGGAACTCCCTGCATTTTCTTTCTTTAACGTTGACCTCTATTAAAAATCTAAGACATCTTGGTGTTCCCATTGTGGCCCAGAGGGTTAAGAACCTGACATAGTCTCCATGAGGATGCAGGTTTGATCCCTGGCCTTATTCAGTGGGTTAAGGATCCAGCATTGATCTGTGGCTGTGGTATAAGCCTATAGCTGCAGCACCAATTTGACTCCTAGCCTGGGAACTTCCGAATGCCACAGGTGTGGATGTAGTAAGAAAAAAAAAGGGAACAGAAAGAAATTAGAGATAGTCAAAATTTGGATTTAGAGAGGAAGGAAGAAGATTAATTAGGAGGAACTTAAGTGAAAAGGATTTGTTTACTTGTCTTGGGCAGCGGCTACTATTAACATGAAAAAGACTTGAACATTTTTTAGTGCTGATGGGAATAAGCCAGGGAGAGTTTATACTCAGGATGGTAGAGGAAATAATATATAGGGTGAGGTTTTTGACAGTGTTGAAAGGGATCTGAACACAGGTGGGGAAATTAACTTTAAAAATGAGAAAGGGGAGTTCCCACCGTGGCTCTAGTTAACTAACCGGACTAGCATCCATGAGGACGTGGGTTCATCCCTGGCCTCTCTCAGTGGGTTAAGGATCCGGCGTTGCCGTGTGCTGTGGTATAGGTCGCAGACGTGGCTCAGATCCCATGTTGCTCTGGCTGTGGCGCAGGTCAGCAGCTACAGCTTCGATTCGACCCCTAGTCTGGGAACTTCCATATGCCATGGGTGTGGCCCTAAAAAGACAGACAGAGAGACATAAAGAGGAAGGATCATTTTTTTCCATGGTAACAGGAATGAAGAAGGCAAAGAGATAGTGGAAGCAAACGTGTTTATAAGTTTGTTGATACAACATTAAGGGAATTCGCATTGATGGCCCCCTATTTTCTCTTTGGACTAAAAGATCAGATCACCTGTTGTGATGAAGTGGAAATGTTTGTGAAGAGTGGAGAGGTTTGAAATAGCTGCAAATATTGCAGAGAGTATTGGTGAAATTGTAGGATCAACAGTCAACACAAAAGCCCAGTTGAAGTGAATTATCTTTTATAGTGATACTAGTCTGCCCTGTGGTCAGATTTTCTTCATCTGGATTGGGCAGAGGCCTGCTAACTCTAGGCTCTGGCCAAGTCTTTTTGTGAACTCTTTTTGCAAATAAAGTGTTATTTTAACACAGACTTGCTTATTTATTGTCTGGCTATTCCAATGCTACAGTGACAGAAATGAGTCCTGAAAGCCTAAAATATTTACAATCTGACCCTTTATAGAGAAAGTTTGCTAACCTCTGGTATAGTTAAACTTGCATATAGGTACATGGAAGGCAGGCATTTGGAGTCTTCCAGGGTTGAGGTATTGTCAAGTGTGATGATAACGACAAAGAGTAAAAGATATTGGCAGATGAAGTAGTGAACCTTGGAATCCAAGCCAAAGAAGAAGTGAAGACGATGATGAGAATGTCCTCGATGTAGTAGTTGAAGTTGCATGGAACTGAGAGGCGCAGTACTTGCTGGGCCATCTGTGTAGATGCTAAAGTTTCCCAGAATGGAGCAGAGAGGAAGAGGGCGAACCAGGTGGTTGTCTTGTCTTAACCTCTGCGATTTATTACAGAAAAATAAATAAATTGCTAACAGTTGACTTAGAAATTGCTAACGGTGTGAAAATAAGTATATAGAAAATGTGTTGTTTTTGTGTTTGTAATTAGAACTTACCCTTATTTTAAATGTCTTTTGATTATCAGGCTGCAGATGTATTTAATTTTGAAGAAACAGTTTATAGTCATCATATGTCTCCAGTTGCCACCAAACACTGTTTGGTAGCAGGTTTGTACATGTGTTCTTTTGTTTTTTAGCTTATTAAAAACTTTCTCCCTTTTAATATCTATTTAGTTTTAATATAAACATTTTAACCCAGATGAAAATCAAAATTCTTTTTTAAAAAAGTATGTGTTACTTTTTATATTCAGTTAAACAGATACTGTGCAAGTCAGGCCCTGAGCTAGTTTTCAAAATGGCTAGAATTCAAAGATTAAGAAAGCACATTTCTGGAGTTCCCTTTGTGGCTCAGTGGTTAACGAATCCGACTAAGAACCATGAGGTTGCAGGTTCGATCCCTGGCCTTGCTCAGTGGGTTAAGGATCCGGCGTTGCTGTGAGCTGTGGTGTAGGTTGCATACGCGGCTCAGATCCCACGTTGCTGTGGCTGTGGCGAAGGCCAGCTGCTACAGCTCCAATTAGACCCCTAGCCTGGGAACCTCCACATGCCGCGGGTGCAGCTCTATATAAAGGCAAAAAGACAAAAAAAAAAAAAAAAAGCACATTTCTGTTCTCTTAAGAGTTACTTTTAAACCACCAAAGTTTCAAAAATTGTACATTGACAAAATTTGGTACGTTTGCAATTTGACACAAATAAAATAAAATGATTTCCTTTTCTCTAAGAATGTGTGATTAAAATTAAACATCCGTTTTTATGAAAGCACCTGCAACAAAAATTTTCATATATGAAGAAAAATGTTTTACCAGTATTGGTAATCAAGTCCCTGTGATAGCATCATTGCTTTGGCATGGCATGAATTTCCTCACCTTTAGACAATAGTCAGCTGCTTCATCTGTAAAGAGTTCACTAACTTGTTTTTGAGATCCATTCATTCTGTGTCCAGAGTTTTTATGAATCTATTACTAGTGATTGGAAGTATATCATAATCATGGAAAAGCAAAGCTATTAAAATAAAATGATTTGAGTGATAAAATAACAAAATTATACACACATGGTACCAATACACATTTCCTGGTTCTGATACTGTTCTCTAGTTACCTAACACATAACCGCTGGGACAACCAGGGTGAAGGGTACGCACAGCCTTTCTGTACTATCTTCTCAACTTCCTGTGACTCTATAATTATTTCAAAATTAAGTGTTAAATAGTACAATAATAGATTTCTCTTAATTGAAGTGTAACTACAATTAAAATACTTTTTCTAAGTATAAACATTAAAATTATTTGAAGTTCACTTTTAGCATACATTTTTATATTTCTGCATGGATACAGTGAAAATTTCATGATTCCTAATGTTAGTCTTGTTTCCTCTTAGTGATGATTTATAATAAAGTTACCTTAAACCATTTTTGTTTTTGTTTTTACAGTTGGTACTAGAGGGCCCAAAGTACAACTTTGTGACTTAAAGTCTGGATCCTGTTCCCACATTCTCCAGGGTATTTTTTATTTGAAACAACAACTACTTTGAGTAAACCATTCAATAAAATGAAACATTACTAACAATGTAGTCTTTGTAAGTGACATAACTGGTGTATTTTGTGCTAGTTGTCAGAAGTCAGCAGGGAAATAAAGATCTTTCTGTGCATTATTCTTATAAAATTAAGCTATTGAGGAGACATTTATATGAACAATGGCCACAAGGGAAGCTTGAAGGATATAGAAAGTCTAACTCAAAACCTTGTGTTATTCCCACACTGAAAAAAATGAACTGCTTATAAAACTTACATCAGTACATATTTCTCCGTGAGCATTGTTTAATATTGTTCTGGCTAAGTAAACTTTCTTCATATTTTCTCAGTAAAAGTATTTTAGAAGAAGATATTAAAATAATACATGGGTAAAAGCTTACTAGCTTAAATCAGTTTTTGCTATTTTTTATCAAATCATCTAATTCTAAATGAAAAAATGGGATGTAATTCAGAAATAATATTTTATTCATCTTTGAGAAACACATATCAGGAAAACTTGGTGAGATAGATAACATTTATTTTACATTATCATGAATTTCTATTAGTACAGGATAAGTGGATAAAAATATCTGATTTGAATAGGTTAGGTAGAAGTGAATTAAAATGCTATGATCACTTACCAGGGAGTTCCCGTGAACTTGAACTGCATTACTTATTGATGGACTGACTTACTAGACTAATAGCTCTATTTTTTTCTTTTTGGTCTGTTTAGGGCTACACCTATGGCATATGGAGGTTCCCAGGCTAGGGGTGGAATTGGAGCTGTACCTGCTGACCTACACCACAGCCATAGCAATGTCAGATCCGAGCCAAGTCTGCAATCTACACCACAGCTCACATCAACACAAGATTCTTAACCCACTGAGTAAGGCCAGGGATCAAACCTGTGTCCTCATCGATGCTAGTCAGATTTGGTTCCACTGAGCCTCAATGGGAACTCCTAACAGCTCTATTTAAAAAGAGAGACACAGAGTTCCTGTCATGGTGCAGTGGTTAACGAATCTGACTAGGAACCATGATGTTGCGGGTTCAATCCCTGGGCTTGCTCAGTAGGTTAATGATCCGGCATTGCCTGAGCTGTGGTGTAGGTCACAGACGTGGCTCGGATCTGGTGTGGCTTTGGCTATGGCGTAGGCCGGCAGCTGTAACTCAGATTCAACCCCTAGCCTGGGAACCTCCATATGCCACGGGTGCGCACCCCCCCCAAAAAAATAACAAAATAAAATGAAAAGAGAGACTCACTTGCTCTGACTGTTCTTTCCAAACCAAACGAAGGTCTTTTATAATAAAATACCATTTGTGAGAAATGCCCCATAGACTTAACATTAATATTTTTATAATGATTTTTATTTTTTCCATTATAGCTGGTTTACAGTGTTCTGTCAATTTTCTGCTATATTTAAATATAGATTATTATAAATGTGGAAATGATTGTATCAGTTTACTTTTAACATTTAGTCTACGCTTTCTTCATAATCAGACAAAATTAATTGTGCTATTTTTTTATTTTTTCAAATATTTTCGAAGTCATTTTATACAGTTGCTTCACAGGTCACAGACAAGAAATACTGGCAGTTTCTTGGTCACCACGCTATGAATATATCTTGGCAACTGCAAGGTAAAATGTAGATTATTTGGTTTTGACGTTAATAATTAATGATAAGAATTTTGAGAAGACTTTTTATGTAAGATGCATATTTGGTTGTTAAGTAGACCCTGAAAAATGAAATAGAGTTACAGATTTTAATTCATATTACCAAAAGAAATCTTCCTTTGTGTCATAATCCGAATCTTGACTATCCATTTTGAAGGTGCTCACTTTTTAAAATAGAGAAGACGAGAATTTGTGTAGCAATGCAAATCTACTAGTACTACCAATGAAACAACTGTGTTGTATCATTTCTGCATACAACAGTATAGCACTGTTTATATAAAAATAGTAGCATTTTGGAGTTCCCTGGTGGCCTAGGGGGTTAAGGATCAGCATTGTCACTGCTGTGACATGGGTTCCAACCCTGGCCCAGGAACTTCCACCTGCTAGGGAACAACCAAAATAAATTTTAAAAGCACAATAAAAGTAAAAATAGTAGTATTTTAATTCGTTTTCTTTAATCCAGAATTATTTTGAATCTAATTAAACACATTCATCTAGTCATTGATTCAATTTCTTAATATGTAATGACTCCTGTCTGTGCCAAGCATTGTGCTTTGGACACAGAGGTAGCATAGGCATAGTCCTTTCAAGAAGTTAACAGTCTAGGAGTTCCCGTCGTGGCTCAGTGGTTAACGAATCCGACTAGGAACCATGAGGTTGCAGGTTCGATCCCTGGCCTTGCTCAGTGGGTTAAGGATCCGGTGTTGCCCTGAGCTGTGGTGTAGGTTGCAGACGCGGCTCGGATTCCGCGTTGCTGTGGCTGTGGCAAAGGCCAGCGGCTACAGCTCCTGTTAAACCCCTAGCCTGGGAACATCCATATGCCGTGAGTGTAGCCCTAGAAAAGGCAAAAAGACAAAAAAAAAGAAGTTAATAGTCTAATGAGGGAATATAGTCAGAAAAATCAGTGATTACGGGATATCCTGAAAAAATGCTTTAATAGAGATATGTCTCTGGTAGGTATAGTGCGGGCAAAAAGAGTAAGAGCACTAACTCTTGAGGATCAAGGGGTTTGGGGGTTTGCTGGAAGAAAGGACTTTAGATATTTAAGTGCTAAGGGAAAAGTACCAATGAAGAAAAATTAGTGAAAATAAGAAATGGAGGGGATAATTTGTATATCAGGATCTTCAGTGGACAGGAAAGGGTAATGTATCAAGCGTCCTGGTAGAAGGGCCACTTGATTTGACACATGAAAGGCATCGTGAGACTAAATAGAAGGAGGAATGGTAAATGTGAGTACACTGCAATTTGTGACTTTGACATAGGAGCTGAAGAAAGGCAAATCCACTGGCCTCTGCTGTTTTTTAGTGAGTAGAACTTGTCATCTACTGGAATGGGATGCAGTTTTCAGGGAAAGTAGTAAAGATTTGGAATAACAGTTTTAATGAGTGGGCGAGGGAGCTGATAAGGTACACATATGATTGTGTGCTTTGTTGACTGTGTAGCCTACAGCTGTACTAAGCCATAGAAATCAAAATGTTGAATGACACAGATTTAACAGTTGTGCAAAAATTGTTTAGGTCATGGGTATAAGGAAGGAAATAAAATCACAAAAAAAGCTTGTAGGAGGGATGAAGGGTCTTTAATGAGGTAGGAGCGTGACTGTCGGTAAGAAAATTTTAAATCTGAAGGGATAGGAAGTAGTCATCAGCTTTTTATATAGACATTTCAATAAAGCTTTTTTTTGCAGAAGAATTATTATAAAAATATTTTTGTTAGTTTTATATGTGTATGGATTTTTGAAAACCCACCAGCCCTTCCTTTTTGTCAGTTTAGTCCACAAAGAAGCTTCTACCGGTAGTTTGCAGACTGTGATACTGAAACTTATGATTTCTAAAGTAGAAAAAAGTCTAGAATATAGCCCTAAGAAGGCTGGCTAAAGAGGTGAGATGGTAAGGAGGTAGGCTCTGGTTGTGGGTTCATGCAAGAGTGGATTTACATTATGCGTTTTCCAATTTTATTTCCCTCAAATCAAGAGGGAAACTAAGAGGCTTTCAATTCTCGGAGTACCCCAGGAATTTTAATCAGTCCCAGAATGAAGCTGGTAGTCAGTGTTAGGAGTTGGGTATATCCAAATCTAATCTTTTTCAGAAGAAGCGTTAAGTCCTTAGACTCATCCCACTGCAGACTTTTTTTCCCAACTGGAAAGAAAGAAAACCAATGGGAATGCGAAATGCTAGCTTTTTGCCAGCTATTTTAATTGGCTAGGTTATTTAATTGTGAAAATAATTGAGGTCTTAGGAAGAGATAAACCCTATGAAAAAAAGATTTATAGGGGTTCCCATTGTGGCTCAGCAGTAACGAACCCAGCTAGTATCCATGAGGTCGTGTGTTCAGTCCTTGGCCCTGCTCTGTTAAGGATCCTGGCTGTTGTGAGCCTCAGACGTGGCTCAGATCCTGGGTTACTGTAACTGTGTAGGCTGGCAACTGCAGCTCCGGTTCACCCACTAGCTTGGGAACTTCCATGTGCTATGAGTGCAGCCCTGAAATGAAAAAGGAAGAAAAAGATTTATAAATGAGAAACAAGCTTATTAAACGCAACCTTAATGCTCTAATTAAAATGGCCTGGATAACCCAGTGAGTTAGATAGTATTGAGGTCATTGTGAAGATATGATGGCATCAGTTGAACGTATCTGTATTTTCTTTGGGAGTGGCTTAGAAGGTGAAATTGATATGTGATCGCGTTTGTACCATTTTTCTTTTCACTTTAAATAAAATGAAAATAAGTGTCTAATTCTGTCCTTGTGATTTAAAAAAAAAGTTACTTTTCCCATTTTTTCAATTCTTTGTGCTACTATTGACTATTGAATATTTGCTGGACAGGCAAAAGTACAACTACCCAAATGTACAAATACATTTGCCCTAAAATATCGAGACCTCCGTATGCCATAATACTGGAAAGGTAGGTGAGAAGTACAATCATTATCGTAGCTGTATATGTCCATGTAACATTTATTTCTTCTCAGTGCTGACAGTAAAGCAAAATTGTGGGATGTGAGGAGAGCATCAGGATGTTTGATTACTCTTGATCAGCATAATGGAAAAAAGTCACAAGCAGTTGAATCAGGTAATGAAAATGCATTTATATAGAAATATGGTTTGACAGCATTTTTATATTGAATACTTTTAATTGAAACCAAATAATAAATGCATGTAGACAATTTATAGATCTTTTTTTTTTAAAAAGGCATGTGCAGTGAATCAGTTTCTAAATTTACATCAACTAAATTTTAGTTGTCTTTTTTTAAGATACAAGTAAGTATGGCATTTCTTCTGCCCCTGAATTTTCAAATGTAGAAACTTTTCTGAATTAACTTCTTAACCTTTCTGTTTTCCTTAAATGAGGGCAACTAATACAAATTCAGTGCCATTTAGGAAGTTAAAATAAATTAAAGGAATGGTAACATTTTTGTAGCCATTTTGTCAGAATAAAATTTTGCAAGTTGTATTAAATTTCAGTCCACTACAATCCAGGCAACAAAAATACCCCTATCGTGTTTTTACAATAGAATTTAATTTCTGTATAGTTTGAAGTTCTGATTCAGAATTAATTTTAGACCAAAAATATATTAGGATGAACTATACGAAACCTATGATTGTTTTAATCTTTTCGGGCTATTGAGAATTATGCTTCCTCAAACTTGTTCATTTTGAAAGTAGTATAACTTTGAGACTAGAACTGTAATCTTTAAGTAGGAAATGTTAATATTTATATTTGTTTGTTTTGATCTTGTGGTGTTTTTTGCCCCCCTTGTGGCCACATGGAAGTTCCTGTGCCAGGACTGAACCCAAATTACAGCAGTGACAACACTGGTTCTTAACCACTAGCCAGGGAACTCTGAAATAGTAGTTTTATTTATTTTTAATAGTCTATGAAATGATTTTAGATTAAAAATGGAAATAGTATATAAGAAATTTAAAATACCTTTAAATTTAAAATTTTAGTGTTAGGTTTATGCATTTAATTGAATTTACTAGCACAGCTTACTATCTGAAGAAAAATTATACTTGGCAGGATTTTTTCCTTTTGGTTTTCCTCTCTTTTTATGGCTCTAATCTATATAGTTTATCATATTCAAATAATCCAAAGGAATGATTAAATTTAAATATAAAAATAATTTGTTTTAAATAATCCATATAGTTGTCCTTTAATATGTTTTAATAAGTATGTCATTAAGCATTAATGTGTGCTGAATTTATAAGAACAGATGAACTGAATTGTGTTTTTCATTGCAGCAAACACTGCTCATAATGGGAAAGTTAATGGCTTATGTTTTACAAGTGATGGGCTTCACCTCCTCACTGTTGGTACAGATAATCGAATGAGGCTCTGGAATAGTTCCAATGGAGAAAACACACTAGTAAGAGATTTTAAGTACCTCAGACCTTTTGGATATACTTTAAAGAAATGAATCTGTAACATACACTTGATGTTTTTCTGTAAATTTAATTTTGTGTTTTCCCTTTGAATCTTAGCTCTCTTTTTATAGTATTTCTCCATTATGTTAACTAGTAATTATTAACTCAGGACAACCTCCCCCACCTCATCCACACTACATTCTCCCTGATTAGTGGAGAATCACTGCTCTACTGAGCCACTCAGAATGATGGAAATGTGCCATATCTCATGTATGTTGGAGAAGAATTAAAGATTGAGAACAACTGGTATAAATTAAAGCTATAAAGTTAAATAGTCAAATTTTATACTGTATCTGACATGTAAACAAAATCCAAAATGAATGTTATAGTACCAAAACCTATGGTACTTTAATACTGGAATAAATGTGTTCTAAAAGCGCTAGATTCTTTTTTTTTTTTAATTAATTCAAGTGTAGTTCATTTACAATATTGTGTTAGTTTCAGGTATACAGCAAAGTGATTTGGTTTTACATATATGTTTGTATGTATCTATATTCTTAATTTTTTATCCTTTTCTATTGTAGGTTCTTATAAGATACTGAATATAGTTCCCTGTGCTATACAGTAAATCCATGTTGTTTATTTTTTATGTATGGTAGTATGTTTCTGTTGATTCCATGCTCCTTATTTGCCTCTCTCTTCCCCTTCCTTCCCCTTTGGTAACCGTAAGTTTGTTTTTTCTGTCTGTGAGTATATTTCTGTTTTATAAATAAGTTCATTTATACTATTTTTTAGATTCCACATATAAGTGGTACCATGCAATATTTGTCTTAATCTGACTTTTTTCACTTAGTATGATAATCTCTGGGCCCCTACATGTTCAAATGGTATTATTTCATTCCTTTTTGTGACTAATATCCGTGTGTGTGTGTGTGTGTGTGTGTACACCACATCTTTTTTATCCATTCATCTGTTGATGGACATTTAGGTTGCTTCCATGTCTTGGAGGTTATAAATAGTGCCACAATGAACTTTGGGATGCATGTGTCTTTTCGAATTAAGAGTTGTCATCTTTTCTGGATATATGCCCAGGATGAGGATTGCTGGATCATAAGATAACTCTGTTTTTAAGGAGCCTTTTTACAGGAACTCCATATTGTTTTCCACAGTGGCTGGACCAATTGACACTCCCACTGACAGTGTAGAAGGATTATGTTTTCTCCACACCCTCTCCATAAAAAGTACTAGATTCTTATGTGGTATTTAATTCGTAGTACTTTTTTAAAAATTTATGTTATGGTCCTTACCAGATATACCTATCTATCATTTAGTAACTTTCACAATAAGCTACCAAAAGTTTATAATTTGGTAATAATGCTAATAGCTAATATTTATTGTGAGCTTGCATGCCACTTACTATGCTAGTAAAAACTAACATTTAATATATGTGTCAGAATATATATGGTCTTATTTAATCAACAGATCAACACTATGAAATTAGTAGTTACTATTATAATACATTTTATATAAAAGGAAAATAAGACATAAAATCAAGT
This sequence comes from Catagonus wagneri, assembly GCA_004024745.2. NCBI lineage: Eukaryota > Metazoa > Chordata > Mammalia > Artiodactyla > Tayassuidae > Catagonus > Catagonus wagneri. Next base: position 10,256,529 of record PVHT020000166.1, read on the forward strand.
AACTTGCCTGAGTTTACATTGCTAGAAAACAGCAGTTTAATTCTAGATTCCATTCTTACCATATTGCTGATTAGACCCAGACTCCTTAAAGCATTTATTTACTACCTTAAGGTTCATATTAATATTAATCATATTCCTTTCTTTAATCATCCTTTCTAGCTAATTCTCTCTTAGATACTCTAGGTATCATTTGTATTATTAAAAACTAACTTTGATATCAGAATTTTTTGTATTAGATTATTTAGAGTTGGCTAATCCCTCTTGTTCTTTATGAAATGCTTCGCTATCATTTCTTAAGCTAAAAATTCAGGTGTTGCAAATTTTAATTTAGAATCTTCCATTTATTATTGTACCATGTCCCTAATTACATCATACCTTCCTTTTCTTATTGTATTCATTTGTCTAATATTTTTTGAGTACTTCCTATTTGCCAGGCAGTTCTATACAGCAGTAAAAAAAAAAAAAGTAGAAAGATTCTATCCTTGTGGAACTCACATTCCACAAGGATAGAAAGAAAGGCACCCATCAGTCAATCAGTAAATGGGAGAGAAAGAAAGGCACCCATCAGTCAGTCAGTAAATGGGTGGATGGATGGATGGATGGATGAGTGGATGGATGGATAAAATATGTATTAGTTGCAGTAAGCACTATGAAGAAAAACAAAGCAAGGCAAGAAGCATAGAAAATACTGAGAAGTTAAGAGTTGATGTTTTACATAGGGTAATCAGGCTAGGTCTCACTCAGAAGATGACATTTGACCTAAAGGAAATGAAGGAGTGAGCCATCCAGCCTCTGGGAGGGAGAGTATTCTGGGCAGAGGAAGGAGGGGAGGAAGGAGGTACAAAAACCCTGGGGCAGGAGCATGCTTGGGATACCTGAGGAGCATCTATGTGGCCCTTATATTGGACTAGAGTAGGCAAAGGGGAGAATAATAAAAGATGAACAGAAGGAACAGGACACCAGATCTTACAGGAGTTCCCTGTGGCACAGCAGGTTAAGGATCCAGCATTGTCACTATAGCAGCTCAGGGCCACTGCTGTGGCAACGGTTCAGTCCCTGCCACGTGCCACTGACGTGGCCAAAAAAAAGTACATAGTTTCCAGATCTTATAGGCTTATAGGCCTTTCTAAGGACTTTGGCTTTTTCTGTGAGTGAGATGGAAATCCACTCAAGGCTTTTGAGCGGAGAAGTGACAGGATCACTTTGTAAAAGTAGGCTGGCATGTGCATCAAAGGTGAATGTGATATAAAAGATACTGAGTATATGTATAAATAGTTACTGTGATTTTATTTCATTTTTCTCTCCTTCTTGAAGGTGATACTTATATGGATTCTGTGGATTTTTGCTAGTAACCCCATATTTTGAATAGTGTGTTTAGAATGGAGTGTGTGTGCGTGTGTATAGTTCTTTTGTGTGTGTGTCTTTTTAGGGCCACACCAACGGCATATGGAGGTTCTCAGGCTAGGGGTCCAATCGGAGCTATAGCCCCCGGCCTATACCACAGCCACAGGAATGCGAGATCCAAGCCATGTCTGCAACCTACTCCACAGCTCACGGCAACAACCGGATCTTTAACCCACTGAGCCGATGCCATGGATCAAACCCACATCCTCATGGATACTAGTCGGGTTTGTTAACCACTCAGCCACCACGTGAACTCCAGAATGGATAATATATTTTTAACAAGACTTGATCAAAGGAAAAGTCATTCATGCAGAATTATAAGAGTGGCCCAGAAACTCATGTACAAAGGGCACCCAGTCCTGCATTTAGTAGTTTGGGGATATTAGGCAGTTTAGTTAAAGTGAGATCATGAAGGACTGTGGTCAGAGTTACACTGTCTCCATCTTTAAATCAGGATTATTTTATACCCAGGAGTACTACTGCACCTGCCAAATAATAGGCATGGTAACCATTTTCATTGTATGGTGTTGCCTTATTGCAAGTACCCTTACTAATTTAAGAAAAATGTGTAAGTCCGTCTTCCAATGTGTGTATAATTATTTATAAATTATGTACGCATACTGTTGTGAGTCTGTCTTTTATTAAAGCTTAATTTCTTATTGTTTAGATAAAATGAAATAGAAATTCTCACATTTTCCTCTCACACTATTTTTTTTTTTTGTCTTTTTGCCTTTATGTAGAGCCGCACCCGCGGCATATGGAGGTTCCCAGACTAGGGTCTAACAGGAGCTGTAGCTGCCGGCCTTCGCCACAGCCACAGCAACGCGGGATTCGAGCCGCGGCTGCAACCTTCACCACAGCTCACGGCAACGCCGGATCCTTAACCCACTGAGCAAGGCCAGGGATCGAACCCACAACCTCATGGTTCCTAGTCGGATTCGTTAACCACTGAGCCACGAAGGGAACTCCTCCTCTCACACTTAATGGATCATTTTACGGACTCCTTGAGGTGCCAGCTGCACTCTGGAGACATTGCCTTAGAGTATAGCACACACGCCTACAGGGAAAATTCACAGAGAGGCAGCTTTTGGCACAACAAAATTTTAAAATAGCTATTCTGGTATTTACTGTTTTAGTTACTGGCATTATCGTTCACCCAGTTACCAACCACTAGAAACTGGGAGTCTGTCCTTTATTCTTCCCTTCACTTATCCCAGCTGTTAAATCAGTTACAAGTCCTGTTAATTTTTTCTTCTTAATTTTTTTCCTAAGTGTCTTCCCTTCCAGCCTCACTCTGGGTCCTCATGATCGCTCTTTTTTTTTTTTTTCTTTGTCTTTTGTCATTTTAGGGCTGCACCCACGGCATGTGGAGGTTCCCAAGCTAGGGGTCTAATCAGAGCTACAACTGCTGGCCCACACCACAGCCACAGCAACGTGGGATCTGAACCGCGTCTGCAACCTACACCACAGCTCACGGCAACGCCGGATCCTTAACCCACTGAGCAAGGCCAGGGATCAAACCCGCAGCCTCATGGTTCCTAGTCGGATTTGTTAACCACTGAGCCACGACTGGAACTCCTGGGCTTGTATCTTTGATATATAGGTACAGAATTTTTTTATCTCAAATACATAATTATTTATATAAAGCTGCAATTGTAGGAAGTTCCTGTTGTGGCTCACCAGTAACAAGCCCGACTGGTATCCATGAGGATGCAGGTTCAATTCCTGGCCCTTCTCAGTGGGTTAAGGAACCCGCGTTGCCATGAGCTGTGGTGTTAGCTGGCAGCTACAGTTCTGATTTGACCCCTAGCCTGGGAACTTCATATGCCATGGGTTCGCCAAACCCCCCCAAAAAAAGCTGTAATTATAATATACACACTATGTTCTTTGCTTTTTTATACTTAGCTTTTATCCCTATTTTCTGAATAATTTTCATACTTCAATTTTTAATTGCTGTATAAAACTACAGAGTTAATATAACAGTGTTAGTAATTTGCATCTATTCTCAGTTACTTTACCATTCTATATAATGCTTCATTGAATATGTCTGGGCATATACTTTTCGCTGTTTAATTATTTCCCTAAGATAAATACCCAAGAGTAGTTACTAGGTCAAAGAGTATGAATATCTTTATTCTTTAATGAATACAGAGTTTCTGCTTTACAAGATAAAAAATAGATGGTGGTGATGGTTGCACAACACTGTGAATATACTTAATGTCACTGAACTGTACAATGTATTTTTTGCATAGTAAAGCAATCTACCTTTGAGAAGAAATGACCAAAGTACAGTGCACCTCCATGTTTACTTCACTTGTACTAGTATTGTGCATCTTACGGTTGCCTAAAATCTTTACTAAATGGTCCAAATGCTTCTTCAGAGTTGCCATAATTTGCATTTTTATTTCTATCAAGATTGAAAAGTGACCATTTGCTTTTGTGTGGTTTGCTTTTTTTTTTTTTAGGGCTGCACTCATGGCATATGGAGGTTCCCAGACTAGGGGTCTAATCAGACCTGTAGCCGCCAGCCTATACCAGAGGCACAGTAATACTGGATCTAAACCGTGTCTGCGACCTACACCACAGCTCATGGCAACTCCAGATCCTTAACCCACTGAGTAAGGCCAGGGATCGAACCCACAACGTCATGATCCCTAGCCGGATTCATTTCCGCTGCACTACGATGGGAACTCCTTGAGGGTCTCTGTAGTACTTATATTTCCCTCTTATATGAAATGTGCATTTATGTTATTGGCCCTTGTTTCTATTAGGATGTTAATCATTTTCTGTAGACTTTATTGGAGCTGTTTCTATAGTATATTATAATATTTTAAGTAAATTTTTTCCTGTCTTTGTTGTCTTTTTAATTCAAATTTAAGTGAATAACTTTATATTTTAACATCCTGCAGGTGAACTATGGAAAAGTTCATAATGACAGTAGAAAAGGATTGAAATTCACTGTTTCCTGTGGCTGCAGTTCAGAATTTGTTTTTGTACCATATGGTAGCACCATTGCTGTTTATACAATTTACTCAGGAGAACAGATAACTATGCTTAAGGGACATTATAAAAGTGTTGACTGCTGTGTATTTCAGTCTAATTTCCAGGTGAGAATGATACTTAAGGGAATTTAAAATGTTGGGTAGCTAACTTGTTATACTAGTTGTATATAAAAGAGTAAATTGCAACTTCACTCTAAGGAATTGAGCTGGAATCAAGCTTTTTTATCCACATTTGAGCTAGGGTATATTAAACAGAGGATAACAGAGGACAGATTTTGTAGGTGGCATAGGATGCCTCAATGAATCGATATAGTACTATGCAACTTGACTGAGATAAATTCTGTCTTTTGCATGTGGGCTCCATTCATTTAGCAGTTGAAGAAAATATCTGGCAAATTAAAATAATCTCTTGTAAATAGGCCTTATGGAAAAAAATGGAACATATGTCTCTAATCTCAAAATATAGTTTGTGTATCTTGATTTATGTATGTGTCAATGTTTCTGAAAATTTTTTTTCTGCCAGTGGCTAATAAGTTTGCTTTTGAGTTGATGGAACTTTTACATCATTTCTTAAATACCTATGGTTTGTTTAACAACCTAACCTTTCTCTTTCATCTCACCAGTAGAGCAGACTGTTTTTTCCAGAGAACATTTGCACAAATTACCTCATATATTCCTTTAAATGAGTCTCTAATGTAGCAAGATTGTTAGTATTTTCTGTGTATTGTAGATAATGAAAATAAAGCTCAGGAAAATTAATACTGGAAGAATGAAAATAATGGCTTATTAGAACTAAGAGGAACTTTATCACCTACTTCATTCGTACGTTAACACTCATTACTTAATTTGTGTCTCACACTGTGAAGTAAGATATACAGGGCTGATTTTTCAGCCAGTGCACATAAGTATGGCAGTGTCCATTATTAAAATACTCATGTACACATCCTGCTATTTGTTCTATAGCTGTCATACTGAAGCCCCCTAAGTGACCTCCAGCTTCAACCCCTTCCTTTGGGCCTCTAGACCTCACCTCAGCCCATCAACTAAGAAGGACCTTCAGAACCTATTCCCACTTCATGGCCAGCATCTCTTGTGATTAGCCAGTGTCCTGATTAAATATTTTTAATGTTACTTTTAGGAAAAGACCATGAAGGCAGCCAGAGAGGAGATGTGACTTACCCCAAATCTGCAAGTAGATTGACAAAGTATGATTATCTATTCAAGGATATTCTTAAAATCCAGTACCTCTGAGTGTCCAGAGTTACTCAGAGACAGCCAAGGTTTTAACACAGGTATTCTGACTGCCAATTATTGCTTTCCACCAAATCAGAGCTTCCTAACAGGTATTCCTAGAATAGATTAAAAATGTGTCAAGGTATTGATTCCTCTCAGTCCATGGAATAGCTGGTTAAGCCTAGGAGAGCCAGAAACCTGGGGCCAGTTGCCTCCTGACAGATACCATTTCTATATGTACTTTGCACTCAGAAAGACTTGAATCACTGTATTATATCAGAAAGCTTACAACTATTAACTCCTTTCCATCTATTATGATTTCTGTAAAGGAAAAGAATTAGAAGTCCAAATCATAAAAGTATACAAGAGTAGTACTTTTGCATCCATTTAGCAACAGAACCCTGTCACCAATTATATTACCCAGAACTCACTATCTGAAAATATAATTGGTATTTATATTAATTCTATCACAAATGTAAAAATTTGAAAAGATACCCCCTACATCAAAATAAATAATAATAAGAATGTATTGTTTCCCATTGACTAAAATAAGGATTCCATGAGTCCATTCTTCTATAAGTAAATAAACTAAAAAATTGGAAGTCTGATGAGGGAGAGTTCCCATTGTCGTGCAGTGGATACAAATCTGACTAGTATCCATGAGGATGCAGGTTTGATCCCCGGCCTTGCTCAGTAGCTGCGGTGTAGGTTGCAGACATGGCTGGGATCTTGTATTGCTATGGCTGAGACTCCTAGTCTGGGAACCTCCATATGTCTTGGGTGCAGCCCTAAAAAGCAAAAAAAAAAAGGTTGATGAGGAATGGGATATTTACAGAGTCTCAAGGTAGCATCCTACAAAATAAAGGTAAAATGAATAATTTTACCTTGAAGAAGTCTGACATACATCAGTTTAATCAAATTATCAAAAGTGTGTGATATTCCTTGCAAAGATGCATCACCTAAATTTAATCATGAGGAAACAAGACAAAATTCAAGTGACATTCTACAAAATAACTGGTGTGTGTCTTCAAATGTCAGTGTCAGGAAAGCCAAGGAGAGAGTGAAGAACTATTCTAGATTGAAGGAAAGTAAAGAGACATGACAGCTAAGTGCAGCATATGATTTTGAAGTGGACCCTTTTGCTATAAAAGTATGTTGTTGGAACAATTGGTGAAACTTCAGTGAGTTCTAAAAATTAGCTAGGGAGTTCCCTTATAGCACAGTGAGTTAAGAATCCAAAATTAAAATAAAAATTATCTGATAGTAATGCATCAGTGTGAATCATCTGATTTCATTGGTTGCATTATATTTATGTTCACAGGAAATATATTCTGAACTCTTCAAAAGTGATAGAACCTCATGTTGGCAGCTTACACTATTGTTTTGGGGGGGAATATTCTTCATACTCCACTTGTAACTTTTCTGTTAACTTTTGAAATTGTTTTTGGGTTTTTTTCAGTCTTATTTCCCAACTGAACCCCTACATTAATCTCAAAAATGTCAAGATTTAATTCAAACCCCTTTATTTTTAAAAATCAAAGTATAGAAGTTCCTGTTGCGGCTCAGCATTAACGAACCCAACTAGTATCATGAGGATGTCAGTTCGATCCTCAGTGGGTTAAGGATCCGGTGTTGCCATGAGCTGTGGTATAGGTTATAGACATGGCTTGGATCCTGCATTGCTGTGACTGTAGTGTAAGCCAGCAGCTGCAGCTTCAATTCAAACCCTAGCCTGGGAACTTCCATATGCTGTAGGTGTGGCCCTAAAAAATAAAATAAAAATTGAAGTATAGTTGATTAACAATACGTTAGTTTCAGGTATACAGCATAGTGGTTCAGTATTTTTTTTTAGAGTCCACATATTGGTGATATTTTTATCTTATTTCTCTAAGCATAATATCCTCTAGGTCTTTGGAGAAATGTCTACTAGAGTAGATCAGGGAAATACTGTTAGAATATTTCTGTAGAAATATATTTTTGAGAAAAAATAAACACTTAATCAGAGTTTTATAACCACTTAATATTTTGCTATTGTTTTTCTCTTTAGCCCTTACTCTTTGCTTAGTAGCTTTCTTTGAAAACTGACCTAGTATTTTACACCATTTTTTTCCCTTCACACTGTGAATATTTGATTTATATCCTGCTCTTTTCTTATGACAATATGAATGTTTTCCAATGTCATTAAATGTTCTCCAAAAAGAAATTTAACGATTATATAACGTATTATTGCAATATATATATATGTGTATATATATATGTGTGTGTGTGTGTGTGTGTGTGTGTGTGTGTGTGTGTGTATATATATATAATTATCCTGGACAATATTTTTAGACAATTATTCCTGGTTTTGTTATTATAAAGATAATATTGATAGTATCCCTGATTTTCATGTGTCTTTGGCATGACTTAGAAATGCATATAGAAACTTCTGACACACTGATTTCATTCTTTGAAAAGATTATACCAGTTTATACCCTCTGTGTGTCAAAGTCTGTCTTTCACTGCCCTATGAAAATATTTTCAGTACCAGCCAGTGTAACATATTTCCTAAGTTCTATGAGGAGAAGAATGAGCGTTGGTCAGCATATGAAGATAGCATATCCATAAAAACATTGACAGGCTGTGCATCATCCCAAGCTTCCCCTTGTAAAATAAACTTCTCAGCAGGCATGGCATATGAGTCTTAATGCTCTTCAGTGAAATAGCAGCCAGTTAGGCAACTATGAGCTAAGTAAAACTTTTTTTGAAATTTTGGCCTATTTTATCTACAAACGCATATGGTTTCTTTACTGAAGCCTTTATTAAATTTCGGTTATTGGGAGTTCCCGTCGTGGCTCAGTGGTTAACGAATCTAAGAACCATGAGGTTGTGGGTTCGATCCCTGGCCTTGCTCATTGGGTTAGGATCCAGCTTGTGAGCTGTGGTATATGTTGCAGACACGGCTCGGATCCCACATTGCTGTGGCTGTGGCGAAGGCCAGCAGCTACAGCTCCTGTTAGACCCCTAGCCTGGGAACCTCCATATGCCACAGGTGCGGCCCTAGATAAGGCAAAAAGACAAAAAAAAATTCAGTTATTGACAGAAAAAGACAAACTCTTATTTCTTCCGTTTTTTTCATTGTCTACTCTGACATTTGAAATGGATACTATTGATAAAAACTACTGTGATTGTTTTTGTGAATTTTAACATATTAGCAAACTCTAACATATCCTAATTAATACTATTTTTAAATACGAAACTAAGCTTTTCTACATCTTAAACAGAATAGGACATCAGCTCAGTTTCTTTGGGTAGTAGAAATTTAATTAATCTAATTGCTTTAACCTAAGAATTAAGTTTAAAAATTGATGTAGTTCCTTTCAAATTGGCATCAACTTTAAACTGACCTACAATCATATCTTTGCTTTCTGTGTTACAGGAACTTTATAGTGGTAGCAGAGACTGCAATATTCTTGCTTGGGTACCATCCGTATATGAATCAGTTCCTGATAATGATGAGGTAATACTACTTTTTATCTCACATATACGTGAGCATATACAAATTGCACAGTGACTTCTAAATCATAATAAAGGTTTTTTTTAAGTTTATATGGGAGATATTTATAAAACATTTCTTGCTATTTTCTGATTTAAAAAAATAATTTGCCTCTCTGTCACATTTGAAAAATCCAAAAAAAGAATATAAATTTCTGAAGTTGAATTAATCACTATTAACATTTTGATTTATTTCATTCTTGTTTTATCCTATGCATATTTTTAACATGAATAGGTAACAGACAACTTAGCATACTACTGGAGTTCCCATCATGGCTTAGTGGAAACAAATCTGACTAGTATCTATGAGGACGCAGCTTTGATCCCTGGCCTCGCTCAATGGGTTAAGGATCTGGCGGTGCCATGAGTTGTGGTGTAGGGCTCAGACACGGCTCAAATCTGGCATTGCTGTGGCTGGGGTATAGGCCGGCAGCTATAGCTCCGAGTCAACCCTCTAGCCTGGGAACCCTCATGTGCCATGAATGCAGCCCTAAAAGACAAAAAAAAAAAAAAAACAGCATACTACTTTTCTGAATATTATATGACTTCTTTGTCATTAATAACTATTCATAAATACTGTCTTAAATAGTCTAGCATTCTGTCACTTATGTACCACAGTTTACTCAAATATTTACCTATTTGAGGATGTTTCTTTTGATCATTATAAACAAATCAAGGTAAATATCTGTTCATAAATTGTTTATATTTCTGATTACTTCTGATTAGATTCTTAGAAGTAAATTTATCTCTTGAATTACCATGTATGACATTTTTGAGGCTCTTTATTTATTTATTTATTTTTGTTGTTGTTGTTTTTAGGGCTACAGCCACGGCATATGGAGGTTCCCAGGCTAGGGGTCTAATCGGAGCTACAGCTGCCGGCCTACACCACAGCCACAGCAATGCAGGATCCGAGCCTCGTCTGCAACCTATACCAGAGCTCACGGCAACACCGGATCCTTAACCTACTGAGCAAGGCCAGGGATCGAACCTGCAACCTCATAGTTCCTAGTCGGATTCATTTCCGCTGAGGCATGATGGGAACTCCTGAGGCTCTTTATTCACATCATCAAATTTTGTCACTTTACACTTCTACCAACAGTTTGTTAGTGCCTATCTTAGCACATAAATTGGTGCAAATATCATAGTGTGAATAAAGGGCCTGAAAAATGAAAGGTGGGTGAACAAAAATAAATAAGACATGAACTCTGGTCTTAGGTAGTATGCTCTGAATTTTTTTACTTTTATGTCAAGCTATCTAAAGGTGAAATCTTCCAGATTTTATTACAGGACTAATTTGGTTTGTTATGGCTTTGATTAGTTTTAGTGTACACCCACTTTAAATGACTAATTTTTTTTTAGGGAGTTCCCGTCGTGGCTCAGTGGTTAACGAATCCAACTAAGAACCATGAGGTTGCGGGTTCAATCCCTGGCCTTGCTCAGTGGGTTAAGGATCCGGCGTTGCCGTGAGCTGTGGTGTAGGTTGCAGACGCGGCTCAGATCCCACATTGCTGTGGCTGTGGCGAAGGCCGGCGGCTACAGGTCCTGTTAGACCCCTAGCCTGGGAACCTCCATATGCCACGAGTGTGGCTCTAGATAAAGGCAAAAAGACAAAAAAATAAATAAATAATGACTAATTTTTTTTTAGAAAGCTTATTATGTTCAAAGAAATTGGTTCAGCCATTTATTTTGTATTGTTTAATTATTGTGTCCTGCTATTTGGAAATTACTGTGTACATTAAATCTAATTTATAACACTATAGGCTAGGTTAGACAGTTTAACAATCATTTACCAAATGAAAGCAAAAAAATAAAGGTAAATGATCTTTGACTTATGTGTGAAAAACAATATTAGAAGAAAATTAAATTGCTTATTTTATAAAGAAATGATATGTGACTGATATTTATTTTTTTATTACATAGTTATGGTAATAGTTTGAACTTCCTATCTAGAAGAATTTTTATATATGGGAAAATAAGCTGAATAAGGAGAAATCAAATAGATATACACAAGAAACAAGTTAGTTCTATTTTGAGTTTTAGAGTTTTACCTTTTCAAATGTACTGTTTATATACCTAAGATAGGCACTATTTTTATATTAATATAAAATGTTGGGAGTTCCAGTTGTGGCTCAGCAGCTTACAAACGCGGCAGGTATTCCTGAGGATGCAGGTTCAATTCCTGGCCTAGCTCAGTGGGTTAAGGATCAGGTGTTGCCGTGAACTGTGGTGTAGGTCCCCAGTGTGGCTTGAAACCCTCATTGCTGTGGCTGTGGCTGTGGTATAGGATTTGATGTAGTGTAGGATTTGATCCCTAGTCTGGGAACTTCCGTATGCCATGGGTGTGGCCCTTAAAAGAAAAAAAAAAGGTTAAGTGCTAAGAATATTTCCACAAAACTTTAATTTGAGAGATTATTGTGAATGAAGTAGAATATGAATATGATAGTGATGCAGTCCCAGTAGAGAAATCTGTCTCAGAAGACACTGTTAGATGATATTTACTATTTAACTCATATTTAAAATTATTTTCATCTCAACTATCAAATGAAGGACTGCCGCAGGGCCCAGAGAGGCAACTTAATACAAAATAAAACACACAAACGCACATACAAACACTTGGTGTTTAATTTCAAGTAAACTAAATGACAGTAATACTGGTAACTGGGTTCGAATCCCAGTTCAACCACTTATTAGTGATCTGAGACAAGTTGATAATAACTTCAGATAACAGGATCATCAAAGCAAAATTATTCTTAGGTTTCCTTTCAAATCCTCCCTTGAGATGAGATTTACTTCTCCATCAGCCAAGATATAATAATACCTTAGGGGTGTTTCTTCTGATAGCTAAGATAGAGGAGGGATTTAGTTCTACCATAAGAAACCGAAAGGCATTGGGTAATAGGGACGGGTTTTATGGTGTTTGAGTATAAACCCTATTACTTAATTGTGGGCTACTTTATCCTATTCTGAGGAATCTGCCTTTTGCTACTTCTTCCTAAAATTTGGCTACGGTCAAGGCAAGCCTGTGTAACTCCTACTCACTTTTTCCTGTCTGAGATGTCTAGAGTGTCTATATTACAGTTTAAATCTGACCTCTTGGAGTTCCCATCGTGGCTCAGCAGAAATGAATCTGACTAGTATCCAGGAGGATCCAGTTTCCATCCCTGGCCTCTCTCCATGGGTTAAGGATCCGGCGTTGCCGTGAGCTGCAGTGTAGGTCACAGACACGGCTTGGATATGGCATTGCTGTGGCTGCAGTGTAGGCCAGCAGCTACAGCTCCAATTCAGTTGCTAGCCTAGGAACCTCTATATGCCGCAGCTACTGCCCTAAAAAGACAAAAAAAAAAAACAAAAAAACAAAAACCTTATCTCTCATAAAGAATCTTACTTTATTTTGACAGTCACACAATACATAGCTGTTTTATTTACCACTTGTGTGATGTATAATCACTTGCTGATACAGGCAACCTTATATTCTGCCTATAAAGACTTTCCACTGATTACCATTAAGAAATTTAGAATTATGGAGTTCCCATTGTGGCTCAGTGCTAACGAACCTGACCAGTATCCATGAGGATGCAGATTCGAATACTGGTTCCACTTAGTGGATTAAGGATCCAGCATTGCGGTGAGCTGCGGTGGAGGTCACAGACGTGGCTCAGATCTGGCATTGCCGGCATAGGCTAGCAGCTGCAGGTCCCATTCAACCCCTGTCCTGGGAATTTCTATATGCTGCAGGTGTGGCCCTCAAAATATGAAAACAAGAAAGGAAAGAGGGAAGGAAGGGAAGGAGGGAGAAGGAAAAAAAAAAGAAAAAAATTTAGAAGTCATTAAGTTGTATGTGTGCTAGATGTTAAGTTTGATTTTGCTCTTCCTTCCTTTTATTTGGACCTGAACCAGATCCCCTTTAAATTTCCATACCTCCATAACAGTCACAACTGTTTGTCAGTAGAACAGGCAGGCTGGTGAGGTAGAGATGGCTATGTTCGAGCGTAGAAAGAATGTCCACTAGGAGGAGATGTTGTAGAGAAAACTGAAATAATAGATGGTAGTTAACACTTGATCAGTGGGTCTCAAACAGTAATGTGTGTACTACATCATATATATTTTTACTAAAAATTTTTAACTACAAGTAAGATGTTTTGTGATTTTTTAGCAGTAAAATATATTTCTAATAATAGTGTAATACATTCATATTGTTATTCTTTACTGCTATAAATAGTAAAATTTATATGCAACATTTCCAATTTTCACTTAATTATTTTTGTTTGCTCACCACAGTAACAATACTTTACATTAAAATATAATTTTGCCTGGGAGTTTCCGTTGTGGCACAACATGTAACGAATCGAACTAGTGTCCATAAGGATGCAGGTTCGATCCCTGGTTTCGCTCAGTGAGTTAAGGATCCAGCATTGCCATGAGCTGTGATGTAGGTCACAGACGCGGCTCTGATGGCTGTGGCATAGGCCAGCAGCTGTAGGTCTGATTGGACCCCTAGCCTGGGAACCTCTATATGCCACAGGTGCAGCCCTAAAAAGCAAAAAAAAAAAAGTAAAATAAAATAGAACTTTGTCTCTCTGTTGATTCTTCAGATGAAATTTAAATGCTTGATAGGTTACATATTGAGATTCCTTATGGAATGAGGAGGCATGACCTTTGTGTGGCTTATCTACTTATGGACAATTCTCGTAGATATCTAAGGCAGAGTTAAAGGCTTTTGGAGATAGAGTAGGGAAGAATCATCACCTAACCTCTAAAGACAGTACATCTTTGGATATTCTGTCACTAAATAACCTAACTTGGTAGTTAAATTATAAACCCCAAAAGGTGGGAAATTCAATAAACATTAGGGTGAAAGAATAAATGAACAGATTTCAGTATGCTACTCTTGCAGATCAGCGTACTGCTACTAGAAATAAGTGAATAGTAAGCTGAGATTTGGTAATAGTTTTGGATCTGGACATTTGGGCTATAATGGAATTTTGTTTGTAAAACTAAGTGGCAATAGCCAACATAAGGTTTGGTAATGGTGACAATACCCAACATGAGGTTAATGTTGAACTCTGATCTATAGTGTTGTTTTGTTTTGTTGTCTTTTTGCCTTATCTAGGGCTGCACCCATGGCATATGGAGGTTCCCAGGCTAGGGCCACAGCCACAGCAACACAGGATCCGAGCCACATCTGCGACCTACACCATAGCTCACGGCAATGGTGGATCCTTGACCCACTGAGCGAGGCCAGGGACTGAACCCGCAACCTCATGGTTCCTAGTCGGATTCATTTCTGCTGTGCCATGACAGGAACTCCCATGTTGCCATTTTTAAACATTTTGCATGTGTTTCTCAACTACTTTACTAGTGATGATAGATGATAGATAGATAGATAGATAGATAGATAGATAGATATGATATATAGATAGACGGATAGACAGACAGACCTCATTACTTAAAAACCACATTACTACATTACTTTTTGGACCAAAAATGGTATTACTCTATTTAATAAATGCCTATTCCCCATTTATAGATATTTGCTTATTTATAAAATCAGATCCATGGGAACAATAAAAAGTTGCTCACATTAATATTTTGGGCTGTCAAGTCAAACCATAGACCTGAGTCCAGTCTTAGCCACATGGATTTTACTGTGCACCCTTCTCCAGGTAATTCCAAAATGCTGTAAAATTGCCTTGAGTAATCGGAGTTACCATCGTGGCTCAAAGGAAACAAATCTAACTAGTATCCATAAGGATGTAGGTTCGACCCCTGCCTCGCTCAGTAGGTTAAGGATTCGGCGTTGCTGTGAGCTGTGGTGTAGGTCACAGACACATGGCATGGGCCAGCAGCTACAGCTCCGATTCAGCCCCTGCCTGGGAACTTCCATATGCTGTGAGTGAGGTCCTAAAAACACACACACACAAATGCCTTAAGTAATAAGTTACATCGTGCGTGTATGCGTTAGGGGGTTTGTTAAATACTTTGAAGGAAACCATTAATCTGGATAAGTCTAGTATGTCTATTTTAAAGAAAGTTACATATCGTATGTAGGGTAGGGTGTTACTTTTGGTTTGAAATTAATGATTATATAGTTTCTTTCAAAATAATCTATTTCATAATTGTGTTGTGAGCCTAAACTATGAGGTAGAAAATTGAACCTTTCTTTTTTTGTCCCTTTTTTTAGGTTACAGCCAAATCACAGTTAAATCCAGCATTTGAAGATGCCTGGAGCAGCAGTGATGAGGAAGGATGAATATCAATTCTTAGTACCTTTTTGACTTTACTGATGAAACTTTTTAAACAGGACTGTTTTATTTTAATTGTCCAGTGACCCCTAATTTAGCCCTAAATTGGGGTGATTTTTTTCTTTCTTTTTGTTTTAAAATGAGGTTGCATGAAATTCTGAAACAGAATTCTGTATAGTTTATTCAAGCAGAACATGTCTCCCTGGTCCCAGGTTCTGTGACCTGCTGCAGCCCCTGTAGCTACAGTACAGGAGACAGGTCATGGCACCCCCAGTGTAGGAACTTGAGCAGAGTGTGTGAACGCTAAGTTGCAATCTCAGAGAATAAGCAAGTAGAGGTTATCAGGGATTTCTCCTGCTGGCTGTCCCACCACCTTGCTTATTTTCACTTTCAAGGATGATTTTATTAAGGATTATATCAAAAATTATAGCTGAAAAGTTAGCATCAGAATGTTTTATTCTTATTTATGTATTCAGTTTTTGCAGAGATTTCGTTTATTTGACCATGGTCTAGCTTTTTGTTAAGTTTTTTTGAACCGGAGTTCCCATCGTGGCTCAGTGGTTAACGAATCCGACTAGGAACCATGAGGTTGTGGGTTCGATTCCTGGCCTTGCTCAGTGGGTTAAGGATCCAGCTTTGCCGTGAGCTGTGATGTAGGTTGCAGACATGGCTCAGATCCCGCGTTGCTGTGGCTGTGGCATAGGCCAGCGGCTACAGCTCCAATTAGACCCCTAGCCTGGGCACCTCCATATGCCGCGGGTGCGGCCCTAGAAAAGGCAAAGACCAAAAAAAAAAAAATTTTTTTTTGAGCCCAGTACCTTCTACAATCAAAAACTGCATCATATGAAGTTTTTACTTTAGGGAAAATCCCATGTTTCCTTTATTTTAATGCACTGAAGGGCAGCTTCAACTACTTTTCTATGAATCTGGTTAAGATGTGACCAAGTCCTAATTCATTCATCGAAGCAGAAAATATTCTGGCAGCGAATCTGGCTTAAACATGAAAATGTTGTAAAATTCCTGTTTTATTGTCTAATCATCTTATGTCATAATCCACAAATTATTATCATGAAGCTAATCTCATATTACCTTTCTTTCTGATTCTTATCAAGTAGGAGACTAAAGAGGTTTTTGTGAACTTGAATACCAAGTATACAGTTGTTGAGTTTTTAAGTGTGTGAGTGTTAGGCCTCATATCAGACCTTTCTGGCCAAATGTGTTCTATATGTTTACTTGATAATTGATTTTCTTAAGCCTTAACCATTTTACTCTCACTTTTTCTCCCCTTAGTGAGAGGATGCTTAATGATCTTTGAGAATGCTGTTAAAAATCAGAAACTTTTTTTAAGAAAAAAGTCGTCTATCAAACTGCAGTTTTGCTTCCTTTTAGTTATATAAATATACATGATCATTGTAAATAATTTAAGCAATGTAATACTTTACAAAAGAATATAATAGTCACCTGGAATTATGCCACCCTAGGGTAACCACTATTAGTATTTAGTGGCCATTCTTTCGTGCATCTCTTTATGACATATAATTTTACACAGTGGGATGTTGGTAATGCTGTTATTATCATGGAAATTCCTCTCTTCACATATCAGCACCTCCCTCACCATCCCTTGCTTCTCCTGCCACAGTTCAAGTTATTAACCAGGTACAATCCTATACAGACCTATGTAGACGTAGGTGGGAAAGTATTTTTATTTTGCAGAAATGGGATACACACAGTTCTGTCTTGATTTTTTTTTTTTCAGCTCCAGCACATAAAAATTTTTCTGTGTCATACAGTATAGCTAAGTGTATTGGCTATATTTTCTTATTTTCTGTATTCTTGATACTCTGGCATTTGGGACCTTGAGATAGATAGCAAAGGACTCCCCTTCGTAGCATGCCTTTGATATGCAAACCAGCAATTCAGAGTCTACACTCCCAACCACATGCGAAGCCACTATCCCCCTACCCTAGATTTTTATCCCAGGGCCAGGTACTAGACAACTAGGTATCAAAGTCTGCTGAAATTATTTAAACTAATACTAAACTTATTCGGTGACTTGATATAAAAAGGAGATAATATTCCTTGAGCTGCTCTTGACTTTTACTAACTGGATCCAGTAGTCAGGGGCCACCGCCTGCAAGGGGACTATGGCCTGTTGGCACACTTGCTGCTTGGTGGCTACTGCATTGTGTTGTTTTTTTGTTACCATGATTTCTCAACCTAAAGAGGGCACGCAACTTATTTCCCACGTTGGTGGAGAACTCAGGGTCCAGGACAGTACTGCTAGGGGCATTTGGTAACTGGCTACATTTCAAAAAGGTCTGTCTGCTGGGGATGAGGGATAACTACCTGCTAGTGCCATGGGATGAGTCTAATCCACTGACAAGACAGTGCCGATAAGCAGAGAGGCCATCTTGGTACCTAGTGTCTGGGATGTTATATGTTCCTGGGGGCATCCATAAACCATACCCCTTTCCCCCTCTGAACTTTTCCTTTTTTTTTTTTTTAATGTTTTAGACCTAAGGCATGTAAATTCCTGGGCTAGGGATCTAACCTGAGCCACAGCAGTGACCTGAGCCACTGCATTGACAAGGCTGGATCCTTAACCTGCTGAGCCACGGGAGAACTCTGCCCTCTGTGCTTTTCTGAGTCAAATTTCAGCCTGTTCCTCAAAGTGGTAGGAGATGGCTCCACCCGAACACTTGCTCGCATGCTATAGGCCATTTGTGGATTTGGCTCAGGAGATCATGGCTTCCCACAAGCGTTATTGTTTAGGTCACAAACTTCTCTGCTGTATCTACTTGCTGCTGTCACAGGCAACTCATTCCCCATCCTAGTAGGGTGTAAGAGGTCCCATCCCTGAAGACCAGTGTCTCGATGTTTAATGAAAAAGGGGAGGAAGGGAAAGGAGCATCTACTTCTACCCAAAACCCTGAAGAGTAAATCCAGTTCATTTTAAAAATGCAAAGCCTGGAAGAGTTCCCATCGTGGTGCAGCGAAAACAAATCTGACTAGGAACCATGAGGTTACGTGTTCGATCCCTGGCCTTGCTCAGTGGCTTAAGGATCCAGCATTGTGATGAGCTGTGGTGTAGGTCACAAATGAGGCTCGGATCTGGCGTTGCTGTGGCTGTGGCTTAGGCCGGCAGCTACAGCTCCAGTTAGACCCCTAGCCTAGGAACCTCCACATGCTGTGGATGCGGTCCTAAAAAAAAAGAGACTAAAAATAAAAATGCAGAGCCCTTAATCCATGCACATGGGCTGTCATTAAACTGCTCCTTATCAACATGCAAAAAGTCTCATGCTCAAAACAAAAATATAAAAGATAAAGCTGATACCACCATTGCTTTCCTAGATGTAGACCCCCAGCCCTCTAAAGTTGCTTGCGACAACCTAGAGAAGGGAAACGTTGCTCACAGAGAGGCCACTCAGGACCATCAGGAGCTTATCAGGTAAGCACCTAAAAGAAAAAAAAAATTCACCTAGAGATTCAAACCATTCTACAAGTTTAAAAATTGGTGAGGGTGTGGGGAAGGGACTGATTATTCATGGACAGGGACTGTCCCAGGGATAAGTTCCCTAGAGGCCCCTGGCCCTTTCAGCCTCCCTCTTTTCCATTTAACAGCCAGAGAAAGAAAGTAAAGACTGCACTTTCAGGGGGCAAAAGCCTGAAACAGGAAGAAAATGGGAAAAATGACTGCCACTTTAGTTGGCTACAAGCTAAAGGGAAAAAAAACATAGGAACTTTAAATCTTAGGTACAAAGTAAATGCCAGTCTACAAACACAATGCTGGCTCTAGATTACTTACTGATTTAAAAGCAAAAACAAGGAGAAAATAGAAGATAAATGAATATGTACATATATATAATATTAAAACAAGGGTTTATAATTTGATTTGATTGGAAATCCAAACCTTATATACTAAATGAACAAAGGAATTTATATAGCAAAAAGACTAAAGGGGCACCTTATGGTGGACTGCTATATTATTGATGTGGTCCCATCCATTGGGGCGCCCATACTTGATATCCACTATTATTGAAAGTACTGATTCTGCTCAATCAACAAACAGTAAATATTTTGCTCCTGTAAATTTGGGTGACATGTTCTGGTCAATGCCTATTTCACCAGCCTTTAACTGCCAATTTGCCGTCACCTCAGAGGGACCCAGTACACCTTTTCCAGACTTCCCCAGTTATCTCAGCAGCTTTGTCATCACAAATGATCTTTGCAGACAAGATCTCAACTGCATCCACTTTGTTCCAGGAGCACAGGTGTGACATTACATTAATGACATCCTCCTCCAGGGAGATTTACTTGATACACATTTAGCATTTACAGGGCCAACATCTTTTAGTACTTTGGGAGTTCTGATGGTGACATATTTACAAATTTTACTTCCAAATTAAAATCAACAAATCCTCCCATTTGTGCCCTGAAGGACTCTCACTAAAGAGACTTTGGCAATCTTTTGTCATACCTCCTCTTTTCTCTAGACCATTTCAGATG
This sequence comes from Catagonus wagneri, assembly GCA_004024745.2. Lineage (NCBI taxonomy): Eukaryota > Metazoa > Chordata > Mammalia > Artiodactyla > Tayassuidae > Catagonus > Catagonus wagneri. The sequence goes on from PVHT020000166.1 coordinate 10,276,453, forward strand.
GCCATAAGTTGCCCGAGGGCTTCTGATGCTAGAAACTGTCCCTCTTAGCCTCATATTACACTCTACTGAAACAAATAAAATACATGCGTAGCTCTCTAGAAAGCAGGCTCGCACAGACCCTGAGCCTGGGGCCTTCCATACCTAGCTGCCTGTTAAGCTTAAAGTCATAGAATAATACACCCGAAACATGGCACGGCTACCGAGGCCTCTTTAGACAGGATGGAGCCAAATCTGAGCTCTCTGGAATAGTCTGCCTTCAGGAGGTGGTGCTTTCTCCTCCGTTCCTTGCTAGACAACTTGGCTGCCTCAGAAGCGACTTGGGATTAACTGAACAGCAATGGCAGTACACAGACTACAGATGAAACTGCTGCCCATCATGCATGGCGGAGCTCAATGGAATGTTGCTGCTTTCCATCTCTTATTCGCAATGTCGCTAATAAAGGACAGTATCTAAGAAACAACACACTTGGCCAAACTGCAGGCAGTCATCTGAGTGCTGGATGCCTTGGCCAACAAGTAGCTCTACACATTTATTAAAAACCATAGAGTCATTATCTAATATTGTCCCTTTCAGGCAGAAAAAAAACTAACAAGCTCTGGGACTCTTTTGCCTCACAGATATCCAAAATATAAATCAAAATCATACATCTCCATATATATTAAGGCCACAATACAAGGCCTTGGCACTATACTGCCATACTGCTTTATTGATAATACCAAGATATACCTTTCTCAAAAAACACCATGCTAGTCTCTTGGAAAATGTATTAAATAGAACTTTCTTGTCCCTAGTAGGTATTAAATAGCCAGTTTAATTAAGAGACCTAGTGGTCATTTCATAAACTCCTTTTCAAATTCCAGTCAGGTAAATGGGCCCCTAAATGAGGCTCTTGCTCTAGGCCTTAACTTCTCTTAATTCAAGGCCCCTTGGCCAGTGTACACCTCATACCAACTTAAAGTTTTCCCTTATATTTAAAGGTGACATGCATTGCTCCCATGTACATAAAGTGTCATTATATATGAGGCCCTTTTTATAATGTCTACCTCTATCTTTATACATTTTTAATCATTCCTTTATCCCGGAAGGGCTGGAGGCCAGATCAAGGGTCCATTAACCAGACTGTTCATGTACCAGATGGCTGTTCATCTGATAGGGGACCTGTCTGAGCTTAAACTCCCACCAAAAAACAAAAACCCTGTCAGTGCAGCTGCACACCTTCCTATTGACTGTTGGTCTTGTTGCTGCTGGTCTGGGTGCTTTCATTAATTTACAGTCAGAAGGCCCAAACCCTCTAAATAAGACATTGTTTCAACCAAACACAGCAAATGCTGAGAGCCATATCATCTCAAGTGGGCACCCTCTTGGAAAGGATACCCTGTCCCACATCCCAGTGGACATCTAGTCTAAGACCTCGCTGTTGGAGATGACTTCACCCTGATCCTAAAACCTTGGTCCCGGCAGCACATATGGGCTGCCTCTCCTAAGGCACAAATTGAACGCAGGACATTTTTGTTTTTCTTCCTTCAATATTAGGGATCCCATTATATTTCTGAGATTACTTAGCCTGTGATCCTGCTATACCACTTGTTCTCTGCCAAAAGGCATACCCCCACACTCTGGTGCCTAAAGAGAAACCTAGTAGAGGTTACTGCTGTGTTCTAAATATTAGTGGATGTTATTGATTTCCTTAGAGGTACTTGTCTCCTATCATTGAAATCCTTCAGCCCTCTGGGGATAAGACCACCTGGTTCCCCAGACTTTTTCCTACTCTCACCTTGTGTCTCCCACCATGACCATCACAACTCCTCTTCTCCTTGGTATACACAATACAACTGATGCTACTTCAACTTGATAGTGTATTATTTCATGCCCTCCAACAAAATAACTGCTGAACCTGCTACTTTGATATATAAATGACATATCTGTACATATAGATTAACATACTATTAGCACACTTTACAACTCCACTGAGATATTTTTAGAGACCCCAAGAATTTCATATCTCTTTTCTTGGTTGATGTTATATAAACAGAGAGTTTACTTATGGGCTCACCTGCAAGGACTCCTTATGTCTCTACCTCTGTTCTTCCTTTCTACTGTCTTAGGAAAAGGTTTTCCGCGCTGTTCAGGGCAACTTATGCCCTGCTCCCTAAAAGCCTCCACTAACATCATTCCCAAAGATTCCTTAATATGATCCCAAAGCATCATAGGGCCAATTTTATTGACCACATTTTCTTACTTTCTGTATCCTGGATATTCAGGCATTTGGGTTCTTGATCCTGGTGATACCACCCCTTCCAGGACTAGCTAATTCCCAGAGATAGCAAAGGACTCCCCTGGGAGTGTATATTTAATATCCAAGCTAAGCAATCCAGAGTTCTGACCCTCAGTCATCTCCTTTATCAAACTCTCCCACACCAAGCCAGTATTCACTTGCCCTGAATCACCCCAGGGCCAGGTACCAGACAGCTAAGGACCACTCCTATAGCCTAGAGTCTACTGAAGTTATTCAAAATATCCAAATTTAGCTGGTGTACCTGCCCTGTCTCACCCATTCCTTCTCGTAAAAACTTTAATAAAGGCTCTGGGCCATGTCCACCCTCTCCTTCTCTGCCTCCTGACTGATCCTGGTCCTTCCCCATGTGGCCCTGCATGGTATGCCATGCTTCCTGGCTCTTTGAATATTTGAGTATAATCTTTATGCTTCACAATAATCATTTCCATGTTGGTGTGTCTTAGAACAAATTCCAGGTACAAATTTTAACACACTAAGTCTTTTTTTTTTAATTGCACAACACTCCATCTTGTGAATGTACCACTTTTTTTTTCTGCCAGTCCCCTATTTAGGGCTACATGTACAGTGGTAAAGATTGTGAACTGTACTCTATTTTCCTTAGGTAATGTATTTGGGTGATATATTAGTTAATGAATGTCATCTTTTTCTCTGGCAAAGAAAATGGTAATTTTGCTGGGTAGGATTCTTGGGTTGTAGTCTTTTTTTTTTTTTTTGGATTAGTCTAACTATTATGTCTCCTTTCTTTTAGCTTCTGTATTGTAGATTAGGATTCTAAAACCAGTTTTTTTGTTTCCTCTCTGTAAAGAACTTGTTCTTTACAGCTGAAAGCTTTTCAACCATGAGAATTTTTTTTCTTATTATCTAATTTTACCAGATATATGCTAATTCTACCCCTCCCCCTCACTTCCTGGACCTCTTGTGAGATTTTAATTTTAACTTTAATTTTTTTTATTTTCATTGTCCACATCTGTGGCATGCAGAAGTTCCTGGACCAGGGATCAGATGACTCAAGCCACAGCAGTGCCAGTGCCAGATATTTAACCAGGGGTCTCCTTGTAAATTCTTTTTATCTGAAGCCTCAAGCCTTCTCTCAGCTCAGGAATATTTTATCCTAGTATTTGTTTAATTGCTGCTTCTCCTCTTTTTATTTCTCTCTCTGCATCACATAATAATTGCATGTAAAGTCAACTCCATCCATAATTTTATTTTTTCCTTTCTGCTGGCCTTTTTTTTTTTTAATCCTAGGACAGTTCCTGCTACTTAGTAGATGATCAGTGAATACTTGTTTTGTTGTTTCTGTGCTTTTCTTAGAGATTTTGCACCTGATCTTTGAGGTCACTAATTCAGGCCTGTGATCATTAGGAGAGACTATAATTATTATTTAATTCTCCTCCCCACCCTAAACTTTTATTTTGCTTTTAAACACTTGGAGAAATAGGGGAGATCTATAGAGACTTCCACTTGAAACTATTCTTTACTTGTTTCATTCAATGAATATTTGTCAAATCTTATTGACAATATTATATAAATGAACGTAGTACAAAGATAGCGATCACCTGTAACTTCTTTCCATTGCCCTTAACGTTTTACAGATTTTCCTTCCACAGTGTCTTGCTAACAGTATGTGTCTTATAGTCATACAAAGTACTTGTATCCTGGCTGTATTTCAAAGGACACATATGCCAGTTGTTTCTTGCACTTCAAATTGATTCCAGTTTTAAAGTCATTTATGGTATGTATGTGAAATGCCTAGTTTTAAAAAATACATAGAAACAATAAATGCATATGTTTTATTTGTATAGTGCTAAACCTGTGTTTAACAGGAAGTCTAAAAACATCATAGATAAGCTTTTATATGTCCTAGCAAGTCTTTTTTTACAATTAATTAAGGAAATAGCTTACGAGAAAAAAAAATCGAACCTGCATCCTCAGGGATACATGTCGGCTTCTTAATCCACTGAGCTACAACAGGAACTCCAATCCTACTCTTGATGAGACACTGGAAACAAAAAACTTTAGATCCGTTATATGAAATCTGAATGGGACAATAATAGAAAAAGCGTATCTTAACAAAATAATCTGTTATCTTTCAAAGAAAACTCACTATCTCACAAATTAGATATTAAGCCTAATGGCTACATAGTTCTAACTGAAATACTTCATTACTATTCAGTCATATACTAATACTTGGCTATTTCTATAAAAATGAATAACTACTGAAAATTAGAAAAGCAAAAGACACTTCTGTAAGTTACAATTTTTATAAACATACATGATAAATTTCCTCTTTTTTTTTTTTTGTCATTTTGCCTTTATGTAGAGCCGCAGCCGCGGCATATGGAGGTTCCCAGGCTAGGGGTCTAACAGGAGCTGTAGCTGCCGGCCTTCGCCACAGCAACGCGGGATCCGAGCCGCGTCTGCAACCTTCACCACAGCTCACGGCAATGCCAGATCCTTAACCCACTGAGCAAGTCCAGGGATCGAACCCGCAACCTCGTGGTTCTTAGTCGAATTCGTTAACCACTGAGCCACGAAGGGAACTCCAAACTTCCTTTTTTTAACTTAGTTTTTTTCTCTATATTCAGATCCTTCTTACTGAACCTGAATATAAAAACTATTGAGTATCATTAGAACAGTAAACAAAAAATCACTCAAACCATGCTGAAATGAAATTGGCAAAAGTCCTGGTATGCTTCAGATTTTTCCTTTCAACAGGTATAGCAGGGAAAGCTAATTACAGAAAGGAAAATAATCACTTTGCTTTGTATCGTGATAAAGAGTCTAAACATCTGAAGGTTAAATCTATTGCTAGGTCAGATTTGTTTCTTCTCTTTTAGATCCGAAAAAAAAAAAAAGGTAAATTCAGGGGGACATATCTACCAAGGTCAGTCATGAATATGGCTTTTCTTTGTGAAAAATATGTGCAGTCCTTCTGTGCTGCCTAGAATCACTGTACTTAAAAACTTGGTGCCTAGAATTTATTACAAGTCATTTATTATAAGGCAACCTTGTGTGTCTTACTGGTATAACAACAATATCCTCAAATATATGAAGCATAGTTATTTTGCTATTTAGTTATTTTCTGCATTTTTTTAAAAAAATTGACAATTAAGGGAGTTCTCATTGTGGCTCAGTGGTTAACAAACCCAACTGGTATCCATGAGGATGCGTGTTTGATCCCTGGCCTTGCTCAGTGGTTAAGGATCTGCAGTTGCAGTGAGCTGTGGTGGCTTGGATCCCTCATTCCTGTGGCTGTGGTGTAGGCTGGCAGCTGCAGCTTCGATTCGACCCTGAGCCTGGGACCCTCCTTGTGCCACGGGTGCAGCCCTAAAAAGATCAAAAAGAAAAAGAAAAAAAAGGACAATTAAAAGGTGGAAAAGTGAGGAGTTCTCTTCATGACTCAGCGGAAATAAATCTGACTAGGAACCATGAGGTTGCAGGTTCCATCCCTGGCCTCTCTCAGTGGGTTAAGGATCTGGCATTCCCATGAGCTGTGGTGTAGGTCGCAGATGCTTCTCGAGTCCTGTGTTGCTATGGCTGTGTCATAGGCTGTCAGTTGTAGCTCTGATTAGATCCCTAGCCTGGGAACCTCCATATGTTGGGGGTGCTTTTTAGCAAAAAAAAAAAAAAGTAGAAAAGGGAAATAATAAGACAAAAAACTGTGTTTGTTGTCTTTTTTCCTTTTATTATTTTGTTTATTTTTATTTTTATTTTTTTGTCTTTTTAAGACTGCACCCTCTGCATATGGAAGATCCCAGGCTAGGGGTTGAATCAGAACTACGGCTGCCAGCCTACGCCACAGCCCACAGCAATGCCAGATCCAAGCTGAGTCTTCAGCCTACACCACAGCTCAAAGCAATTCCAGATCCTTAACCCACTGAGCAAGGCCATGGATCAGACCCGCATCTTCATGGATACTGGTCAATTTTGTTACCACTGAGCCTAATATTTATTATTGTCTTTCTTTTTTGCAGCATGCTGAAGTTACCAGGCCAGAGACCAAATCACCACAGCAGTGCCAACACTGAATCCTTAACCTGCTGAGCCACCAGGGAACTTCTAGTCTTTTTTGTTATAGCTATATTAGTGGGTATGAATGGTATCTCACTGTAGAACTCAGCTTCTCTTAAACCGTTTGTCCTATTCACAAACCTACCCAAATTCCCTTAAACTGCATTGATAATTTTAATAACTGATATTTTTAAGCAGTTCAAATTCCTTATCAAATGAAATGCAGTTTCCAATAATTTAAATATTTGTTATAAATCCAATAAGTTAAAATTACAAATGCAGTAACACTTAACTTTTCATTTCAAACATTTTAACACTGATTTTTATTAACTGTTTACATTGCTCGTTTTTTTTTTTTTAATCTTTTTAGGGCTGCACCTAAAGCATATGGAAGTTCCCAGGCTAAGGGCTGAATCAGAGCTACAGCTGCTGACCTACACCACAGCCACAGCAACACCAGATCCGAGCTGCATCTGTGACCTACACTGCAGCTCATGACAACACTGGATCCTTAACCCACTGAGCAGGGCCAGGGATCAAACCTAAGTCGTCATGGATACTAGTCAGGTTCTTTACCACTGAGCCACAACAGGGAACTCCAACATCACTAATATTTATTTATTTGGCCAGGCCCGCAGAATATGGAATTTTCCAGGCCAGGGATCAAACACAGGCCACAGCTGTGACAATGCTGGCACTGGATCCTTAACCTGGTAGGCCAACCAGAGAACTCCAGTATCTCTAATCTTTAAATCATGAGTCTGAATTCAACTACCCAACTCAAAATGGAATCATAAACCTAATCTGTCAAATTCCCTAATATGACCAGTTCTTCTAAATACTAAAATTTTAAACACTACTCATGTGTTATCTATAATTGCTAAAAATTATCTATAATTATTATAGGTATATATTTATAATATCCATAATTATCAGTAGTTACTTATTCCTACTTTTAACATGAAAATATCAGTACTATTAGTTTGACCCCCTTTTAGCACCTTTCAAAATTTAAACTCTTCCTGGGGTTGGAAGAACCCTTACTCACTAAGGAAATAGTATTACCAGCTCAAATTAATTATTGATCCATTCACTTAAGTTGAGCACCATGTACCAGTGAACAAAAGAGACTGAATCCTGAGTTTGCTGGTGGCACAGCAGGTTAAGGACCTGGCATTGTCACTGCAGCAGCTCAGGTTGCTGCTGGGGCATGGATTCTATCCCTGGCCCAGGAACTTCCACATGTGGCAGGTGTGGCAAAAAAACAAAAAACAGACCCTATGGAACAAAGGCAAGCCATCCCAGATATTCCCTACCCAAACTGCAAATACATGAGTAAAATAAGTAAAAAAAAAAAAAAAAATCAAGTGCAATTGCTCTGAAGCAAGAGCGTACATGGAGAAGCCAGGGATCAGCAAGACAGCCAAACAGAGAAGAGTAATTTTGAGGAATAATGGTTGGAGATGATGTCAGGTTAAGACAGGTCTTAACTGAAGCTTAAGAAGTTTAAGAAGGCCCTGAAAAAAGCCATTGGAGGGTTCTGAGCAGAAGAGAAGCATGATTTGACTTAGGTTTTAACAGGATCACACTGGTGTCAGTGTGGTGATTGGCTGAAGAAGAGCAACAAGCAGAAAAGAAGCTACTGCAACCTGAGCAGCCCCAGGGTGCTGGCAGTAGGGATGGTGGGAAGTGGTTTGGGATATATTTTGAAAGTAGAATTGGCAGGGAGAAAGTGAAGGGTCAAAGATACTCCACGGTTTGTGGCCTGAGCAACTGAAAGAATAAAGTTGCCATTGAATGAGACAGACAACAAAAGGGAAGGAGGAAATATCAGAGACTCCATCGTGGATATTAAAATCTGAGGTGCTTGCTAGACATGCCAGGGGTAGGCCCTCCTGGGGCCTTAGATATACAGGTCTGGAGTTCAGGAAAGAGATACTACCTAGAAATATATGTTTGTTAGTTAGAAGTATACAGATGGTATTTAAAGCCTTGCGATTTGTTCTGATCCCCTGAGGAATGAGTGGAGAAAGATGAAAAGAGGACCAGGACTGAACCCCGGGTGCTCCAACATGTAGAGGACAGGAGATGTGGGGGAACCTACTAAAGAGCCTGGGAAGAGATGGCCAGGAGAGCAGGAAAACAGCCAGGCAGGTGTAGTACCTTGGAAATTAAGCGAAGACTGCATTTCAAGAAGATGGTCATCAGCTATTTCAAGTGGTGTTGACAGGTCAGCTAAGAGAAGGACTGAAAAGTGACCAGTGGCTCATGCTCTCTGCAACTGTTTCAGCTTCCAGTCCTGGAAGACAAGTAAATTTCTCCAGAAGAATTTTCCTTGCCATATCCCCATGTGAGTTAGGCGTTTCTCTTTAGTGCTCCTCTGGCACATGACACTTATCTATATAAAAGCATGTAGTCATTGAACAAAAATGTATCATTTATTATTTGCCAAGTACTACTCTAGGCTGGCAATTTACCAAAAAAATTAAAATTCCTTTCTCACGGAGCTTTCATTTTAACAAGGGTATGGAGGAGAACAGACAGATGTACGAGGTTAAAAAGAAAATATGTATATGTTAGAAGCTACTAAGTGCCACAGAGAAAAACAGTAGAGGGAAGGGGACTGAGAGAGTAAGGTGTTGTCATGTTAAGCAGTGTGCCCAGAAAAGCCTCTCTGAGCAGACTGGAAGAGCAAGCCACTGTGGGTTTCTGGGAGAAGAGCATTCTACCGTGGAGGGAACACACATAGAAGCCCTGAGGCAAGAGCTTGCTCTGTTCAAGGAAACTGCGAGGATAGGTGGGAGTAAGGGAAGTGAAGAGTGTTAGGAGAGAAGAACAGAGATGTTATGAGTAGAGGCAGCAGATTGGAAATGATCTTGTAGGTTATTGAAAAGCCTTTAGCTTTTTCTCTGAAACAAATGGCGAGCTTGGGGGTGTTTGAGAAGAAGGATATGAGAGCACTCTGGCTTCTGTTTTGGTAATAAGGTGTAGAGGAGGACACCAGCAAAAGCAGAGCTGGTTAGACGGCGACTGCAATAATGAAGGTGAGGTTAGGAAAACTTGTCCTGAGTAGAATGCTGAAGAAGTTGCCAGGTTTTATCCAGCAAACGCTAAATAGGCCAAGGGAAGGGGCAACTATTTCCTCCTTTATGCAGGGTGAGAAATAAAATTCTCCACCAACAGTATTATTCTATCAGTTGGGGCAGGCTAACTACTGTAGCAGATGAATGACAAAATTTCTGAGACTTAATGCAATATATATTTGTTTATAGATAAATCCCTCTCCTCCAAATGGTAATTTGAGAACTTGGGATCCCTCCATCTTGTGGCTCCATCACATTCAACAGGTTTCCTTATGCTGCAAGGGAAAGAGCCAGACACCATACATGCCAAGCCCTTCTGTGCCAATTCCGTTGGCCAGAACTCTATCATATGGCCACACCTGAACTTCAAGGAAGGCTGGGGGAAAGAGAAGCTGACCTAGGAAATGGCTGCTCCAGCTATGAATAGACATGGTCTTCATCACCAAACATTTTGGGACCTCTTTTTTTTTTTTTTTGTCTTTTTAGGGCCACACCCACAACCGCGGCATGTGGAGGTTCCCAGGCTAGGGGTCCAGTCAGAGATGAAGCCGCCGGCCTACATTCAGGATCCGAGCCGAGTCTGCAACCAACACCACAGCTCATGGCAAAGCTGGATCCTTACCCACTGAGCAAGGCCAGGGATTGAACCCTCATCCTCTAGTTTAACAGCTGAGCCATGACGGGAACTCCCGGGACCTCTTTCATCACAGCACCTAGAGCAGATTTTCAGCTTCAAGGAGCTGACTATTTCTGTGCCCATCTCAGTTTTTACTTAACTGCTGCAACTCTTTTATGTTTCTAAATGTCTAATTTTTCCTTAGCTTAGTCTAGAAGAAAAGTTGAAATGAAGTTGTAACAAACTGAATGACTAAATAAAACTAAAAAAAACCCCAAAAACTGAATGACGAACACACTTTGATTTGGGGAATAAAATCCACAACTGCTCCACCCCCATTTCCTAGAGTGCTTTATCTGCATAATTGCTTTATCACTTAGATAGGGAACTCATTTTACATACATTAGAATGGAAATGTAAAACCAAGAACAACAGAGGTGAAAGATAGGCCTTTTATACTATATTTGTGTGCACAGTCAGGTCTTTATAATCTGTGGGAAAGCAAAAGAAATATGGATAATATAAAGTAATACACAATATCTTTTCTTCACATCCCAGTTTAACCACTAACACATATTTGCCCATCTCCACTAGGTCTGATTTTCAGAGCTGACCCCCATTGTCGTTTATGACAAATGATCTCTAAACACTGATTGACTACAGGTTACATTTACTGGATAAATTGTTCTGAAACTACAGCTTAAACTGTAAAATAAAAACATTACAGTAACAGCTGAAAATGCCCATTTCAATTAAAGACAGTTTATAGTGATATTCTTGTAGGCAACCAAAATTCACAGGTGTTTATTAAAACATAAACCCTGGCACCTCTTTGTGCTTATTTATTAAACTTTTATTACAGTGGTATTCTTCTGGAAATACCCAAAAGCTACAAAAAAATTTTAAACTATGTATCATGTAGATTAAAAATGTAATGAATAAATTTAATGTTTTTACAAAATCTTATGTGATAGCCTATTAATAGAAGTGTCCTTAGGAGTTCCCCTTCGTGGCTTAAGAGTTAACAAACACAACTAGTATCTATGAGGACCTGTGTTCGATCCCTGGCCTCTCTCAGCGGGTTAAGGATCCGGCATTGCCATGAGCTGTGCTGTAGATCACAGACTCAGCTTGGATCCAGCAGTGCTGAGGCTGTGGTGCACGCAGGCAGCTACAGCTTTGATTCAACCCCTAGCCTGGGAACCTCCATATTCCACAGGTTCAACCCTAAAAAGACAAAAAATAAGTGTCCTTTCTTCTCTTACCTCAGATTGATAACTTTCACAAAAATTAAGTGATTACCTAATCATCCTGAATGGGTAATCAATTATATAGGTTATCATCTCAGTAGCAGGTATATCTAGGGGGAAAAAAGGTATGCAATGTTTTTTGTTGTTTTTGTTTGTTTCTTTGTTTTTGTCATTTTTAGGGCCGCACCTGCAGCATGTGGAGGCTCCCAGGCTAGGGGTCTAGTCAGAGCTACAGCTGCCAGCCTAAGCCAGAGCCACAGCAACGCGGGATCCAAGCCACCTCTGCGACCTATATACCACAGCTCATGGCAACGCCAGATGCTTAACCCACTGAGCAAGGCCGGGGATCGAACCCGCAACCTCATGGTTCCTAGTCACATTCGTTAACCGCTGCGCCACGACAGGAACTGAACTCCAGAGGAAGATTTTTTTTAATTATTATTATTATTTTGAGGGTGCCGTGGCATGCAGTTGCTTGATGTGGGATCTCAGTTCCCAGACCAGGGATTGAACCCATGCTGTAGCAGTGAAACACAGAGTCCTAACCACTAGATCACGGAACTTGTGAGGGAGATTTTTCAGTGTATAAATTTTTGAAATGTAAGGCATGTGAACGTATTACCTGTTCAAACATAATTTAAAAACAGTTACAGATGGATTAAAGATTTAAATTTAATAAGAAAAAAAGATTTTTTAGAAAACAAAAATGAGTATATTTATAACATCAGAAAAAGAAAACATGTCTTACAGGAGAGGCAAAAAATACAAAGCATAGGACAAATATTGATAAATTTAACTATATTTAATTTTTTATTTTTTTTTTGTCTTTCTGCCTTTTCCAGGGCCGCACTCGCGGCATATGAAGGTTCCCAAGCTAGGGGTCTAACAGGAGCTGTAGCCGCCAGCCTACACCACAGCCACAGCAACCAGGGGTCCAAGCCGCATCTGCAATCTACACCACAGCTGACGGCAACACTGGATCCTTAACCCACTGAGCAAGGACAGGGATCGAACCCGCAACCTCATGGTTCCTAGTCAGATTCGTTAACCACTGAGTCACAACGGGAACTCCATAACTATATTTAATTTTTTAAATTTAAAAATATCAAAAATCCAGAGTTCCTGCTGTGGCACAGTGAGTGGCTTGCCTTGCTGTAGAGGTGCCAGTTTGATCCCCTGCCCAGCACAATGGATTAAAGGATCAGGCATTGCTGCAGCTGTGGCATAAATTGCAATTACGACTTAAATTCAGTCTCTGCCTTAGGAAATTCCATATGCCTCGGATGTGGCCGTAAAAAAAGAAGAGGCAGAATAACAAAATTCCTCATACAATTAAAATAAGCCCTAGATTGAGAAAAGATATTACAAAACATATAATAAACAAATCAAGAAAAACATAAAATAAGTATGCATGACTAAACCAGTGCTTATTTTTATAAGCAAATGACAGGAAAAAGGAATACAAAGAAGGTATCTCAGTGACTAAAAAAAATTTCAAAGATGTTCAGTATCATTAAGAATCCTGAAACTGTATATTAAAGCAACAGTGAGAAACAAATTCACACCCGTCAGACTGGCAAAAATATAAAGTCTGAAAACAAATGTTGGCAAGGATTTAGGGAAATGGGAACTATTAATACAATGCAGCGGTGGCATAAATTGGCAGCACTTAGGAAAGTCTGTCAGGATCCTCGGTTGCAAGCAATAGAAACGAAGCGACTAATTTAAACAGAAAAGATGTTTATTGAAAAATATCGAGGAGTTCCGGTCGTGGCACAGTGGAAACAATCCGACTAGGAACCATGAGGTTGCGGATTCGATCCTTGGTCTTGCTCAGTGGGTTAAGAATCCGGTGTTGCTGTGAGCTGTGGCGTAGGCCGATAGCTGTAGCTCTGATTGGACCCCTAGCCTGGAAACCTCCATATGCTGCGAGTGCGGTCCTAAAAAAAGCAAAAAAAAAGTGGGAAAAAAAGGAAAGCTTTGCTGACAAACTAAGAGCTAAATTTATGCCAGTGAATCAGTTTAGGGAGCCACCATTGCCACTAACAAACACAGCTTCTTGTGTCACTGGCTTCAACTTCAGAATCATAGGACGTGGGAGGAGGAGCCAGCCTCCATCACACCTTTGTAGCTGCCTAAGGGGGTGGCAAAATGAGTATCATGAACTTTCATCTTCTATAATGGAACCCTAGAAAATACTCCGTGTGGGCAGAAAATATTTATTTGTATATTCCTTGATACATCATCTCCAGAAGGGAAAAGTCAGAACCAAAATAATTTTGCTCAAAAGCAGACAAATGTTTAAATGGTTAAGCCATAAAACAGGATACTCTAATTATAAAAAAAGATATACATGAATCAGCATGAATAATCTCAGAAAAAGTGTTGACTAAAGAACAAACTTGCAGAAGAATACATACAGTATGTGATACTATTTACATAAAATTTAACTATACAGAATCAGTGTATATTGTAAGTAATAAAATTATAAACACATACATGGAAATGATACATAACTATTTCAGGATACCTTGGGAGAGAGAAAGGAATTAGGACAGGATGGAGCTTAAACTGTAACATTTTATTTCTTTAAAAAAACCCCACCAAACCTGGAAAATATTAACATTTGCATAGTGGACAATGTTATTGATCACACAGATCCCTTTGGATCCCTTATTGACCTCAATAAATCACTTGCACACAACTTTCTATTTTGGGTCTGCTTCTGGGAAATCTGACCTAAAACAATCTACTAACACAAGCTCCTACCCGCCCCCCGTCCCAGTCTGGGTCCATAACTCTGCCTTCCCTGTAGGTGAAAGTGCATGTTTAGATCTCAGGCCAAATGATCTGCCTGTGCACCAAATCCCACCCCTCTCACATAGCTAAGGGCATCACTACAACAGTTTTCCTTCTGTCCCAACATTATCAGTTTTTCCTACTCTACTAAATTTTTTCAAAGTATACAAACATAGAGTTCCCATCATGGCTCAGTGGTTAACGAACCTGACTACTATACATGAGGACATGGGTTCAATCCCTGGCCTCAATCATCAGGTTAAGGATCCAACATTGCTGTGAGCTGTGGTGTTGGTTGCAGACACGTCTTGGATCCTGTGTTGCTGGGGCTGTGGTACAGACTGGCAGCTACAGCTCTGATTAGACCCCTAGTGTGGGAACCTCCATATGCTGCAAGTGCGGCCCTAGGAAAAGGCAAAAAGACAAAAACAACAGAAAACCTTCTAGGGAGCTCCTGTTGTAGCTCAGTGGTAAAAAACCCAACTAGTATCCAGGAGGACGTGGTTTTGATCCTTTGATCCCTGGCCTTGCTCAGTGGGTTAAAGATCCAGTGTTGCCATGAACTGTGGTGTAAGTCACAGATGCTGCTTGGATCTGGCGTTGCTGTGGCTGTGGCATAGGCCGGTGACTACAGCTCTGATTCAATCCCTAGCCTGGAAACTTCCATATGCCACAGGTGTGGCCCTGAAAAAAAAAAAAGAGAGAGTTCCAATCATCTACATGTTTCTGTCTTTCCCATCCCATCCTTATCCGACTTTCAAGAAAGTTGCCAGGGTATTCCTTTTAAAATGTTCAGTTAGATGATGTCACTTCTGTACCCAAAATGCCTCCCTTAACTCTCTCACATGTTACTACTGTCCTCACTCCCTCCAATTCAACCACTCTGACCTCCTAGCTATTCTGTGCCTATACTCACCCAGGCTATGCTTATGCCCTCCTCCTTAAAAGTTCCCGCTAACTAGAATGCTGTTACCCAGAGAGACACATAGGCTTGCCACTTCATGGCTTTATAATTTTAGCACAAATGCTGCTTTAATATTGCAGCTCCCCACCTCCAAAAGCCCCTATTTCCTTCCCCTTCTTTATCTTCATAGCTCTTATCACAACATGAACACTTGTATTTTACTTGTTTATTCATCTGTGATCTATTATCCCCGATTAGAAGGAAGGTACACTTCACAAGAATAGAGGACTTTGGAGTTTACCTCGTGGCTCAGCGGAAACGAACCTGACTAGCATCCATGAGGATACACGTTTGGTCCCTGGCCTTGCTCAGTGGGTTAAGGATCCCGCATTGTGGTGGCTGTGGTGAAGGACGGTGGCTGCAGCTCCGATTCCACCCCTAGCCTGGGAACCTTCATACGCTGCAGGTGCGGCCCTAAAAGACAAAAAAAAAAAAGAACAGAGGATTTGTTTTTTGTTTTTTGTTTTTTTTTTTAATATGTTGAATCTCCAGAGCCTAGAACATAGTAGCACTCAATATATTTGTTAGGTGAATGAATCCATTTGACCTCTTTACTATTTGAAATTTCACAGCTACAGCTAGGTAGTAGTAGACACAAATATTAAGCAATTGTCTTGTTCCCCAAAGATTTCCCAAATCTACTAAATGACATTTTTATTATGAAAGCAAAGTTTATCTAAAAGGAAGGAGAAATCTTTAGTTTCTCTGAAGCTGGGATTTTCTTAAATCTGAGCTTTCATGTTTTTTTCTTTTTCTTTTCCCCCAATGGCTACTATGGGGGCTCTCCAAGTTTTGTCTAAAACATCTAAAATCTCATCTTGGAGTTCCCTGGAGGCCTAGCAGTTAAGGATAGGCATTGTTACTGCTGTGGCATAGGTCAATCCCTGGCCTGGGAACTTTCATGTGCCATGGGCGCACCACCTCCTCCAAGCCCCCTTCCCGCCCCGCCCCGCAAAAAAAGTCTGTGTTTTTCAGGATTAGGATTAGATGGTGGAAAGCAACACCTGCATGTGAGGAAAACATGCTTGTGGCTCATTAAGTGTTCTTCTCTTTACCCTCCCTCCCGGATTGTCTGGATCTTTTTGTGATTCGCGCTTAAAACTCACAGGCCAAGTTAATGAAGTGCACTGGTCAGGGACTGCAACCCTTCGCGTTATTTTTCACTTTTTAGAAGACTATTTTTCACTTTTTAGAAGACAACTCAATTCTAGTTCTCGGTTTTTGCCTCCTGAGCAAGTAACTTCTTGGGACTCTTGTTTCGTCTTACAGCTACTGATGCCAGGGTTCCAAAACATGACAGCGATTTGGAGGATCACCATCAGACACAAAGCCCAGTAAGTTAAAAAATAATGGAGCGCGCATACACACGCCTAACACTGATCCTCCTCCACTGCTGAGTCCGACAGTGGATGAGGAGACAACAGTGTGCCAGATTTTGTTCGCTGCAGCAGCTGCTGTTACTAACCAGAACTGAAAAGTTAACTTAGATTATATACAATTTGCTCTTCATTCCTCCAAAAGCCCACTTCACTCCCCAATATTTGCGGCAATTCTCCAGTTTTTAATAAGCAGGGGACACAGCGGATCCAAATTCGGCTTCCAGCTGCCGTTGGGTCTGGCCTCCATTTTAGCTAATGAGTTAACTTTCCGAATAGCCTTTTCAGGACCAAGAACCCCCGTTTTTCTCGCTCTCCGCCACCAGCCTCACCCTCAGCCAGCTTTTCTCCATTATCAGATTTTTCTACAACTCAATCCTGAGTCATGCTTGACGACAGTTTTCACACTATTTATGTTAAGGCTCGAGATGACCTCAGGTGATAACATTTGTGCTCTGAAGGAAATGTAATCGGTCCGGAGGCCAGAACCGATCTCCCCAAGCGGTCCTGGGTTCCCCGTCCCGGCAGCGCACCGAGCCGCAGGGCGCCGAGCGGGGTGGAGGTGGGCCGACCCAGGCCGCGTGCTCCTCCCGGCCGCTCCCTCACGGCGGGCGGCGGGCTCCTCCCCGCGGCCCCTCGCGGGTACCTGGCGGCCGAGGCGGCGGGCGGGCAGGGGGCGGCGCTGCGCGGCGTCACGCGGCGGGCTGGGAGAGCGGGCAGGTGACACCCCGGCGGCCTCTGCCTCTTTTCCAGCTTGGTCGGCGGCCGGGGCAGCAGGGGCCGCTGTGAGGAGCATCCAAGCTCGCGCCGCCGCCCGCTGCCGCCCTCTGCTCCTGAGTCCGGGCGATTCGGCTCTGCTGCCCGCTGGGTGAGTACGGGGCTCCCAGCCGGTGGTTTGGGGCCGAACTTTTCCGGGTCGGAGAGGAGATGGAAGGAGGGAGACAGACCTCGGAGGCTGGGGTTCGGGGGCGGCCCGGTGGAAAGAACTCGGGCGCGGCGCGCGAGAAGCGAGATCCGGGTCCCGGAGACTCGGGAGCCCGGCCAGGCCCTGTCTGGACTCTGGGGGGCGCTTCGCAAGTTCCCGCCGCACCGACTGCGGGTTCCCAGGGCCGGGGCCCTTCCCGCTGGAGGGCGGGGCCGCCGCGCTCACCTGCGCCCTCCCGGGGAGACCCGGCGGATCCCAGCATCCCAAAGGGACGGTGGTTCCGGCCGCCGCAGGGCTTTGAGCCTCCGGTGAGCGCTCCGGTGGGATGGGGCCCTGATGTTCCGGCGGGAGGGCAAAGCTGCTCGCCTGTGGGACTGGGAGAGAGAGGGACCTGCTCGACCTTGACCGCCGGGGTCACTTTCCCGGCTCTGGGATCTGGCCTCGCTTGCTATCCCCTCAAATCCTCAAACCCCTTTCTGCTACTTTTTTTTTTTTTTCTGGGGCGCTTTTGTGTCCTCGAGGCTGGAATGAACTTGGGGTGCTGCTCTTTCAGCGGGGCGCTGCCTCTTGGGCACCCCGAGCTGCATCCTGTCCCGGCGGCGGCCGCTGGCTGAGGAGAGTGATGAGTACAGAGCGGTAGAACAGGTCGTGCCAGAGATGGAAATCGGAAAGCCTGTTGTTTTATCTACCAAAGTATCGGTGGTTAGGAAATGGGCCTTCCCCCCTAATCAGCCAGCGCTGATTCAAACTTACCGGATCTTTCGAGCTCCCTGGGGGGGAGAGCTGGGACAGGAAGGATCTGGTGTCTACTCCTGTCCAGCCCGCTGTGTGGTTGGGAAAACAAGTCGTACACTGACTGAAGAATAGTTTTGGAGAGCCAAGCCCTTTTCCTCTTGCTAAGATATCCCCTCAAAAAGCATTTTCACTTAACCCTATACTCGCGGGTTACTCTTTATGGACTCCTCGCTTTTAACTACTGTGAAAGAATCATGAATACTTTGCGGTTGCCTCTGCCTTCTTACCAATCACTTCCTTGTTAATTCTCTTACTTTGTAGTTTCTGCTCCTACTGTTCCCCCCTCAAGGTCACTAAAAATTAAATCTTCTCCCCCCAATGGCAGGCATTTATCCAGTGCTTCTGTGCCAGGCACTGTTCTAAGAACTTGTATCAACTCTTTTAATCCTTGCAGCAACCCTGTGGGATAAATAAATGTTAACATTATCCTCATTTTACAGATGAGGAAATTGAGACACAGGAACTTGCCCGAGGGCACACAAATAGCTGGAGGGGATTGCAGCTCCGGGGTTCTGGTCCGCACTGGGCTTACTGCTTCACCTAGAGTTCCTTTCTTTCTGCTTACTTTCCTGAAGTCCTTTGCTGTTGTTTCAGGTTTCACTGACAAGGCTCGCATTCTCAGGTCCCTCTTTCACTTCTTCTGTAACTTTGTACTCTATTAGTTTGTTTGTTTTCACATAGAACTTTGTTACTGCCGTTATGGCTACTACTTTCCGTGTATCTTATTCACTTTTAGTGTAGAGTCTGTCACAGCATAACTTTCCATTTGAACTTGTCCCAAAGCATTTCTAGTTAGCATCCTTTATGTCAGCCTCCCTCCCTTTAGACTAGTCACCCATGTGCAAAACTCAGCTTCGCGATTCTCCCAGTCTTGAAATCTCTCCTAATTCAACTTTTACGTTGTCTCATCCTTCTAGGCTTTGTCGATCTTACCCCCTTCCCCTTCTTCTCTTACCCAGTCTCCCTCTTCCCGCTCTTGAACATTCATTTAACGCTCATGTCACTACTTTACTGTGGTTAACTTCTTTCTTAAATGTTCAGTGTCCACAGAAGGGTTGTAAACAACTGAGAACATTAACTCTTTGGGCCTTATGATTAATAGTTGCTTGATATGTGTTTGCAGAATATGGTACAAAATGGATTAAGGTAGCACAAATGGAGTGGGTTGAATGATGCTGGAAAACTCTGAAATTTTTAAGACGCGTTTTAGAGGCGTCTAGGGAGTTTTCACTGGTAGACATGGGAGAGCTAGCAGGCATTGTTGAGGAAGCGGGGAAAGCCTCTGCCGTCACTTTTGCTGCAGACAGGAACCCGGCTATCCTGGCTAAACATTCCATTTAGAAATATAATAAAGTAGGGCCGTATTGGCAGAGAATCATGAATCCTAACCTTATCCTTGCAAAACAAGATATGAAACCACAGTGAGTTACAAGAAGAAACGTAATTTTTTGAAAAATAGAAACATGCATAAAAATGCATGAAACATAAATAAGAGATTACCACAGTGGATATATTTAGCAACAGAATAACCATCTTGTTCTGGCAGTAGGTATGATAGTTGGATGAGACTGCAGAAAGGCCAAATGGGAATCTTTTCTCAAAACCTTGACACAAGGTAATGTGGGCCTGGACTAATCTGAAAGGCATAGTCAAGGAAGAATTGGTTGTGCTCGGGGAAGTTCAAGGTGAGGGGAAAAGAAAACTGGAAGGAGGACTAAAATGGTGAGGTTAGAGAGTCAGGAAGAGAGTTTTGACCCCCTGACCATGATTCTACCGCAATAAATATTTTTTCATTTTACCTTTGTCTCTTTCCCTTTTTCTTTGTATGTTTTCCTGCATCATATTACATATAGAATTTGAGTATTTTGTGTTTTTCCTGTAGTCACAGTAAGCATTTTTCATCTTATATAATTTCCAGATTGCTATTGTTTGGATTATATTTCCAATAATTATAACATGATTTTCTTAACTAATCCTTTATTGTTGGACAGCAATACTAGCAGCAGTTATAAACAACTCAAGTTATAGTTATGCTTACCTTGGCAAATATGTTATTTTACAAATTGGGGTTTACTTCTTTATGCTAGACCTTGGAATTACATAAAGAAAGCCTCTGTCCTCAGAGAATTTCTGGTTGAGTTGAAGAAATTGGACTTTTTGTAGTCTGTTTAGTTTATTCTCCCTGGTGTGCTATACATACAACATCAACTTTAGAATATGGAAGAATGTTGTTTATCAAACAATCTTAGAGCCTTTGTATATATATAGTAGCATGTTAAACTGAGAAGTAATCTTGAATTTTAATAAAACACACCATATAGCATGGAAAGAAGCATGCCATAAACATATTTTTAGAGAGAAATATATCTTACATATATCTTAAATATATTTATATATATATTAGATATATCTTCGATATATTTCTGTGACTCATCCAATTTGGACCACTCACATTATGAAAAAGCTAAACACTCATGCAAATTTAGCACTTTATAAGATTAGCATTTTTATAATTGAGATTTTTAATAACTCCTAATTGATTTAAATATATTAAAAGCACAAGTTATTGCCTTGACAAGTAAAATTACCCTTTTTGTTAGCGATAAATATTTCTAAACAGACCATTATGCAGATGAATAAAGTAGCCATGTAACATATAACTCATAAATATGCCATGTTAAAGACAATTTTTTTTTTAAGACATGTCTTCATCCACTTGGAGAAACAGCCATAGGCCTTGAGCACCAGCAGCCTAGCTCCTTTGTTCCCTCTAGTATAAGGTGTTGAGCCAAACCTAGCCACCATTAGGGAGTTTCAGAAGTTGCATATTCAACAAACATTTGAGTGTCAGCTTTGCATCAGGCAAAGTGGTCAGCAGGATGCTGAAGCCCATCTAGGCCTGTGTGGGTTCAAGGGAGGGAAAGACAGTACAGTGTGAAACACTGTGATTAACACAGAGTATTGGGAAAGTCAAGCAGAGTAAGGCAGAATTGACTTGCTGAAATGAAAAAAGAAGTGGAAGCTGGGGCAGCAGAAAAATGGGGTGAGGGCAGGGAATCAAATTCAGGCGGAGAGAATGCAGGTGTTCAGGTGTGTTCAGAGAATTGGAATGCTATAAAGTCACTGCAAAGGAGGTTACCTAGGCACACAGGGCTGGGCTACTGAGAACCTAGTTTGATCTAGTAAAGATTTTTTTTGATCTAGTAAAGATTTTGGATTGTACCCTACAGTCAGTGGGGAGCCTTTGGAGACCATTAAAAAGGGAAGGAACTTGTTAAGATTTGTATTTTTTTTTTGATAGGCAAGAAATAGATTTATTTGGATAGAACAATTGTGAAATGCAAGCAGCCAGGCAAGGAAGCTCTGCCAAGATTTGTATTTTGAAAGCACTGCTCAAGCAAGTGCAGCTTCACCTTTCTGGTTTTATCTCCTTTCTCTGTCTGAGGAAAGGACAGCTACCTTCACTGTTTATAGTAGATATCTTGATTATGCTTAGTTTGCATAATTAGTTTGGGAATAGAAAATGAACTTGTGCCACACGTTTACAGAACACTCAAGCCTGCATTTAAGTTTTTACACTTTTGCTGACAATCAAGAAGTGAAATGTTTGGGCATCTTTTAGATATCAGTCATGGTTGCAAAAAAGACACTTTTCTGTGTGTTTTCTCACAAATCCTCTGAAGCTAGCAAGGTCTGCACCAGAATCCTCACAGCACAACTAGGTGCAGAAAAGTCAAGAAAGGTGTGCAAGTGAAGAGGCAGAAAGGATTCTCAGCCAGGGAACAGTTAGAAGTGCATAGCTAGGATTTAAATGCAGGTAAGGTTACAGTGTTTAGGCTCTTCCCACGCTGCATATTAACCATGGCATGACAATTTAGAGTGTATAAGAGACACTTGGGCTGTGATATCTAACAAAAGTTTTATGAGGGCATAAGGACAACCATAAACTAACCTGATTTAAACTTTAGGGTCAGTGGTAGAAATGTGAGAACTAGAACTAGAGGATTTAGCTAGTTGTCCCTCATCTAAATACAGTGCCTCCTTCCAGCCAAAAAGATTTGTCTCAGAAGCAAATTAATGCTGACCTCACATTTTAATCCCTTTGCTGTTGATCTTTCAATTCATAGAAAGCACATGCTTATTATACCTTCAGCCTTTGAAGAATTTCTTTGAAATTCTCAGTGTGACTTTAGCCTGAAGAAAGAAGGTAGAAATCACATTCTTAGGAAACCAGAGTCAAATTACTCATTATTGAATAGCTTGTTCCTGAGCAAATGTGGCATTTTAAAAATAAAGTTGTGAGAGCCACTATTCATTGTTCAAGGGGAGAAAAAAAATGGGCAATAAATGTATTAGTAAACATTAAATATTTTAAAAATTAAAAATAGAAATAATAGGTTGAGCATATGCCAATTGCCATTTCTCTAGGAAAAAAATAATTGGATACTGGCAGTTGCACATGGTTCATCCTAATATAAAGATAATCTTCTTCACATCTAATCAGTTGACCCTACGAGCCCAAGCTCTTCGTTTCCTGGTAAAGCAGACCAAATGCTACCCAGGCCTGGTGAACACAGGCTCCTTGTAGCCTGTTCACTGCACCGATGGCTGGGTCTCTAACTGTATTTATTGCAAACCTGTTGGTGCTAGTTACACTTGTTATTATGATTAGATAGTTTAAATGGGTGTATATCTATGAAACAGAAGTGCAAAAGGGAAGAGTATTATGGCTTCTGTGAAAGGAATGTTGAATTCTAAAGAATTCTAAAAGAATTCTAAAGAAAGATTCCATGTAAGTGAGTGACCAAAAAAGTGATCAGAACTGCCAAGAACTGGAGAGAAAAATTGAAAACTTAAATGATAAAATCCTGAACTTGCTTTACAAATTGTTTGGTTTTGTTTTTTAGAGTTTTCACTTCACTTAGAACTTTAAAAGTGGAAATTGTAGAAAATAAATTATGGGTAGGGTTTACATGAGAAAAATGTTGGGGAGGAATTCCTTCGCAAGGAAAATCTTGCAGCTGCTTTGGAAAATTGGGGAATGAATGCATGCTTATGTGTCTTAAAGTAAAGTAAATGTTTGTGGTGTGTACATAATGTTTTTTATTCTTTACCGTAAATACTTTTTTTTGATTAACCAGCCAGAACCAGTCAAAATCGCTGCTGCTGTTAGTCTGACTGTAATCATTTATGCTGTGGCATAGTTTGCCTCTATAGTTATTTCATACACCAACATTAGTAAAGACAAGTCAAAGTTTGCTATTTGGAGTGTAAAAAGCAGAGTACATGTAGATTTTTTTTCCCCTTTGCTTAGTGTACCATGTTAATGGTACATAATCTACTTAAGAGTATTTATTTTAAATTAGATTTTTAGTTTCCATATAACATTTAAATTTATTTTATTTTATTTTATTTTATTTGTCTTTTTGTCTTTTTGCCTTATCTAGGGCCGTACCCGCGGCATATGGAGGTTCCCAGGCTAGGGGTCTAACAGGAGCTATAGCTGCTGGCCTTCACCACAGCCACAGCAACACGGGATCCAAGCCGCGGCTGCAACCTACACCACAGCTCACGGCAATGCCGGATCCTTAACCCACTGAGCAAGGCCAGGGATCAAACCCGCAACCTCATGGTTTCTAGTCAGATTCGTTAACCACTAAGCCACGATGGGAACTCCTAAATTTATTTTAATAATGTAAACCAATGTGTAGAATCTAGAGCTGGTTCTTACCTCTCTTAAAAGACTTCCATAAAGATTGAAGGTGGAAGTATAGAGGATAGCAGTAGCTAGATTCCATTAAAATTGGTAAATTTTTTAGTGTCATTAATCTGACAAGTTGAATTGGGCAAAGTATAACTTACTCTAGATTCTAATATTAATTATAGAGGTATAGTATTTATTTTCTGAAGCATTTCAACAAATTAGGGAGAAAAAAAACCAACTCATAAAATGAGAAAAATAAAAGTGCATTTTATTATACTATTATTGAGCACTTACTAGATGCCAGGCACTGTGCTAAATTCTCCACATGCCTAATTTCATTTAATCTTCACTAAAGCCCTGCAAGGTGATACCGTTTCCATTTTATAGGCAAAGAAACATGCATGTAGAAGCTGAGTAACTTGCCCAGGATCACTTG
Source organism: Catagonus wagneri (assembly GCA_004024745.2). Classification (NCBI taxonomy): domain Eukaryota; kingdom Metazoa; phylum Chordata; class Mammalia; order Artiodactyla; family Tayassuidae; genus Catagonus; species Catagonus wagneri. The sequence goes on from PVHT020000166.1 coordinate 10,300,709, forward strand.
GTTAGAAACAGCACTGAAGTCAGACTCAGTTCAGTCTGAGCTCTAATGCACATGTGCCCATGCTCTTACCACTTTATAACGCGGTTACTTTTAATCTGAATTTGTAACATAGATTTTTTTTTTCCTTCCTTGTAAGCCGTTTGAGAGGTGACCCTAAATAGCAGAGGTGGGAAAAAAGCAGCCACTACAGGATATGTTCATAAAGATGGCACTGCTACCACTCTGGGCGTCTGGGCCTCCTTCCCATTGGGATGCACTTCAGGGTTATCCCACCTAAGGGTTAAAGAAGTCAAACTTTTGCTGAGTTTGAGCATGTCTTTTTTTTTTTTTTCAGTTGGGGTATTACTGATTTACAGTGTTGTATTATCTTCAGGTTCATAGGAGCATGTCTTTTTATATTTATTTATTTTTTATAATGATTTTTATTTTTTGTCTTATAGCTAATTTACAGTGTTCTGTCAATTTTCTACTGTACAGCAAGGTGACCCAGTCACACATACGTGTATACATTCTTTTTCTCACATTATCATGCTCCATCATAAGTGACTAGATATGGTTCCCAGTGCTATACAGCAGGATCCCATTGCTTATCCATTTCAAAGACAATAGTTTGCATCTGTTAACCTCAAGTTTCCAGTCCCTCCCACTCCCTCCCCCTCCCTCTTGGCAACCACAAGTCTGTTCTCCATGTCCATGATTTTCTTTTCTGTGGAAAGGTTCATTTGTGCCATATATCAGATTCCAGATATAAGTGAAATCATATGGTGTTTGTCTTTCTCTTTCTGACTTACTTCACTTAGTATGAGAGTCTCTAGTTCATCCATGTTTCTGCAAATGGCATTATTTTGTTCTTTTTTTATAGCTGAGTACTATTCCATTGTATATATATACCCCATCTTCTTCTTTTTTTTTTGTCTTTTTCCCTTTTCTAGGGCTGCACTCGCAGCATATGGAGCTTCCCAGGCTAAGGGTCTAATTGGAGCTGTAGCCACCACAACCACAGCAACCAGGGATCCGAGCCACGTCTGCGACCTACACCACAGCTCACGGCAACACTGGAACCTTAACCCACTGAGCGAGGCCAGGGATCGAACTCATGGTTCCTAGTCGGATTCGTTAACCACTGAGCCATGACAGGAACTCCAATACCACATCTTCTTAATACAATCATCTGTCGATGGATATTTAGGTTATTTCCATGTCTTGGCTATTGCGAATAGTGTTGCAGTGAACATGCAGGTTCATGTGTGTTTTTCAAGAAGAGTTTTGTCCAGATATATGCCCAAGGGTGGGATTGCTGGGTCATATGGTAGCTCTCTATATAGTTTTCTAAGGTACCTCCATACTGTTTTTCATAGTGGTTGTACGAGTCTACATTCCCACCAATAGTGCAGGAGGGTTCCCTTTTCT
>PVHT020000166.1:10302218-10316704 GCA_004024745.2 Catagonus wagneri
TTTTTTTTTTTTTGTCTTTTTGCCTTATCTAGGGCCATACCTGTGGCATATGGAGGTTCCCAGGCTAGGGGTCTAACAGGAGCTGTAGCTGCCGGCCTTCGCCACAGCCACAGCAACGCAGGATCCGAGCCGCGTTTGCAACCTTCACCACAGCTCACGGCAACGCTGGATCCTTAACCCACTGAGCAAGGCCAGGGATGGAACCCACAACCTCATGGTTCCTGTCGGATTTGTTAGCCACTGAACCACGATGGGAACTCCCAATCCATATATCTTCTTTGGAGAAATGTCTATCCAGGTCTTTTGCCCATTTTTCAAGTGGATTGTTGGCTTTTTTGATGTTGAGTTGTATAAGTTGTTTGTATATTTTAAGATTAAGTCCTTGTCAGTTGCATAGTTTGAAACTATTTTCTCCCATTCTGTAAGCTGTCTTTTTTTTTTTTTTATGGTTTCCTTTGCTGTACAAAAGCTTGTCGGTTTGATTAGGTCCCACTGGTTTACTTTTGCTTTTATTCCTGTTGCTTTGGGAGACTGACCTGAGAAAAAATTTGTAAGGTTGATTTCAAAGAACGTTTTGCCTATGTTCTCTTCTAGGAGTTTGATGGTGTCTTGTCTTACATTTAATTCTTTAAGCCATTTGAGTTTATTTTTGTACATGGTGTGAGCGTGTGTTCCAGTTTCATTGATTTACGTGTGGCTGTCCAGTTTTCCCAGCACCATTTGCTGAAAAGACTGTCTTTTTCCCATCTTATATTCTTGCCTCCTTTGTCAAAGATTAATTGACCATAGGTGTCTCAGTTAATTTCTGGGTTCTTTATTCTGTTCCATTGGTCTATATGTCTTTTTGGTACCAGTACCACACTGTCTTGATTACTGTGGCTTTGTAATATTGCCTGAAGTCTGGGAGAGTTATGCTTCCTGCTTGGTTTTTATTCCTCAGGATTGCTTTGGCAATTCTGGGTCTCTTGTGGTTCCATATAAATTTTTGGATTGTTTGTTCTAATTCTGTGAAAATGTCATCAGTAATTTGATAGGGATTGCACTGAATCTGTAGATTGCTTTGGGTAGAATGGCCATTTTTACAATATTAATTTTTCCAACCCAGGAGCATGGAATATCTTTCCATTTCTTTGCATCCTCTTTAATTTTCTTGATTAATGTTTTATAGTTCTCAGCATATGTCTTTCACCTCCTTGGTCAGGTTTATTCCCAGGTATTTGATTTTTTTGGGTATAATTTTAAAAGGTATTGTATTTTTGTATTCCTTTTCTAATATTTCATTGTTAGTATACAGAAATGCGACTGATTTCTAAATGTTAATCTTGTATCCTGCTACTTTGCTGAATTTGTTGATCAGTTCAAGTAGTTTTTGGGTTGAGTCCTTAGGGTTTTCTATATATAGTATCATGTCATCTACATGTAGTGACAGTTTTACCTTTTCTCTTCCAATTTGGATACGTTTTATTTCTTTTGTTTGTCTGATTGCTGCGGCTAGGACTTCCAATGCTATGTTGAATAACAGTGCTGAGAGTGGGCATCCTTGTCTTATTCTAGATTTTAGTGGGAAGGCTTTCAGCTTTTCTCCATTGAGTATTATATTTGCTGTGGGTTTGTTGTAAATGGCTTTTATTATGTTAAGGAATGTTCCCTCTATACCCACTTTGGTAAGAGTTTTGATCATGAATGGATGTTGGACTTTGTCAAATGCTTTTTCTGCATTTATCGAGATGGTTATGTGGTTTTTGACTTTTATTAATGTGGTGTATGATGTTGATTGATTTGTGTAGTTGAACCATCCTTGTGAACCTGGGATGAATCCCACTTTGTCATGGTGTATGAGCTTTTTTATATGTTATTACATTTGGTTGGCTAAAATTTTGTTGAGAATTTTTGCGTCTATATTCATCAAAGATATTGACCTATAGTTTTCTTTTTTCATGTTATCTTTTTCTGGCTTTGGTATTAGGGTGATGGTGGCATCATAGAATGTCTTTGGGAGTGTTCCTTCTTCAACCTTTTGGAAAGGTTTAAGAAGGGTGGTATAAGTTCCTCTTTGTATGTTTGGTTCAATTAGTTTGTGAATCCATCTGGTCCTGGACTTTAATTTATAGGGAGTGGTTTTTATGACATATTCAATTTCATTTATAGTGATCAGTCTGTTCAGTTGATCTATTTCTTCTTAATTTAGTTTTGGCAGGCTGTAAGTTTCCAGAAAGTTGTTCATTTCTTCTAGGTTGTCAAATTTGTTGGCATACAGTTGTTCATAGTATTCTGTTTTCTTTTTTTTTTTTTTGTATTTCTGCAGTGTCCATTGTGATTTCTCCTTTTTCATTTCTTTTTTTGTTTGTTTTTCTTTTTTGGGGGGGGGCGCACACGCAGCATATGGAGGTTCCCAGGCTAGGGGTCTAATTGGAGCTGTAGCCGCTGGCCTATGCCACAGCCACAGCAACGCCAGATCGGAGTCGCATCTTCAACCTACACCACAGCTCATGGCAATGTTGGATCGTTAACCCACTGAGCAAGGCCAGGGATCCAACCTGCAACCTCATGGTCCCTAGTGGTATTTGTTAACTGCTGTGCCACGACAGGAAAGCCTCCTTTTTCATTTCTTATTTTGTTTATTTGGGTTTATTTTCTCTTCTTGGTGAGTCTGACCAGAGGTTTGTCAATTTTGTTTACCTTTTCGAAAACCAGCTCTTGGTTTTGTTGATTTTTTCTTTTTTTTTTTTTTGAATCTCTATTTTATTGATTTCCTCTCTGACCTTTATGATTTCCTTCCTTCTGCTGACTTTAGGTTTCATTTGTTCTTCTTTTTCTAATTTATTTAGGTGATGGGTTAAGTTGTCTGTTTGAGATTTTTCTTATTTTTTGATGAGTGTCTGTATTGCTATGAATTTCTCTCTGAGCACTGCTTTTGTGGCATCCCATAGATTTTTGAGGGGTTGTGTCTTCATTATCATTTGTCTCAAGGTATTTTTTAATTTTCTTCTTGATTTCCTCATTGCCCCATTGGTTATTTAGTAGCATGTTGTTTAGTCTCCATGTAGTTAGTTTTTTCTCATTTCTTTTCCTGTGGTTGATTTCTAGTTTCATGCCATTGTAGTCAGAAAAGATACTTGAAATAATTTCTATACTCTTAAATTTGTTAGGCTTAGCTTTGTGCCCCAGTATGTGATTGATCCTTGAGAATGTTCCATGTGCACTTGAGAAGAATGTATATTTTGATTTGTTTTGGATGTAATGTCCTGAAAATGTTGATTAAGGCTCATTTTTCTATTGTGTAGGAGCATTCTTTTTAAAGACATACTAAAGTGTTTTGATCTAGAAAGGACCTTTTAGGTGCTTTAGATCAACTTCTTCTTTTACAAATGGGGAAACTGAGGCCTAGCAAAACCAGGTCATTTGGCAAGCCTATTTAACATGGTGGGACCAGAAACCAGTTCTGAATAGCGTTGAGTTGTTTTTCTTGCTAAGTATTTTTCTTTGTTAACCTTAACTCTGAAAATGGTGTCACTTCTGAATTTTTGAAGCTCATAAATTGCCACTCCACATCCTTGTAACAGATTGATTAGTTCTGTAGATGTAACTGTAGATCAGAGAAAGGGCAAGGATTATGCCTCCGCTGTATTATAGGTGGGAAAACTGAAACTCAAGGCAATGCAGTGATGTACCTCATCCTGATATGATCTAACCCTGAACCACAACTGAAAGTGTAAAAGAAGAAAAATACATTATCTTACCAAAGGTGGCTAAACTGTCCAGCCCAAGCCATGCTATCTCATCTAGCAACCCCCAACCCTCACCCCCACATGCTCGTTCTCAGTCCTTAGCCCATGTTCTTCCCCTTTAGATGGCTGCCTGAGAATGTTGTGGAAGTAGTGCCTGTTGGGCTGGGTAGAGGTGACATAAAGAGAGAGTTGGTGCTCACTGCTTTGCTGGGTACTCCCTAAAAAGCCTGTCAAATCTCAGTTTTTTGGGGGGTGGGGGCACCCCGAGGCATAGGGAGCTCCTAGTCCAGGGATCAGATCTTGAGCCACAGTCTCAAAGTAAGCCATAGCTATGGTAACGCCAAATCCTTAATCCACTGTGCCAGGCTTGGAATCGAACACTAGCACTCCCAAGATGCTGCCAATCCTGTTGCACCACAGTGAGAACTTCAAACCTCAATTTGTGATCTTCATTTCATTAGTAAACAAAGCAAGGATGGGTTGTTAGCCATTTCCTTACTAACAGGCAAGTATGCGCTTCTGCTGTTTCTCCTTCTTGTCCTTCTTTGCCTTTGTGTGTCATGAAAAAACTTTGTATGTATCATCTTGGTTCTTACTGCAACTCTATGTGATATGTACCTTAACTCAATTTTAGAGACAAAAATCTGAGACTCCAAGAAAGTTAAGTGATTTTTTGCCAAGGTCACCTGGATGGTGATTGGCAGACGTGGGTCTAGAGTGCAGATATTCTGAGTAAACACCCTGTCCTTCCACTTATGTGTGTGTGGCCTTAGAGTCTGTTTTCTCATCTTTAGGAAAAATGCATGGGTGAGGGCAGACAATATACTTACGAAGTAGGACAGTCGCGGCATTTGCATGTGATAGTATGTGATTTACATTCTACTTTTTTCCAAAGAAATATTTGAAACGCTGACAATAAATATTTTAAGATCCAAGTACAGAAGGGGAAAATCCAGGTGATATGGTTGATTAGCTGGAAGCTCATAGTGAAAAAGAGAATGTTTCCACAACTTTAATGGTTTTTTTTTTAACATAAAACCTCAATTAGTAAGGTAGTGTTATTTCCCTGAGAAATGAATTGTAAAAGGGATTTGTCGAGTAGGTTCTTATAAAGAGGACCTTTTTTTCTTTATTTCTTTTCTTTTTTTTCTTAGGGCTGCACCTGTGGCTTATGGAAGTTCCCAGGCTAGGAGTCAAATCAGAGCTACAGCCGCCGGCCTACACCACAGCCACAGCAACATGGGATCCAAGCTGTGTCTGTGACCTATACCACAGCTCACGGCAACGCCGGATCCTTAAGCCACTGAGAGAGACCAGGGATCAAATCCACAACCTTATGGTTACTAGTTGGATTCATTTCCACTGAGCCACAACGGGAACTCCAAATTAATATTGGTATTTGATAACTCATTTATTATGGACATTAATGAAGGAAGACTCTTTGAAAGCATTTCTCCAAAGTCACCAGGGCTAGGCTAGTAAAGTTGAGATTCTCATAATGATTTACAGTAGTAATTCATACTAGGCAGAACAGGGTTTCTTAAACCTGAGATTGGTGTATGGATGAACTTCAGAAGGTCTATAAACTCTCCAAAACTTCAAATTTGCATATACATCATAGCACCGTAATCTCAAAGGTTAAAAGCTATTGACTTAGGAAAGACATGAAATAAAATATGTAAACGTTTAATAAAATTTAACTTACTGTGTACACGTAAAAGGCTTAGCCTTGGAGTTCCCGTCATGGCTCAGCAGTAATGAACCTGACTAGGATCCATGAGGATGCCGGTTTGATCTCTGGCCTCACTTAGTGAGTTAAGGATCCAGCGTTGCCATGAGCTGCAGTGTAGGTCACAGATGCAGTTCAGATCTGGCGTTGCTGTGGCTGGGGCGTAGGCCGGCAGCTATAGCTCCAATTCGACCCCTAGCCTGGGAACTTCCACATGCCGCTGGTGTGGCCCTAAAAAGCAAAAATACATACATACAATAAAAATAAAAGGCTTAGCCTTTAATGTTAATGTTGGAATTAGGCATATATTGTTGACATGCACCAACTGTATAGATTTTAGCCATGGTACAGGAACACAGTACAGCTAGTTAAGTCTTAGAAAAGAGCTGTCTCCTTTATCCATCCATGGTAGTTTTTATTTCTGTTTTCCTGGTTCTCCAGGAAGAAAGATTTCTCCTTTTTTAAGTGTAAAATCAATACTCACACATTTATGAAATAAGCATTGGTTGTTTTCTGTGTGCTAGACCCTGAAGAAGTAGAAATCTAGAATTCGTCTTCTCTCCTCATTTCTTTCTTTACATTAAGCCCACATCCAAATTAGCAGCAGTCATGTCAGCTTTGCCCACAAAATGTATCCTGAATCCATCTACTTCAATAAACCCCTAATCCTACTGCCTCTCTACCATCAATTTTCTACCAAGCAACCAAATTAATTTTTAAAAGCATAAGTCAGATCATGTCACTGCTTTGCTTAAAAGCCTCTGATGAGAGTTTCAATTTAGAAGATGTGAAAGGTTCTAGAGCTGGATGGAGGCAATTGTTGCACAATAAAGTGAATGTACTTAATACCATTGAACAATGCACTTAAAATGGTTAAGCTGGTAAATTTGATGTTATGTGTATTTTACCGTAATTTTTTGTACCATAATTTTTTAAAAAGAAAAATAAATATTCATAGGAAAAATCCCTGGGCCCTTTGATGGCTTCCCATTATAATTAAAATAAAACCCTGGCTCTTTCACTGAGGCTTCAGCACCGCACATGGCCGTGTCTCTGAGTCGTCTAGCATCACTCTGCTTGTACTCTGCTGGCTGTTCCTCTGACGTGCTGTTTGTTCTTGTCTCCAGGCTTTGGCCCTTGCTGTTGTATCCTCCAGGACCACTCACCCATCAGATCTTTTCAGATATTCTAGGTCTTTCCAGTTACCTTTCTTTTTCTTTTTCTTTTTGCTTTTTAGGGTTGAACCCGTGGCATATGGAAGTTCCCAAGCTAGGGGTTGAATTGGAGCTACAGCTGCTGGCCTACGCCACAGCTACAGCAACACCAGATCTGAGCCACGTCTGTGACCTACAACGCAGCTCATGGCAACGTTGGATCCTTAACCCACTGAGTGAGGCCAGGGATCGAACCTGGATCCTCATGGATCCTAGTCAAGTTCCTTAACCTTTGAGCCATGAAGGGAATTCCTCCAGCTACCTTTCTACTGTTGCAGCGCTCTGCCTCTGGTGACTCTACCATATCAGTCTGTCATGTTTCATTTCTTCACAACTTTTGCCACACTTGTTTTATTTATGTTCGTGCTTATCTTTATTTGTATATCTTCCCACAAGAAAATGAACTCCATGAGAACAGGGATCTTATTGTATCGCTAGTGTCAAGAAGTGTGTTTCTGGAGTTCCCGTCGTGGCTTAGTGGATTAAGGACCAGACTTAGTCTCTGCCAGGATGTACGTTTGATCCATGGGCTTGTTGAGTGGGTTAGGGATTTGGTGTTGCCACAAGCTGTGGTGTAGGTTGCAGATGTGGCTCGGATCTGGTGTTGTTGTAGCTGTGGGGTAGATCAGCAGCTGCAGCTCTGATTTGACCCCTAGCCTGGGAACTTCCATATGCTGCGAGTATGGCCGTAAAAAGAAAAAAAAGGAAGGATGCTTGGCCCATAACAGGTACCCAGATATTTATTAAATAAATGAGTGGATACGTGGTCCTTTTCCCCAAGGACCTTTCAGTTTCTGATACTGAGTCTCAGGAGTTGTGCTTGTGAGCAAGTCTTTGAGAGCCTCTGGGTTAGGTTTTACATGGAGAATGGGCAGCTAGTTTTGCCCCCAAATAAAATGATGTGGGGAAGGAGGAGGAGAGAATGATCTTGGAGAAAAAAAGAGTCAAACACACGTGAACTGTGTCCTCTCATTCAAAGATGGAGAGAATCTTTTCCTCTTTTCTATCTCCCTCTCCATCTAAAAAAGAAATAAGAGAAAACGAACCTATAGGTACGTTATCAGTATCTAGGCATGAACCGCGCCCAAGTGAAGATTAAAATGAAAATTGTATAAGGTATCATATATCGCATTCCCAGAAACACTCGACATCCCGGGACCATTTACCGTTAGAGGATTCATTATGTGCATTCAGTTGTATTGGTCAAGAAGACTGTTTTGCCAAAATGAGACCAAACTCTTCCCAGTCTTTCTGTCATTCCAGAATTATCTTCTCCAGCATATGTTTCCCCAGTGACAATGAAAACTTACCCTATCCATCATACCAAGGTAGTTTTTTTTTTTTCTTTGTCTTTTTGCCTTTATGTAGAGCCGCACCCGCGGCATATGGAGGTTCCCAGGCTAGGGGTCTAACAGGAGCTGTAGCTGCCGGCCTTCGCCACAGCCACAGCAACGCGGGATCCGAGCCGCTTCTGCAACCTACACCACAGCTCACGGCAACGCCGGATCCTTAACCCACTGAGCAAGGCCAGGGATCGAACCCGCAACCTGATGGTTCTTAGATTCGTTAACCACTGAGCCACGAAGGGAACTCCACCAAGGTAATTGGGCTTTTTTGGTCATGTTTTTCATTAATATTTTTCATGACAAATATTGGAAAAGACATAGATTTTCTCTGCTTCACATGGAAAATCATACTTTAATATAATCTGAAAAATCAGACTACTTTCTGAATATAAAAAAAGATTGTATGCTGATTTTAGAAACATAGGAAACCTGAACACAAAAATGACAAAATAAACCTGTAAAAAAAGAAAACAGACATCGCCCATAATCCCACCATCTAGACATTACCATTGCTAACATTTTGGTAAATTACTTTGTAGTCTCTTATAGGCATTTTATAAGGATTATCAAAGTTTTTCTTGAGAAAAAAAGAGAACTATTTAGTTGAAGAATAAACCTGGTATACTTAAAAAACCTTATAAACATTTTTAACATGGAAAATATCTTTCTTTTTTAAAATACTCATGGAAATTTCCAAACATTTATAAAAGTGGAGAGAATAATGAACTAGGTGTATCCACCACCAAGGATCACGGTTAACCTTATTTCATCTGTAAATTCTTCAGTATACTTCCAAAAGATAAGGAAATGTAAATCAGATTATTACTAAAAGGGCAGTAGTGTAGAAATTCTTAACTAGGAGTTCCTGTTGTGGCTCAGTGTGTTAAGAACCTGACTAGTATCCATGAGGATGTGGGTTCAATCCCTGGCCTGCCTCAGTGGGTTAAGGATCCGGCATTGCCACAAGCTGCAGCGTGGGTCACAAATGTGGCTCGGATCTGGCATTGCTGTGGCTGTGGTACAGGCCAGCAGCTGCAGCTCCGATTCGACCTTTAGCCTGGGAACTTCCATATGCTGTAGGTGTGGCACTAAAAATAAAACAGAAAAAGAAAGAAATTCTTGACTAATAAGATGATATGCAGTCCACAACAAATTATATAAACAAAAGGAGATTAAAAGCAACAGACACTTAGCAGTGCTTATTTAGTGTAGGTAAATGTTAATGTTATTAAGCAATCTGATAATATATTTCAGTAACTTTGCTGTTTCTCTAAATGTTCAGTTTAAAATGCAGTTTTCACCTATACCAAATGAATTTTTAAAACTCATCTATTCTGGGGGCTAGTACAGGGCAAAAGTGTGAACTGGGTACAAAAAGTTCAGCAGTTTAAAATGTTCCCAGGAGTTCCTGTTGTGACACAGCAGTTAATGAATCCGACTAGGAACCATGAGGTTGTGGGTTGAGTCCCTGGCCTTGCTCAGTGGGTTAATGATCCGGCGTTGCCGTGAGCTGTGGTGTAGGTCGCAGACGCGGCTCGGATCCCGCGTTGCTGTAACTGTGGCTTAGGTCAGCAGCTATAGCTCCGATTAGACCCCTAGCCTGGAAACCTCCATATGCCGCGGGTGTGGCCCTAAAAAGCAAAAAAAAAAAAAAAAAGTTCTGATAAGGTCCCACACTATGTTTATTTAATACATTTTCTTAAAGTTATAAATACCTCATCTGAAATAGAATAAAAACAAGACATTTTTAAGCATTAATAATGCAGAGTAAAACCATTTATACTCATCTGGGTTAATATGAGTAGTAGAAATAATTTTTATACTCTTAAAAACACATAACTTTTAAAGAAAAAGCAAAATGTTGAACGTCTCTGGATAATTTATTTATATTTCAGTTATTGTGAGGTGTAACAGAATTCAGAGAATAGCAAGAAAATTTACTTGGCCAAGAGAATTGCTGGGCCATTCAGATTGCTGGCCTGTCACACTGTCAATGGAGAGAAAGGTAGGGTGTGAATCAGAGAAGGTAGATCCCTTAGTCCAGCACAGAACCTAGACAGCTATTTGCCTGTATGGATGGAAAGAAATGAGAAAGTCAGAGAAAGTGAAGGAAAACTGAAGAGAAGAGGAAGGTCTGAAAGAGGGAAGGGTAGGAGGCTAAGATTTGAAGGCTGGGAACGTGTGTAGCTTGTGGTGCCAAAACTGATCTTAGGGAATCCGGGTCAGGGTAAGGTTTTGGTTGAGATTCTGGGAGTTTCTTTATTTCTATTCCTTGGTAATCACTGCAGGTTAAGTGAACATATTACACACCTATTTGAGACCTCCCCCCCCCTTTTTTTTTTGCATTTTAGGGCCGCGCCTGCGGCATATGGAAGTTCCCAGGCTAGGAATACAGCCACAGAAATGTGGGATCGGAGCTGAGTCTACGACCTACACCATAGTTCACGGCAACGCCAGATCCTTAACCCACTGAGTGGGGCCAGGGATCGAACCCACAACCTCATGGTTACTAGTAAGATTTGTTTCCACTGTAACACAGTGGAAACTCCAAATTTGAGACTTTTAATCAGTAGCCTTTTCTGGGCAATTCCTTCATGATGGGGCATTTAGAGATTCAGCAATGTTGAGATATTTCAAAAATGAAATAGTTAAAACTCATAATGATAATAAAGCCAGAATCAATAGAATTTCTTCCTCACCTCTCCTCCGCTACCAAGGGAAAAATCCATGGCAGTCATTTAAGTATTTCATGTAAAACTAACTAGAAAGAAAAAGTCTTTGTTTACTTAGAAGGACATTTGTAAATATTCACTGTGACCACTTTTATAGGGCAGTCATTGTTTTAATCTCGCACTGTCTGCAATTTCTGTTTGTGGATGTTGAGCTATTGTTTGAAACGGCCATAGCTAGAGGGGCCCACACTGAAGTAATATTGAACTAAACTACATTTTTCCATCCAGATAAATAGTGGGGGGATATATTAGTCTTTCAAAGTTGTTGCTGCTGGAATTGTTCATATCAAAATTATTTACCTTCAAAATTAAATAGTGCTATTTAGCAATACTATACTTTATTATAAATACATTTTACCTACATTATGCATTAAATCAGTTTGTCTACTAGCAACTGTACTTTCCTTGGGAAAACCTTTTCCTCCACTAAAATAATCAAATTATAAATTTTGTTCTCAATTGGAGGTGTCTTTTGCAGACATAGAATGAATGCAGTTCCTCTGGTGTCCTAAATCTATGTTAGTTTTTAATTTGTTAAACAGCACTGAGACACCTTAATAACATTAGAACTGAATGAAGAAATGTTATAGATACAAGAACAGTTTGTCAGGAGTTCCTGTTGTGGGCAGTGGAAACGAACCTGACTAGTATCCATGAAGACTCGGGTTCAATCCCTGGCCTTGCTCAGTGGGTCAAGGATCTGGTGTTGCTGTCGCTGTGGTATAGATAGGCCGGAGCTTTAGCTCAGGTTTGACCCCTAGCCTGGGAACTTCTGTATGCCATGGATGTGGCCCTAAATAGAAAAAAAAAAAAAGTCTGTCAATCCTGAGGCCATTTATCATCAAGTTTTAGTGTGTAAGATGCTATTGAAAATCAATAAGAAAGCAAGGAATTTATCCTTGAGCAGAGAAGACTGTGTCCTCAAGTCCACTGAATAAATCTGTACTTGACCCATTGGAAGAGCCTCTGTTTTTTAATTACAGCCCATATAGCATTATTTTAAACATTCCAGCATCATTGGTTATCTAATTTCTCATCCCACGGTAGAGTAGGGACAGCAAATTAGAACGAATGGGATCTAATAGAAACAGGAATGTTGGTAACAGTGTAGTGGCTAACAAGCTGTTAGGGAGGAACAGGAAATCTATCAAAAGCTGATACAGGTATTTGAAATGACTGACAATTTGGAAATTTTTAGTGTAGGGCAAAGATCCACAGCCATAGATTCGGATAGTCCCAGAGAGCACTGCTGTGATACTACCGCTCTTAATAATATCCCTGAATCATCCAGAAAAGTCAGTGTATAAGACGATTGAAGTCTTTTAAAAAATATTTTACATTTTTCTATCAGAAGCACGTTTTGAAGTGATTACACCTACAGATAAGCTTTTCAATTATCTAAAACATTCACTTTTATGGAACACTGCAATCCTGGATGAGGTTGAATAAATGAATTATACTCAGAAACAGAAAGCAGGATGAATTAATTTAATCTTACTTTTCTTTTCTTTCTTTCCTTTTTTTTTTTTTTTTTTGCTTTTTAGGGCCCAACCCATGGCATATGGAAGTTCCCAGCCTAGGGGTCGGATTGGAACTGCAGTTGCTGGCCTATGCTACAGCCACAGCAATGCCAGCTCCAAGCCTAGTCTGCAACCTACATCACAGCTCATGGCAATGTCAGATTCTTAACCCACTGAGTGAGGCCAGGGATCGAACCCACATCTTCATGGATCCTAGTCGGGATCATTATTGCTGAGCCATGATGGGAACTCCTAATTTTCTTTGTTTTTCTGTTTTGTTTTGTTTTTTTCCTTTTTTTGGCTGTGCCGTGGCATTCAGAAGTTCCCAGGCCGGGGATCAAACCTTCACCACAGCAGTGATCTGAGCCATAGCAGTAGAAGTGCCAGGTCCTTAACCCACTAGACTACCAAGGAACTCCCCACTTTCAGCTCTTTTGTCCTTTGAAACCCTCTTTCACTTGTTCACATTCTATCATATCTTCAGTGCTATCACCTGTCAAATAACTGAATCATGTCTCTCTCCCCTACCCCATGCCCGTACACTCTTTGTGAGAAGGTTCATCTGTCCATTCACTCAACAAATATTTGCGTGTCTGACATATCCCAGGCATTGTCTCAGATTCAAGAGGGGCAGCAATGCACAGAACAGACAAAGATCCTGCCCCAAGGAGCTTATATTTCCAGAGTGTTATTGGGGAGCAGGGGGTGGGGGTGGGGAATTAGACGTTAAACTGGAACTGGAGTTTCAGTCATGGCTTGGTGGCTGATGAACCCAACTAGTATCCATGAGGCTGTGGGTTCAATCTCTGGCCTCACTCAGTGGGTTAAGAATCTGGCGTTGCCGTGAGCTGTGGTGTAGTTCGCAGATGAGGCTCGGAACCCGTGTTGCTATGGCTGTGTCGTAGGCCGGCAGCTGTAGCTCTAATTCGACCCCTAGCATGAGAACTTCCATATGCCATGGGTGCAGCCCAAAAAGACCAAAAAAAAAAAAAAAGAATGTTGGTGAAATATATAAAGATAACGATGGAAAGTGCTGTGGGGGAAAACAAAGCAATAAAACCGGGAAATACATGTTGCTGGGATGGTAAAGGTGACATTGTAGCAGAGATCTGAAGGAAGTGAAGGAGCCATGGTCGTTTCTGTAAGAAGAGAATTCCACATTGTTAGGATAGCGGTTTCAGATGCTTTGGGCTTGTTCTTGGGTGTTCAAGAAAGGGGAAGGGGGAGTTCCCATTGTGGCACAGCGGAAACCAGTCTGACTGGTATCCATGAGGACGTGGATTTGATCCCAGGGCCTCCCTCAGTGGGTCGGGGATCTGGTGTTGCCATGAGCTGTGGTGTAGATCGCAGACACGGCTCAGATCCCACATTGTGGCTGTGGCTGAGACTGAGGCTGGCAGCTCTAGTTCCCAGTGCAGCCCTAAAAAGCAAAAAAAAAAAAAAAAAAAAAAGAAAGAAAGGGGAAGGACCCTACTGTGGCTGACACTAGCCAAGTCAGAGAAAAGGTGAGAAGGAAAGATCAAAGAGATAATCAGGACCATTTAGGGCCTTGTAGCGCCTTGTAAGAACTTTGCCTTTTAATGTGAGTGAGGTGGGAAGATGGGAAGATGGCACATTTTAAGCAGAGAAGCGACAATGATATGTGTATTTTTATTTCGTTTTGTTATGTTGTTTCTTTAATGTGATGGACACCTCACAGTGGCAAAGGCGAAATCAGCTAGACCAGTGAGAGCCTCCTGCAGCAATTCAGATAAGGGAGGGCCATCATTAGAGTGAAGAGCTAAAATATATTTAAAAGAGAGTTGTTAGGATTTGCTGATGGGCTTGATATATGGGTGAGCGAAATGAAGGCCTCTTCTCAGATTCAAAGGCACTACCTGTTTGGATGGACTGGCCTGGATTTCCCTATCTTCCCATTCCCTCATCTGAATCAAACTGTTACCTTTTCATTTCCATGGACAAGAAAAACAAAACTCTCCCTTTTTGGATGCCTCCCTCTCTGGCTCCCTCTGCCTGCCTTCCTTTCCTTTCCTTTCCTTTCCTTCCCTTCCCTTCCCTTCCCTTCCCTTCCCTTCCCTTCCTTTCCCTTCCCTTCCCTTTCTTTCCTTTCTTGCTTTTTAGGGCCACACCTGCGGCATATGGAGGTTCCCAGGCTAGGGGTTCAATCGGAGCTACAGCCGCTGGCCTACACCACAGCCACAGCAACATAGGATCTGA
>PVHT020000166.1:10317704-10353217 GCA_004024745.2 Catagonus wagneri
CCTTCCTTCCTTCCTTCCTTCTTTCTTTCCTTCTTTCTTTCGTCTTTTTAGGGACTCACCCATGGCACATGGAGGTTCCAAGGATAGGGGTCCAGTCAGAGCTGAAGCTGCTGGCCTAAGCTACAGCCATGGCAACTCGGGATCTGAGCCACGTCTGTGACCTACACCATAACTCACTGCAATGCTGGATTCTTAACCCAGTGAGCAAGGCCAGGGATCAAACCCACATTCTCATGGATGCTAGTTGGGTTTGCTAACTGCTGGGCCATGACGGGAACTCCCTGTCTGCCTTTCTTAACCCTCTTTGGCTGTCGTTTTCTTCTTCAGTTATATGCACTGTGGACTCTGGCATCTAACTTGTCCCCCCATCCACTGTCGTTCTGGGAAACATCAAAATCCTTTGAGACCAACTTACGAGGAACCTCATTAGATGAAGTTCGTTGTCTGACCCAGCCATGATCAGCTCCACCACACTGTACTGCCTATTTTCATAACCTGTCACTGAACCTTTTCACCTGGAAATGTGCTAAGAAATCATCAGGTCTAATATCCCTGCTTCAAACCCAGCCTCTGGCTTATCAGCTTACTTACACTGCCCCTTCTCCCCCGATCCCTTCCAGTTTTATTGAGATATAATTAACATACAGCACTATGTAATTTTATTTAAAAAATTTTTATTTTATTTTTTTTTGTCTTTTTAGGACTGCACCCACGGCATATGGAGGTTCCCAGGCTAGGGGTCAAATTGGAGCTGCAGCCACCAGCCTACGCCACAACCACAGCCACATCAGGTCCGAGCCACCTCTGTGACCTACACCACAGTTCACGGCAATGCCAGATCCTTAACCCACTGAGGCCAGGGATTGAACCTGTGTCCTCATGGATGCTAGTCAGACTTATTACCGCTGAGCCACGATGGGAACTCCCAGCACTATGCAATTTTATAGCGTAATGATTGGCTTCATATACATCCTGAAATGACTACCACAGTAAGTTTAGGGAACATTCATCATCTCATATAGATACAAAATTAAAGAAATAGAAAAGAATATTTTCCTTGTGATGAGAACTCACCCTCTCCTAACACCTTTTATATATAACATATGGTAGTGTTAATTGTATTTATCTTGTTGTACATTACATCCCTGGTACTTCTTTATTTTATAACTGGAAGTTTCTATCTTTTGACTACCTACATCCAATTTCCCTTCCTTTCATCCCCTGCCTTTGGTAACCACAAATCTGATCTCTTTTTCTGTGATTTTGTTTGTTTGTAAAGTATAACTGACCTCCAGCACTATTAGTTCCTGGTACACATCTTAGTGGTTTGCTATTTGATACATGTCAAAATGATCACCATAATAAGTCTGGTTACATTTTGTCACCGTATAAAAATATTACATAGTTATTGACTATATTCCCCATACTGTACATTTCATACCCATGACTCAGTTATTTTGTAACTGCAAGTTTGTACCTCTAACTGCCCTCAGCTATTTCTCTCCATCCTGCACTCCCACATCTTCCCTCTTTACTCTCACGGAGACCTTTGTTTTCCCTCGGTCTCTTCAGCTCTCTTCTTTTGTATTTATCTAGCAAACCCCTAATTAAAAATTAACCCTACAGCCATCCTCTGTATGTACACCCAGGCAGCTGAACAGTATTGCAGAAAACTAGGTAAAAAAATAAATTTGATAATCTGTCAGTGTTTGGTTTCCAGTCTCAGCTAAATTCTGACCAAGGCTGCTTCATCCTTTCACTCAGTGATTCTCAACCTTAGTTACATAACAGTATCTTCTGGGAACTTAAAAAAAACCTCTCAATGCCTGGGCTGTCCAGGCCAATTAAATCTGAAATTTGGGAGTGAGATTCTAGCAACAGGGTTTCTTAATGTACTCTAGGTGATCTGATATGCAATCAAGATTGCAAACCACTGCTTTCAACTTGGCCTTGAAAGATTTTCATGTTCCATTCCTCTCAAAACCTACCACCTTCTTTCACTGCTCTCCAACTAGCCTTCCACTCCCACCTAACCTGTTTATAATTCTCAGTAATCAACTTCCCCTCCTACTTTGCTAGAAATATTGAAGCTTTGGTTGGTGAATCCTTTCATTTTGTCCCCACTTAGTCAACTAAACTTTTAGTGAGGGCCTAGTTAGTGCCAGGCACTGTGCTGGGCATTGGGCATAGAGTGGTGGACAGGATCAATACAACTGAGGCCTTCCTGGGGCTTACAGTCTAGTGCTGCAGGCGGGCAAAGTGAATGAGGTAGTTACAGCACCGGTAAGTGCTCCGGTGAGGCAATAAGGTGTCACTGGGGCACGTGGGGTGGACCCCGATTCAGATCCAGGCCTTATTAACTCATCTCTGCCCCGCCCACCTTTCTCTTTCCCTTCTTGGATGAGGACGTGCCACCCTGTTCCAGTGGCGGCAGAGAACCACCAGGCAGGCCTCCGTTTCCATCCCTTCCCTTTTTCCTCCAGACCTTCCTTGGCTGTTCCTCCCTGTTTCTCTTTATTTTCTGTTCCTCTCCCTGTAAAAACACTTGAGATTTTACCAGCACGATAAAGCTTGATCTTGCATCTTCTTTCTTGTCTCTAGCCGTTACAAGCAGGACCCTGGAGAGTGACCTGTTCGTGTCGTCTTTTCCTAACTTGCCTTTTTTTTTTTTTTTTTAATTTGTATTTCTTTTATTTCCTGTGAGGTTAAGCACTTTTCCATACATTAGTCGTTAGTCATGTGTATTTCCCCTTTTGTGTATTGTTGCAAATGCTTTCTGCCTGGACCATTTCCTTTTGAGTAAGAATGAACATTCACATCATCCTAACTTGCCTTTATATTTGGCCTCTGCCTCATCATTGTCCATCACGTTCCTGAACCCTGTAGTCAGGGGGGCTCCCAGGCTAACCCAAGTTGGAGAGACCCTTCAGCCTTATAACACTGGACTTCCTTGTGCATTTGACTGTTTATCACTGTCACCTTCTTCAGAATTTCCTCCACTTTTGTTTCTGTAATTCTGCATGTAGTCTCAGTTTTCCTCCTGTTTTTTTTTATTTTTTTTAAGCCATCTGTTTTATTTTTGGATTGTATTGTGTGGCTTTTCATTTCTATTTCTCAAACCCTGAGCAGTGTTTCATTTCCAGATTCCTGCTTGAGAATTTCCTCGCTTGCTCTCCGTCCAGTCAACCTGCAGTATGGTGGGCTTTAGCCAGAAGTGTTCTACAGAGGCCACGCTTTCTTCCTCCTCCTGTCTTTATTTTATTTTTGCTTTTTTGCTTTTTTTAGGGCCACACTTGCAGCATATGGAAGCTCCCAGGCTAGGGGTTGAATTGGAGCTGTAGCTGTTGGCCTACGCCACAGCCACAGCAACTTGGGATCTGATCCCTGTCTGCGACCTACACCACAGCTCGCGGCAACACCGGATCGTTTACCCATTGAATGGGGCCAGGGATTGAACCCAAAACCTCCTGGATACTAGTCAGGTTCTGCGGAGCCACGACAGGAACGTCCTCCTCATGTCTTTTTTGTTTGTTTGTTTGTCTTTTTGCCTTTTCTAGGGCCACACTCATGGCACATGGAGGTTCCCAGGCTAGGGGTCTAATCAGAGCTGTAGCTGCCAGCCTATACCATAGACACAGCAACACGGGATCCGAGCTGCGTCTGCAACCTACACCACAGCTCACAGCAACGCCAGATCCTTAACCCAGTGAGCAAGGCCAGGGATCGAACCCGCAACCTCATGGTTCCTAGTCGGATTCGTTAACCACTGTGCCACGATGGGAACTCCATCCTCGTGTCTTTTTGACTCTCCCTTTTTCATGTTCTTGGTGAGATTTCTTCTCTCGGCTACCCGATAAATGATAGTATTCTCCAAGGGTTTGTCCTTAGATCACTATTTTTCTCATTCATCCATAACTGGCTTTAATTACCGTCTAGATGTAAGAGCTTCTAAAATCTGTAACTTCAGGTTTGACCTCCCTCCAAAGTGCCCACTGGCCATGTCCACCTGAATGTCCCAGAGGCTTGTCACCCTGGAATGTATGAATTCCCTGCCTCTTCAACCTGTTCCTCCTTCTTTGTTCCTTGTCTCCTCTGGTGACAGAACCGTGCATGTAATCACCACAACTGAACGGGAAAGTTTAGTCACGCTACCCTGTCCTTTTATCCCATTGAGTGAACTACCCCTTCCTATATTGCCTCATAAATATTTCTAGACTTGGCATCTGCCACCACTGCATGTCACCAGATTATCTCCGCCCTGGTTGAGGCCTTTCAGCATTTCTCATTGAGATGATGGCAGTTAAGTTCTAGATGGCCTCCCTTCCTTTAAGCTTCACCTTTTGGCATTCATCCTTCAACAGCTAGGTCACAACACTTGTTTAAAACTCTTCAAGGGGAGTTCCTGTTGTGGCTCATCGGTAACAAATCGACTAGTATCATGAGGGCACAGGTTCGATTCCTGGCCTCGCTCAGAGATCCAGCATTGCCATGAGCTGTGGTGTAGGTCACAGATACGGCTCAGATCCCGAGTTGCTGCAGCTATGGCACAGGCTGGTAGCTGCAGCTCCAGTTCAACCCCTAGCCTGGCAACTTCCATATGTTGCAGGAGGTGCAGTCTTAAAAACAACAACAGAAACAAAAAAAAGCAAAACCCCCCCCAAACCCCCAAAAAACAAACCCTTCAGGGACTCCCCCTGCCTTTGCCATAGTCTTATACTTGAGAGGGTGCTTCTGAGGTAAGCTTGGGGACGAGGACTCTGGCCGAACTGTCTGGTTGAGCTCTTTTACATAGTTATACTTCAGCATAATAGCACTTTTTGAAAGTTTTCTATTGCCTGTGCACCCTCTTTTCTTGCTATTCCTCATTTTCACTCCTTCGTCAGTGCATTTGCCCACGCTCTTAGTCTAAAGTGCTCATTTCCTGCCAATCATTAAGAAGTAGCTCAGACCTTATGTCTTAGGTAGTCTTCTTATCATTCACATTAATAATTTGTAAATTTATTCACTGACATTTATTGAACACCTGCATTGTCTCAGGCAGCTAACAATATCCCAAAAGGTAGAAGTGGGAACATACCTGAGTGTTAGAACAGGGTTCCTTAGATTATCCGTGGTGGTGGACCAGTTTAGTTAAGTTTGTTTTTACTCTCTCACAGACCAATAAGTGGTCCTATTGCATATGATTAAAATGCAGTTTGTGCCACATGTGACTCACCACACTAACTCAACAACACCCAAACTGGTCTATACCTTGTTTAACAAGTATCACATACTTGGATGTCACCACAATGTTACATTGATGTAAACATTTCTAAATACTTACACTTGATTTCTGGACTTACCTGGGGCCAGAATAGCAATAAACCATTTGTACATCAGCATTAGTCCACAGGCCAGCTTTGAATCGTGCTGCACAAGCGTGTGTGCTGCGGCACAAGATGTGGGGGTAGAAGAGGAGACAGTTTCATCAGGGACTCAGAAGAGACTAGACAGAGCTATAAAAAGAGTGGAACCCTCTTAGAGGGGGGCAAATTAAAAAAAAAAATGAGCTCTGTTCTGTGTATCATGAGGTGCTAGCCATCTTGGCTCTTACTGAAAGACTCTAGAAAGAATGTTTCCAAGCTCATTACTCAGGTGGCTTGCAGAATTCAGTTCTTTGTGGTTGCAGGACTGAGGTTCCCGTGACCCTGCTAGCTGTCAGCAAGGGCTGCCTCAGCTCCTAGGGAAGCTCTTTCCAGACCTTTAAGGCACGACTTACATATGAGAGCCAGCAATGGTGCATTGAATCTTTATGTTTCCAATCATCTCTCTGCCTTCCTCTCTTCCAAACACAGTTTTCTGCTTGAAAGGGCCCATGTGATCACCTTGAAGCCACCTTGGATAATCCAGGATAGTCTCCCTATCTTAAGATCTGCAGTCTTAATCAGATCTGTAGAGTTACTTTTGCCATTAGCACAGTCTCAGATTCTAAGGATTAACACATGATGTTTCAGAGGGTGGAGACGGGAACTCTATTTTGCAACCTTATTAGTCATGTGGAGATTATGATCGTGTTTCTTAATCATTTATAAGCACCTCTCATTTTTATAGGGAAGCCCCAGGAGACGAACCCTAGTCCAGTGTCAGAAGGAAACGGGAGCAGAGGTCGATCACAATCCTTCAGTTTCTACTCTTTATTCTAGTCATTCATCTTTTTATCTATCCCATCTATCCATCTATCCATTTATCCCATCCATCCCAGTCTATCATTTATTCATAAACATTTGAGCGCCTGCTTTATTTTAAGAGTCTAGGTTGGGAAATGAGGAAGTGAGTGAGCCACAGAAATAGTTAACACCTGATTTCTGCCAACTGGTTTTCAGCATATTGATGTCTACGTTGAATTTTCTTAAATCTGTACCATCTACTGGATGTACTCATCTACTCATCTACTGATGAGTTTGGCTTGTCTTAGGAGTTTTTTCTTACCCACTGAGTGAATAATCTTTTTTTGTCCTGCTTGCTTTTTTTTTTTTTTCTTGCTTTTTAGGTTCGCACCCACGGCATATGTAGGTTCCCAGGCTAGGGGTCTAATCGGAGCTATAGCTGCCAGCCTACATCAAGCCACAGCAATGCAGGATCTGAGCCATGTCTGCGACCTACACCACAGCTCCCGGCAACTCCAGATCGTTAACCCACTGAGCAAGGCCAGGGATTGAACCCACAACATCATGGTCCCTAGTCAGATTCGTTAACTGCTGTGCCACGACAGGAACTCCATGCTTGCTTCTTCTTTTGTCTTTTTAGGGCTGCACCCTCTGCATTTGGAACTTCCCAGGCTAGGGGCTGAATCACAGCTGCAGCTGCTGGCCTACACCACAGCCACAGCAACACGGGATCCAAGCCATGTCTGCAACCTACACCACAGTTCACAGCAACACCAGATACTTAACCCGCTTAGCAAAGCCAGGGATCGAATCCACACCGTCATGGATCCTAATCATGTGTGTTAACCTCTGAGCCATGAAGGGAACTCCTGGTATGCCTTTAGCTTCAAACTCTATACTGAGGACTCAAGAAATGTATGTGATTCTGATCATTGCTGCTTGGCTTTCTCCTTTCTATCTGTGGCCATAATATTTAGGGGAAACATCAATAAATATATTATTGCCTTTTTAAGTTTTACTTTTTCTTTCATTTTTTTTCTTTTTAGGGCCTGTTGTTTTAATTTTTAACTTTACTAAAGTAAGTAACCAATGTTACCAATTTCTTACCAATCTTTCCAGAAACAGTCTGTGCTACACAAGGAGGTATTTATCTGGTACCTGGCATTAATTATGTATTTTAGTGATTATTCCATAGCAGCTTAGATAAAGCTACTTCATTCCTTTCTCATATCCTCCTAGTATTTCCTGTTATGAACATAACAGTTTTTAATCAAGTCGCCCATTGGCAGATATTTGTGTTTCCACTTTCATACGAGTATACATCTAGAAGGTTAGCAGATACTGCCAAATCCCTCCCACAGAGGTTATACCAGTCCAGATTTCTCCCAGCAGTGTATAAGAGAGCTCTTTCACTGTAACTTGGCCAACGAACTGTGCTATCAAACTTTATGGTCTTTGCCAATTTGATAAGTAAAAATGATATTTCAGCCTAGTTTAAATTTGAATCTGTCACATTGCTGAGTAATGGTGGACATCTTTTTTGTATGTATTTTAGAGTTATTTCTATTTCTTTTTCTACAAACTGTATCTTTTACCCACTTTTCTGTTGGGTTCTTAGCTTTTTTCCTTATTAGTTTTCTGGCTTTCTTTGTATATTACGGAAATTAGCCCTTTGGGAGACGAGATGTATCTACTTTTCTTTCTGTTTGACCTGTCTTTTGACTTTGTATACTTAAACATTTGACATGCTCAATGTTTAATTTTAGGTGGGCTTCACAGCTTTATGAAATTTACATCTGACCTCTGAATTTTGCGTCATGGTGGAAAAGGCCTTCCTCATTTCAGTAGTATAAAATAATTACCTCAGGTTTCACCAAGTATTTCTTTTTAACTTTTTATTTTGAAATAATTATAGATTCATAGGGAGTTGCAAAGTTAGTACAGAGCTCTTGTGTACACTTCACTCAGTTTCCCTCAATCACCAGGTATTTTTGTTGTTTCTTATTTTATTTTATTTTGTTTTATTTTTGCTTTTTAGGGCCTCACCTGCAGCATATGGAGGTTCCCAGGCTAGGGGTCAAATTGAAGCTACAGCTGCTGGCCTACAGCCACAGTCACGCCAGATCCAAGCTGCATCTGCAACCTACACCACAGCTCATGGCAATGCCGGATCGTTAACTCACTGAGCAAAGCCAGGGATCGAACCTGCAACCTCATGGTTCCTAGTTGGGTCCATTAACTGCTGTGCCACGATGGGAACTCCTGTCGTTTCATTTTTCATGTTTAAATTTTTTGTTTTTCTTTAGGGCCACACTAGCGGCATATGAAAGTTCCTAAGCTAGGGGTCAAATCAGAACTGCAGCTGCTGGCCTGCATCACAGCTCTCAGCAATGCCGGATCCTTAACCCACTGAGTGGGCCCAGGGATTGAACCCTAGTCCTTATGCATTCCAGTTGGATTCGTTACTGCTGAGCCACAGTGTAACTCCTATGTTTAAAGTTTTAATGCCTCTGACATTTATTTTGGTATGAGACATGGTTTCCAATTTGTTTTTTCTAGTTGGTTACCCGTTTGTCCTAACATTATTTATTGAATAATCCATATTTCCCCCAATCATTGAAAATGCATACATATCAGTCATATGCTAAGTTCCTGCCTATACTAGTTTTTTTTTTTCCCACATTTTTTTTTTTTTTTAGGACAGCACCCGCGGCACATGGAGGTTCCCAGGATAGGGGTCTAATTGGAGCTGTAGCTGCTGGCCTACGCCACAGCCACAGCAATACCAGATCTGATCCGTGTCTGCAACCTACACCACAGCTCATGGCAACGCCGGATCATTAACTCACTGAGCAAGGCCAGGGATCAAACTCGCAACCTCATGGTTCCTAGTCGGATTCGTTTCCACTGAGCCATGACAGGAACTCCTTTTTTTTTCACATACTTAAAGTATCACAACTTGAAACTGAACTGTTAGTCTGTATTTTTCCAAAAGCTATATGTTGAGATGACTAGTGCTGGCCTTGTTTCAAAATCCTACTGTGTAATTTGACCAATTTGTCTATAATTAACTTTGTGTTGTTATGGTTGTGCTGGGACTCCCTTGGTCTCCAGGAGTTCATCTTAGGTTACTGACCCCAATCTAAAGGTAAAGCCTTTAGATTATATAGTGCTTACAGTTAACCATGTAGGAATTCCCTTTGTGGCTCAGCGAGTAACGAACCTGACTAGTGTCCATGCGGATGTGGATTCCATCCCTGGCCTCACTTGTTGCCATGAGCTATGGTGTAGGTCCCAGACGCAGCTCGGTT
Source organism: Catagonus wagneri (assembly GCA_004024745.2). Taxonomy (NCBI): domain Eukaryota; kingdom Metazoa; phylum Chordata; class Mammalia; order Artiodactyla; family Tayassuidae; genus Catagonus; species Catagonus wagneri. Next base: position 10,327,162 of record PVHT020000166.1, read on the forward strand.
CTGGCAGTGCTGTGGCTATGGCTTAGGCTTGCAGCTGCAGCTCTGATTCAAACCCTATCCTGGCAACTTCCATATGCCACATTTGCGGCCCTAAAAAGGAAAAGAAAAAAAAAAAGGTTAACCAGGCGATCAATCTCACAAAACTTTTCTGGGGCACATGTATTAACTCTATTTAGAGATAGGAAATAGGGACTCAGAAAGATTCAGATTGCTAAGACCTCAGATCATAGAGCAAGCTGGCAGAGCTGAGACAGATTCTGGCCTTGTGATTAGTATTACCTCATACCCCTCCAGGACGTGCCTCAGACCTGCCCAAGGTGTCTCTTTACTCCATCAGTCTGAGATAAAACCTCCTAACTCCTGGGCTACAACATAACTCTATTGTTCTTTCTCTTTCCTTAGGAAGCCTAAAGGCTTTCCCAATTTTCAGTTCCTGCTTTTCAATAAAAAGGCTAAGCAAAGACAGATGACTTTTTCAAGGTATTTCTGATTTCACTCTGAGCAATCCTAAAGGAAAAATAAAGTACTCCTCTGCTTATTTAGTACTATCTCTGAATTTAAGGGGTAGATTGAGATAATTCTTAAGTTCTTTCCTAGCTCTGTGACTTCAGATACATGGGTTTGTTTGTTTGTTTTATTTTTCCATTTTTTTTTGGCTGCGCCCATGGCGTGAAAGTTCCCAGGCCAGGAGTGGAACCCTCGCCACAGCAGTGACCCTCATTGTGGCAGTGACAATGCCACTTCCTTAACCTGCTGCACCACAAGGGAACTCCTAGATACATGCTTTTTTCGTTTGTTTGTTTTGTTTTTTATCTTGCTAATGTCTTCCATAGTTTTATGTTCCTGTACAGGAGGGAGTGAAGAAAAGCATTTAAAGAATGACAGGTATTTTCATGTGGGTTATTTAGTGGGAAAACATGCTAGAAATTCTTTAATCCAATTAAAAATCACATCTGTTAGGGGAAGTCTTGTGGGCTGGTTATTGTATAATATGAGTCTTGATTTCAGTTCATTATGGTAGTTTCTTGCTAGGATGTATTTAAAGGCCACCACTTAAAATTCTGTACGTATTTAAGTTTTAATTAAGTTTGAGGTTATCAATTCACATGTTCTCTAAGAACGTCTTACAGTTTCCTGTTAGCTGCAGTGTAGTCCATGTGATGTCTTTCATGGGTTAGGGATTTTAGAAGTAAAACAGGTGAATCTCCAGGTCTGAATTTTCCACTTACTGTTAAGCATTATGAGTGTAGCAAAAGTAAGTTCTTCCAGATGATTTTGTCCACTTCCCTTGGAAGCCATGTCCATGTATGGCCTCTATGGACAGTCCTCACATTGGCCAATTTCGATATCTAGATACAAAAGTTGTTTAGTGTGTTTGGTAGGGAGAGTTATATTCTTAGGGTCTAGTGAGCTGACACAGGGTCAGCCACACCCAAGAAACTGGCTCATAAACTAGAATCTCAAGTCTTTTTCTTTTCTTTTCCTTTTTTTTTTTTTTAACCTTTTCCTAGGGCAGCACCTGTGGCATATGGAGGTTCCCAGGCTAGGGGTCTAATCAGACTATAGCCCCCGGCCTTCGCCACAGCCACAGCAACGCGGGATCTGAGCTGCGTGTGCAACCTGCACCACAGCTCATGGCAACACTGGATCTTTAACCCACTGAGCGAGGCCAGGAATCGAACCCGCAACCTCATGGTTCCTAGTCGGATTTGTTAACCACTGAGCCATGATGGGAACTCCCCAAGTCTTTTATTTAAAATCGATCATATATGTAGACAAAGCCAAAACTGAGTAAATGTGCAAGCAGATAACCCTGCTCAAGAGATCCAGGTCTCAGTGAGATCTTTTGGTCAAATTAAAGCAAAAACGTCTAATTCCATTCTCTTCTCTAGAGATGATTCTTTCTTTTAAAACCTTCATTCACAACACCCTTCTCTGCAGGATTAGAAAACCTGGTGAGTACTTTACCAACTGCATTTCCGAGACTTCGAGGGGAACTCTTGTTTCGTTTGCATTAAGATTTATGTCACCTTCACTAATTCAGAACTGCTGCAATTTACAGACATACATACCTCAGAGATTTTGTAGATTTGGTTCTAGACCACCGCAATAAAGTGAGTCTCAAAATGAAGTGACCAATGTGGGTTTTTTCCTTACCTAGTGCACATAAAAATTATGTTTACACTATACTGTAATCTATTAGGTGTGCAATAGCATTTGTCTAAAAAATGTACTTAATTTAAAAGTACTTCATTGGTTTAAAAAAATGCTTATCTGAGCATTCAGTTAGTCATAGTCTTTTTGCTGGTGGAGGGTCTTGCCTTCATGTTGATGGCTGCTGATTGATGAGGGTGGCGGTTGCTGAAGGTTGAGGTGGCTGTGGCAATTTCTTTTTCTTTTTTCTTTCTTTTTTTTTTTAGTTTTTAGAGCTGCAGCTGCGGCATACGCAAGTTTCCAGGGTAGGGATCAAATTGGACCTGCAGCTGTGGACCTACGCCACAGCCACAGCGATGCCAGTTCCTAGCCACATCTACAATGTACGCCATAGCTCTTGGGAATGCCAGATCCTTAACCCACCAAGCAAGGCCAGGGAGCAAACCCACATCCTCATGGATACTAGTCAGGTATGTTAACCACTGAGCCATAATGGGAACTCTGGCAATTACTTTTTTTTTTCTTTTTAGGGCCACATCAGGGTTCTCAGGTCAGGGGTCAGATCGGAGCTACAGCTGCCGGCCTACAGCACAGCTACAGCAATGCAGGGTCTGAGCCATGTCTGCAACCTACATCACAGCTCATGGCAATGCCAGATCCTTAACGCACGGAGTGAAGCCAGGAATCAAACCCGAAACCTCGTGGTTCCTAGTTGATTCATTTCCACTGCACCATGACGGGAACTCCTGGCAGTTTCTTGAAATAAGACATCAATGAAGTTTGCCACATCAGTTGACTCTTTCATCATTAATTTCTCTGCAGGAGTTCCCATCATGGCGCAACAGTTAACGAATCCGACTAGGAACCATGAGGTTGCAGGTTTCATCCCTGGCCTCGCTCAGTGGGTTGACGATCTGGCATTGCCGTGAGCTGTGGTATAGGTTGCAGATGCGGCTCGGATCTGGCATTGCTTTGGCTGTGGCTGGCAGTTGTAGCTCCAATTCGACCCCTAGCCTGGGAACCTCCATATGCTGCAGGTGCGGCCCTAAAAAGCAAAATAAATAAATAAATAAATAAGTAATTTCTCTGCAGCATGCAATGCTGGTCGATAGCATTTTTTCCACAGTAGGACTTCTTTCAGTATTGGACTTATTCTTCTCAAACCCTGCTGCTGCTTTATCAACTAGGTTTATGTAATATTCTGAAGTCTTTGTTGTCATTTTTACAGTCTTCACAGCATCTTTACCAGGAGTAGGTTCTACCACAAGAAACCACTTTCTTTGCTCATCCATAAGAGGCAAGTGCTCATTCTTCAAAGTTTTATCATAGGATTGCAGCAATTCCGTCATATCTTCGGGCTCCACTTCTAATTCTAGTCCTCTTGCCTATTCTCCCATATCTGCAGTGATCTCCTCTGCTGAAGTCTTGAACACTACCATGTCATTTGTGAGAACTGGAATTGACTTCTTACAAACTCTTGTTAATGTTGATATTTTGACCTCTTACTATGAATCACAAATATTTTTAATGTATAGAATGGTGAATCCTTTTCAGAAGGTTTTCTACTTAGTTTGCCCAGATACATCAGAGGAATCACTATCTGTGACAGCTATGGCCTTTTGATTTTTATATATATATATATTTTTTTTTTTTTTTAGGGCCGCACCCATGGCATATGGAGGTTCCTAGCCTAGGAGTCCAGTCAGAGGTGTAGCTGTCAGCCACAACAATGTGGGATCCAAGTCCCGTTTGCAATCTACACCACAGCTCATGGCAATGTCAGATCCTTAACCCACTGAGTGAGGCCAGGGATTGAACCCACAACCTCATGGTTCCTAGTTGGGTTTTTTTTCCACTGCACCATAACAGGAACGCCTATATTTTAATTTTTGTTTTTTTGCTTTTTACCCAACCAGACATGATTTTTTTTTTTTTTTGGTCTGTATTTTAGGGCTGCACCTGAGGCATATGGAGGTTTCCAGGCTAAGGGTCAGATTGGAGCTGTAGCTGCTGGCCTATGCTATGGCCACAGCAACACAGGATCCGAGCCGCGTCTGCCACCTACACCACAGCCCACAGCAATGCTGGATCGTTAACCCACTGAGCGAGGCCAAGACAGGAACTCCCTGACTTTTATTTTTTAAATAATAAGACTTGAAAGTCAAAACTACTCATTGGTCCATGGACTGCAGAGTGGATGTTGTGTTAGCAGCATGATAACAACATGAATTTCATTGTACATCTTCCTCAGAGCTCTTGGGTGACCAGTACATTGTCATTGAGCAGTAATATTTTAAATGGAATCTTTTTTTCTGAGCAGTAGTTTTGAACAGTAGGCTTAAAATATTACATAAACCATGTTTTTAACCTGGCTATCATCCAGGCTTTGTTGTTTCATTTATAGAGCACAGGCAGATTAGATTCAGCGGAATGCTTTTCAGAAAGATACATGAACTTCGGCTTCAGTGTAAAGTCACCAGATGCATTAGCCCCTAACAAGTGTCACCCTGTCCTTTGTAGCTTTGAAGCCAGGCATTGACTTCTCTCTAGCTATGGCATCTTCTTATGTAAGGCTGTTTGGTCTCCATTGAAGATCTGTTGTTTAGTGTAACCACCTTCATTAATGATCTTAGCTAGGTCTCAGTAATTTGCTGCAGTTTCCATATCAGCACTTGCTGCTTTACCTGGCACTTTTATGCCATGGATTTGGCTTCTCTCCTTAAACCTCATGAACCAACCTTTGCTAGCTTCAGACTTCTGTACTTTCCTCGCCTCTTTCAGCCTTTTTAGAATTAAAGAGAGTAAGGGCCTTACTTGGTATTAGTCTTTGGCTTAAGGAAATGTTTCAATGGTTTGATGTTCTAGCCAGATCACTAAAACTTTCTCCATATCTACAATAAGTCTGTTTTGATTTCTTATTATTCATGGAGTAGCACTTTAAATTTTTTTTAAAACATTCCTTTGCATTCCCATTTTTTGGCTAACTGGCACAAGAGTCCTAGTCTTCAGCCTGTCTCGACTTTAGATGTGCCTTCCTTACTGATCTTAATAATTTTTAGCTTTTGATTTAAAGTGAGAAATATGTGGCTCTTTTTTTCATATGAGCATTTAGTGGCCACTGTAGGGTAATTAATGTAATTAATGGGTCTAATTTCAATATTGTTGTGTCTGAGGGAATAGGAAGGCCTGAGGAGAGGCAGTGAGATGAAGGAATGGCTGGTTGGTGAAACAGAACACATACAATATTTATTGATGAATTTTGCCATCTTATAGGGGTGAGATTCGTGGTACCCAAAGCAATTACATAGTAACATCAAAGATCACTGATCATAGATCACCATAAAAAAATACAGTAATCATGAAAATGTTTGAAATTGTGAGAATTACCAAAATGTGACACAGAGACACAAAGTGAACAAATGCAGTTGGTAAAACAGTGCTGATAGACTTGTTCTGCACAGGATTGCCACAAACCTTCATTTTGTAAAATGAACAAATCTGTGAAGCAAAACAGAGTATAGGATGATAAAGGAGTATTCTTGAACTGTCAAAATTTTTCCCGCAGTGGCTGCACCATTTTACAATCCCAATAGCAATTGTATGATTGTTCCAGTTTCTCCCCATCCTGTCCAACACTGATTATAGTCTGTTTGGGGGGGGGGGTTTGTTCGTTCGTTTTTCATTTTGGGAACTCCACATGGAGTTCCTGGGCCAGGGATCAGATCCAAGCCATAGTTTCGACCTAAGCTGCTGCCGCAGCAACACCAGATCCTTAACCCACTTTGCTGGGCCGGAGATCGAACCTGTATCCCAGCGCTCCCAAGGTGCTGCCGATCCTGTTGCACCACAGTGGTTACTCCTCATGGTCTGTTTTTTTTGATGATAGCCATCGCAGGCAGTGTGAAGTGGTTGTCTGGTCTACTTCTGAATCCCCAGCATAGGGCTTGCTCCGGTGTTAATAAATGTTGGTTGATTGGCTGAGTTTGTTTCTCCATTTTGCTCCTCCTACCAGCCTGCACACGGGAAAGCTGTGTGCTGTGCTGGATGAGCGTAGACCAGAGTTCTGTTGAACTTGGAACATCTGCTCTGTAACATAATAACTATGTGATTAGGGGGAGTTCCTGTTGTGGCTCAGGGGTAAAGAACGGACTAATATCCTTCAGGATGCAGATTTGATCCCTGATCCTGCTCAGTGGGTTAAGGATCCTGTGTTGCTGCGAGCTGCGGCACTGATTGTTGATGTGGCTGGGATCTGGCATTGATGTGGCTGTGGCGTAGGCAGGCAGCTGCAGCTCCAATTTGACCCCTAGCCTGGAAACTTCCATATGCTACAGGTGCTGTCCTAAAAAAACAAACAGCAACAGCAACAACAACAACAACAAAAAAAACCAGCTATGTGATCAGGAACAAATTACTTCACTTCTCTTGACCTTAATTTCCTTATCTGTATCCTTCCTAGAGTTGGTGTCAGGATTAAGTAGATAATGTGAATGAAACATCAAGCACAGCACCTGACCCAGAGCCCTTGCTAAGTAGGCACTGCTGTTATTTTCCTGGGTAACTTGGGTAGCAGCTTACTTTGCTCATATGCCTCAGGAAGTAGAGGCAACAGTTGACTTCAAATGGGCCTAGCTGCACTGACTGTGGTATGCTGGATTAGCTTCCTATCTTTCTTCAAGAAAACTGCCTGCACATCTCCTCATAGGATCTGTTAACACCTCTTCTGTCTTTGAGCAAAACTACTGAGGTCTGGTAAGACAGCCAGTTGTCACTTGTGATTTCAATTCTTCCTTGCGAATTTCTGTTTAAGCTTGAACTGGTCGTGTTACAGATTTGCTTGCTTCTATTAACTCGTTATTAAAAGGATAGTCTTTTCAGAAGCACTCATTTTTAAAACTAATCAAAACAGCTTTTTAACTGAAGAAAAAAAAAAGCCATAATGAGGATTCCAGGTTGGCATTGGTTGATTTGGGCCCCTGAGAGAAGTCTTTTCAATATCTGTCAGCGAAGTTGCTTAGCAAAACTTCTTGGTTAATTTATGAAAGCAAAGGAACTGCTTTCATCTGAGACACACAGTGGCAAAGTTCTCATGGCAGGAAGTGTTGTCTTCCAAATCTCATATGTAGTGGTCACAGGGGAGACTTTGGTATTTTGTTTTACTTGTTCCTGCTTTATGGGGATTTCACCATTGTTTCAGTGTTTTTATGTGTGATCTGTCCAGGTTTATTTGCCTCTTCTTGACTTTACAAATCCTTAGGTGACGTTAGCTGGACTATGGTCTTTTAACAAGCACCTTCTGAAGTTTCCAAGTCCCTATTTCTGTTAATAGAAAAAAATGTGATAGGAGCAAAACCAAAGTTAAAAGGGGAGAAGACAGGAGGGAAATAGCTTAATGGAAGAGAGAGAAAGATTTTAACATTAGAGAGTGTTGGGAGGTAAATTTGAATGGGGGGGAGAATCAGAATGCAGCTGAGCACTTGGAACTTGATATGATTTGTGATAGTGAGTAATTATAGGTTCTTGAGAAGGGAGAAAAGGGTCTGAAAGTGGTATGTTGGGGTACTTTTTTTTTTCTGGAATTAATATTAACCCAAAGCTTGAATTTAAAGGAAATAAGAGTAGAGGCAGTAGTTGTCCCAGCCCAGCTGCAGGGTGGAGTGGAGTTTTGGTTGTTGACATGCAAATGGTAGAGAAAGGTTTAATCTAAAAAACAAAAAAATCAAAGTATTTGTAGCAGTTTGCAAGTTAGAGATGAAGGAGCAGAGTCAAAGATGAGACCAGTGTTTTAGATCAGAAAAAAAGTCAAGCTGTTAACATTTGTGTAGGTATTGGATAAAGAAACCCACAGGTGGAAGGTAGACTTGGGCAACATGAGCTCCTTTGGGGATTAGTTAGGTTTCCTGTGATAGTGGCATGTCCAAATTATAATATTTATGGGCATTTGGAAATAGTGGCCTTTAGCATGCCTGAGAAATTAGAGTTCAGAGTGTAGGTTTGGAAGTCGTTACCACAGTAGTAAGAGCAAGCAGACAACAAGAAAATGCCAGGACTGAGGGGAGAAAGTCCCAGCGCAGGGGTGTGAAGAAAGGAACCAGCAGGACAAAATGATTAAGAGCAGCCGGTGGAAAGGCATGTGGCCAATTAGAAAAGTGCTATTTTCTAAAAGCCAAGGTCAGGGTTTCTGGAAGGAAGAAGTCAGCCATGTGGAATGGCAGGAAAATCGGAGTAGATAAGAACTCAGGAAAAGCCTTTGGGTTTAGCAAAAGGGAGCTCTCTAACCTTTGTGCGTAGGACACCTTTAACCAAGAGGTTATCTTGAGGACAGTCACGCCCTCCTTCTAGCATCCTTTAGAAATAGTAGGGTGCAGAATCTCCACTGTGATAAATCACAGTGTGTCAGATCTACTGGGGAACAGTCCCTCTGTCTTATATCATTATCACATGCCTAACCTTTTTTGTTTCCATTTGGTTTAGCAGTTTGTCTGCTCCAGTGTGGCCCGGGGCTTGTTGCTATTGTTATTGATTTACCAGCGTAGGCCACAACCAGTAAACTTGCTCTTATCACAACACATCTTAGAATGAAAATTAAATGTGTATCTGGAGTTCCTGTTGTGGCTCAGTGGTAACAAACCCTACTAGTATCTGTGAGGATGACGGTTCATTCCCTGGCCCTGCTCAGTGGATTAAGGATCTTGCATTGCTATGACCTGCAGTGTAGGTTGCAAACGTGGCTTGGATCTGGCATTGTCGTGGCTGTGGTTTAAGCCGGCAGCTGCAGCTCTCATTTGACCTTTAGCCAGGGAACTTTCATGTGCCACAGATGCTGCTTCTAAAAAGAGAAGAAAAAAAAAAAAAAGAAAATTAGCAAACAAGAAGTGGCTCTCTATTTTCAAACTAGCCAAGGATCCTTTTGTCACTTTGTGCTCTTTCTTTTAAGTTTTTATTGTTTACATTTCTCATTTCTCCCTTTTTTAAGACTTGTCTTCAATTAAGACTGAAATTAGATAGAGAAGCATTCTCAGAGAGTATAAAGGAGAGGTAGGGTCATTAAGAAGGCTGACAGCCCTGTCGGGGAAGGGATTTTACAGAGTTAATGAAAAGAGTTTGCACTGTGGAGTTCCCGTCATGGCGCAGTGGTTAACGAATCCAACTAGGAACCATGAGGTTGTGGGTTCGATCCCTGGCCTTGCTCAGTGTGTTGATGATCCGGCGTTGCCGTGAGCTGTGGTGTAGATCACAAATGCGGCTTGGATCTTGTGTTGCAGTGGCTGTGGCTTAGGCCAGCAGCTATAGCTCCAATTAGACCCCTAGTGTGGGAACCTCCATATGCCACGGGTGCGGCCATAAAAAGCAAAAAAATTGTTACTATCCTCAAAGCCATAGCTCGGCCTCTGAGAATTCCATGGATGATGTTTGAGTTAGAGGTTTGAGATCAACACATTTAATAAAAGCGTGATTCAAGGTTTTACTCCTTTTTTTTTCTTTTGTATTTTTAGGGCTGCACTCTCGGCATATGGAGGTTCCCAGGCTAGGGGTCAACTCAGAGCTACAGCTGTTGGTCTGTGCCACAGCCACAGCAATGCCAGATCCGATCCGCATCTGTGACCTACACTACAGCTCACAGCAATGCCAGATCCTTAACCCACTGAGCAAGGCCACGGATAGAACCCATGTCCTCATGGATGATACTAGTCAGGTTTGTTAACCGCTGAGCCATGACCCATGACAGGAACTCCTATATTCCTAAATTTTATTTGAAGAAATCACAAACTCTACAGCTCAGAGTTAGCTAAAGCTAATTTAACTATACTATCCTCTATTCTATATAATACAGAGTATTAAATATATATAATATAAATATGTATTATTATATATATACTATAATCTAGATGTTCACATCTTCTTCAAACCATGAGGATTTCCTTAAATGGTCACAATTCAAATGAATAAAATGCAACTACTCTTATTTCTAGAGTTAAAAAGAAAAAGTACATGAAAACACATTCCTCAAGTTTTTCAGAATCAAATCCAGTTAAAGGAAATCTTTTGAGAAGATCAAGTACACTCTCTCAGTAAAAGGCAAAAGTAAAAATAAATCCAGTCAAACTTCAAGTAACTGAGAAGTTGACCTTGTCATGTGCATTATTTATAGAGATGTATGCCTTCTGCTTTAACTCAATTTGAAGCTGAGAAAATTGGGCCTTCCTGCTGGCCAGTGCAGCAAAATGTGAATATCAGCTGTGATCATTCACTTGATTGATTGATTGATTGATTAATCCTAGGGACATTTATTTCTTAATCACAGTTTCAATTTCAGAACTTGTGATTGGTCAGTTCATCTTTGCTCTTTCATCTTGGTTCAGTCTTGGGAGATTGCATTTTTCTAAGAATTTGTCCATTTCTTCTAGGTTTTCCATTTTATTGTCGTATAGTTGCATACAGTAGTGTCTTATGATCCTTTGTATTTCTGTGATGTCCGTTGTTACTTCTCCTTTTTCATTTCTAATTTTATTGATTTGTGTCCTCTCTCTTTTTTTCTTGGTAAGTCTGACTAAGGGTTTATCAATTTTGTTGATCTTTTCAAAGAACCAGCTTTTAGTTTCATTGATCCTTTCTATGGTTTTCTTTGTTTCTGTTTCATTGATTTCTGCTCTGATCTTTATGATTTCTTCTACTAATTTAAGGTCTTGTCTGTTCTTCCCTCTCTAGCTGCTTTCTATGTAAAGTTAAGTTGCTTATTTGAGCTTTTTCTTGTTTCCTGAGGTAGGGACATTTATTTCTTGCCTCACTTGTATGGAATCTCCGTAGTCAGAGTCCCTCTGATGGTTACATTCTCCAGTTGGAGGAGAGAAGGATCAGGATCTTTACTCCATTTGCTTCTTTTCAGATTTGGGGGTACTTGTGTGAATTCTCAGGCTCTTTTGCAACAACACTGCAGCCGGGGAGGAGGCCATGTTGGGTTGGGACTTTTGCCATATGCTATGGGTGCTACTCAGCTCCAGAGCCTTCCCTGGGCCACAGATTTTTGAAATTTAGAACATTTGCCTGTGTCCTTTCCTTATTTGGTTCCTCTGTGAAATTTTGTGTGTTGTTGTTTTGTTTTTTACTTTTTTCAGTATATGGAGGGAGATTCTACCAGTCAGCTTTATTCTGCTGCTTTCTGACTATTGTGTCTTTGCTTTCTCTGGCTTCTCTTTCTGTTTTTCAAAAACAGATGTTCACTGAATTGCTGCCCTTTGCCGTGTTTCCTCCTGCATTATTTATGACAGAAATGTATTCTACTCCCACGTTATCACTTCTCTTTTACTTATTTTTATTTATTTATTTATTTTTGCTCTTTAGGGCCGGCAAATGGAGGTTCCCAGGCTAGGGGTCAAATCGGAGCTACACCTGCTGGCCTACACCACAGCTACAGCAACACCAGACTGGAGGCCAGATTGGAGCCTCGTCTGCGACATACACCACAGTTCATGGCAACGCCAGATCCTTAACCCACTGAGCAAAGCCAGGGGTTGAACCCACAACCTCATGGTTCCTAGTCGGATTCATTTCTGCTGCGCCACGACTGGAACTCCTATTTTTATTTTTATTTTTTTTGTCTTTCTTAGGGCTGTACCCACGGCATATGGAAGTTTCCCAGGCTAGGGGTTGAATCGGAGCTGCAGTTACTGACTTATGCTACAGACCACAGCAACGCCAGTTCCAGGCTTTGTCTGCCACCTACACCACAGTTCACGGCATGCCAGATCCTTAACCCACTGAGTGAGGCCAGGGATCAAACCTGCATCCTCATGGATACTAGTCAAGTTCATCACCACTGAGCCATGATGGGAACTCCTCTCCTTTTTTTTCTTTTTCTTTTTTTTTTTGACCATGCCCATGGCATGCGGAAGTTCCCGGGCCTGGAATTGAATCTGAGCCACAGGAGTGACAGTGCCAAATCCTTAACCACTAGGCTGCCAGGTGTCTCTGTCACCTCTCTTTATAGTTAATGGTGACCCAGATCCTGAGTTCTGATTCTGTGTATTTCTTCAAGTTGACTGAACATTTTTACTTACTGTATTAGTTTTCTAGTGCTGCTGTAATGAAGTTCCACAAACTGGGTAGTTTAACACTGTTCTGAAGCCTAGAAATTCAAAAGCAGTGGGTTGGCAGTGCTGGTCCCTTCTGAGGACTGTGCCAGTAGTATCTGTTCCAGGCTTTTCTCCTTGGTTGGTAAATGGTCATCTTCATGATCACAGTAGGTTCTTATATGCATGTCTGTCTCCAAATTTCCCCTTTTTATAAGGATACCAGTCGTACTGGATTGGGGCTCACCATAATGATTTTTTTTTTCCTTTTTGGCCACACCTGTTACATTCAGAAGTTCCTGGACCAGGGATTCAACCCGCGCCACAGAAGCAACTATGCCAGATCCTTAACTGGCTATGCTACCAGGAAACTCCCTAATGATTTCATTTTAACTTTATTATCTCTACAAAAACCCCTTCTCCAAATAAGGTCACATTCTGAGGTACTGGAGGTTAGGACTTCGACTATGAATTTTCAGAGGTCACAATTGAACCCATAACACTTACTATTTACTTCATGCCACAAATATTTTCTGCTGCGTGCCAGGCTCTGGTCTAGGCATTTGGGAACGCAAAGATAATTAGGCCCAATGTCTTCCTCCTGATGGATGGAAAGATAAGAATGAATAAAAAGGCATTGGCAATACTGTGCAATAAGTGTTTTCACAGATGAGACAAATTACTTTGAGAATACCTTAGTGGTACGCCTAAGCATAACTGATTGAATCAGGGGTGGCACCTTAGGCAGGATTCCTCCCAATAGGGTGCAATCACTGCACTATTGTTCCCACTGCTACCAAACCACACCCTCAGTCACCCAGCCCTGGACTCTGCCACCTGGTAATCTTTCAAGCACCGTTTTGATTAAGACAGTCCCTGGTTGTGAAACCTCTAATAGCTCTTACGCTGTTCTTTAGCATGGCTTTTGTTTTATCCACAGTCAAGTACCAACACTGGAACCTACCTTTCTCGTGTTGACTTTTCTATCGTTCCCCTCCTTTACTCTTTTATCAAAATAGACTAAAACATTCTAGGAACACACTGGGAACTTTTCTGTATTTTGTGGAGGTGGGGTTTGGGTTTTGTTTTCTACTGTATCACTGGCATCTAAAGCAGTGCTTGACCTATAACGTATACTTAAGAATATTGGTCGAATATCACAGATGAAAGAATTTTCCCTTGGAGGGCCCTCTGCTTGTAGTGCTTGCCTCTCCTCTCTCCCATGTACACAGATTCTTGCCTATTGAAATCTTATATTCAAGGCTCAGCTCATATCTCTCTTCCAGTATACCTTTCTTCCATGTCACGTGTCCCCGATGTGAACGTTCCCAGAAGCTGTAGTATTCTATGTGAAGTGTTTGTGTGACCCTGTATTCTGCTTTGCATTTTATTTTATTTTATTTATTTATTTTGCCCACACCCATGGCATGTGGAAGTTCCTGAGCCGGGGATTTAACCTGCGCCACGGCAGTGACAACACCAAATCCTTAACTGCTGGGCCACCAGGGAACTCCTGCTTTGCATTTTCGATATCTGTATGGGCATTTGTTTTTTCTGCCAAATTGAAAATTGTCTGAATTAACAGACTATTTTATTTATTTTTGGCTGCACCTATGGCAGGTGGAAGTTCTTGGGCCAAGGATTGAACCCATGCCATAGCAGCGACCTGAGCTGCTGCAGTGTTGATGCTGGATCCTTAACCTGCTGAGCTACCAGAGAACTTCTCAGGGACCATATTTTAAAAATAATATCATTTCCTGTTCGGCACTTCCTTGCACAACAACAGATGCTCAAAAAATATTTTTTGTTTGATGAGGAAGTAACTGAGAAGAGTATTGTATTCGTTTGAAAAAAAATCCGTATGTAGCAAGTGTGGCCCTAAAAAGCAAAAAAAAAAAAAAAAAAAAAAAAAAGCAAAAGTAGAGAAGGCCTAAGGGATGGAGTATTTGGTCTGGCTTCTTTGCTTTGCCTTTTTTTTCTCTGAGTTTACACTTCAAAAATAATTCAGCAGATATTTATTTAGCGCTTACCTACCTATTTTGCTCAAGGCATGGAGCTAGAACTTAGATTACAAATAGAAATTAAACTGCCCTTTAGGTACTTACATCTCTTCTGTCAGAGAAATGAGTCCCAGTGGTCCTGGTGATCACTTTAATCTTAGTCTAGTGGATTTTTTTCTTCTCAGATTTAGCGAATTTTCTAGAATTCTTCTACATGTTGAGACTGCCTGAGGTCAAGGCCTTATCTTCATCCTTCTATCCCCTATTGCCTAGCACTGAGTTTTACACCTACCTGCTAGTGATGTGGGCTGGTCTTTCATTCACCCTAAATATTCACTGACTCTTCTCTAAGTTGGCCTTGTCTCTCCATCTATAGAATGCTGCACTGGGACCAGAGACTTGGCAAGGACACTGATTTCTCTGCTTAACTTGGGAAGCCCTCTCTTTTCATAAGAGTAATAATGAGCATAATAAATAGTGCATTCAGCGTTTTGCTGAAAGTTTTACTTGAATTCTATTTCCTAGTGGGGCCTGTTGCTAATATCATTGGTTTCTAGGACTCCTTCGTTTCTAACAAGTTATATTAACATGGTAAGGTTGTTAAAGGAGTATCTAGAGTCTGTCTGCTTCCTTGTATATACTCATGAATCAAGATTATGTTGACGAGGAGTTCCTGTTGTGGTGCAGCAGAAACGAATCTGAGTAGGAACCAAGAGGTTATGGGTTCAATTCCTGGCGTCTCTCACTGGGTTAAGGATCCAGTGTTGCTGTGAGCTGTGGTGTAGGTTGCAGACGCAGCTCGGATCTGGCATTGCTGTGGGTGTGGCATAGGCCGGCAGCTGTAGCTCCGATTTGACCCCTAGCCTGGGAATCGCCATACGCCACAGGTGCGGCCCTAAAAAAATAAATAGTGTATATAATGGAGAGCCTGTTGTGGCTCTGTGGGTTACAAACCCTACTAGTATCCATAAGGATGTGGGTTCACTCTCTGACCTCGCTCAGTGGGTTAAGGATCTGGCATTGTCACAAGTTGCAGTGTCGGTCACAGATGTGACATGCCTTGCTGCGGCTGTGGCTTAGGCCAGCAGCTGTAGCTCCAATTTGACCCCTAGCCTAGGAACTTCAATTCACTGCAAGGTACGGCCCTAAAAAGTAAAACAAAACCTGACTGAAGGGCAAACCTGTGTCTATTCATATAGAGAGTATGTTAATATGTTGCTCCTATGTCACTGTTATCAGGAGTGAGAAGCCCCCATTTTACTTAAACATGCTGTGTACTGGACAGAACAAACAACATTAACTTTGTGGACTGGTAATAATAATTACCAGTGTGAGTCCAGCTCTGTGCTGTCTGGGTTAATGGGTGTATTCTCTGTATCATCAAATAGACTGTGGCACAAGATAATTCCAAAGAGCAGACATGTAAAAGTCACAAGAAAATCTTACATGGTGCCACAAAACATTCCTAACTTATTAATCATGTGTTTAAACAAGCAAAAACAAAATCAAGATTAGTTTATCCTGAGCACACATTAGCAGGATGAGCAGAGAGCACTTGTATGGATCGGTTCACTGTCAGAGCTTCAGTGCTTATCTGAAAAGTCACTGCAGCATGATCTCTTCAAGTCACAATTAAAGCAAACACTGTTTCTCAAAGATAACCCTTTCTCCCTTGTGGCTTAACCAGTCTCCTCCCTTTCTCAGGCTCCTCCTTCCCCAAAACCATGTGCTTCCCCCTCTGCATGAGGTCGTGGAGGCAGGCCGGGAGCAGTATAATCCCAATTACTCTACAGAAACTGCTGCAGGCCCGGTCCTTTTTCAGTGCTTGGTTTGAATATTGACCTGTGATGCAATTCTGGGAGGAGGTGTTCAAGAGGCCTCTGAGAGTACTGGGAAAGATTTGAAAGCTCCAAAAAGAGACACAAAGAAAAGACCCTTTTACTGCTCTGGAATAAAGTGTATGAGAATGTGATATTTGCAATGGCTGTCACCATCTTTTCCCATAAAAATGACAAAACAGAGTTGTTGTTGTTGTTTTTTGTCTTTTTAGGGCCACACCCGCGGCATATGGAGGTTCCCAGGCTAGGGGTCCATTCGGAGCTACAGATGCTGGCCTACGCCACAGCCACAGCAATGCCAGATCCGAGACACATCTGCAACCTATGCCACGGCTCACAGCAACGCCAGATCCTTAACATAGCGAGGTCAGGGATTGAACCCACAACCTCATGGTTCCTAGTTGGATTCGTTTCCACTGCGCCATGATGGGAACTCCAAAACAGAAATTAACTCAGAAGATATTTTCCTATCTTTGGACTTCTACAAAATAACACTTTCTCTTACTGCTTAAGCCATTTTGAATTGAGTATTCTTTTACTTGCAGAAGAAACCATCATCCCTGATACTATAATATCCCAATTTTAAAAATAGAAAGTTAGGTGTTTGGTGTCTTTATCTGATATTTTTGTTGTTCAGATCTGTTTTCCTAAAACACAAGGCTTAGGAGTTCTCTTGTGGTGCAATGGGTTAAGGATCCTGCACTGTCACTGTAGGCTTGCATTGCTGCTGTGTGATCCTGGCCCAGGAATTTCCAAAGACAAGGTTTATATTCTAATTTTCTGTAATTTATTAAGACCTAAGATATAGTACTAATTTTCTCTTCTTACAAATGCTTAAGAACTTCAAGCTTATTTCGCTTTTTTTTTTTTTTAATTTTTTGCTATTTTAGGGCCACACCTGTGGCACATGGAGGTTCCCAGGCTAGAGGTCCAATCAGCTGCAGCTGGCGGCCTATGCCACAGCTACAGCAGTGCCAGATCCAAGCTGCATCTGTGACCTATACTATAGCTCACGGCAATGCCAGCTCCCCAACCCACTGAACAAGGCCAGGGATTGAACCCACATCCTCATGAATCCTAGTTGGTTTCGTTAACCACTGAGCCACGAAGGGAACTCCCAAGCTTATTTCACTCTTGAAATAAGAGTTTAGTTTCCTTACATCCTGGGTGTATATGCTGACTCAGAGATCTGCCAGATTTTATATCTGTTGCGATTGTTTTGAATCACCAGAGAAATCTTTTCCAGTATTGATTGCACTTCCTGTTCCTGCCCTTCTTGACCCAGATGTCTTATCATATCCCCGTGACATTCATTAACTGAATCCTTTGTCATAACTTTTATGCTCGTTCCTCATATTGTGGGTGTTGTCATGTCTGAGAATAGTTTATGAGGTATTAAAAAGTTCACAAAGTTGACCCATCATCAGAATCCCCCCAAACTTACCAAATGAATCCAAATCTCTCTCTAGATAATTATGATAACCAGGTCTGGCAACCATGGGCATAAGGGCTATAGAAGAGGGCATTTGTACTGAACTGATCCCATACCTGAAATAAATGGTTTTAAACCTCCCTTACAAAGTCAGCCATGAAAGAACATGTATGTTCTTGCCTCCTTTGTCATAGATTAGTTGACCATAGGCACTTGGGCTTATTTCTAGGCTTTCTGTCCTGTTCAATTGACCTATATATCTGTTTTTGTGCCAGGACCCCATGTTTGGATGACTATAGCTTTGTAGTATTGTCTGAAGTCAGGAAAGTTGATTCCTCCATTTTCATTTTTCTTTTTCAATATTGCCATCAAGTGTCTGTGTTATATCATGTTAAAGGGGAGTTTCTGGGTTCGGAGGGGGGAGATATTCCTCTATGTACGAGACAACTCAGGTTGCCCCCAGTTCGTTTATGAACAATTTTCAGGACTGATCTCTGCAATGTCATATAGGCATCTAGTCTATCATTGTCCCAGCTTATGAAGAAATTCTCAGCACTTTCTTTTAGCTAAAAGGGATCGAGTATTCTTTTCATGTCCTACACAGTTATGCATGTTCCTTCTCTTCTGGTGAGCCCTCATGTGTTAAGGACTGTTGGATGGCAGGTTGTCCACAAGCCAAGGCTCTGAGAGGGTTCCACTCCAGTAAGCTTGGGCCAGCAGATCCCTTTCCTGCCTCCCCAGGCCTCTCTCTCCGTGCTTGAAGGGCACCTGCGTCTGGCACTCGTTCTCATCCAGTGTGAGTTATTTCTCTGATGACCACCTTCCTCTTCCTCCGTCTCAGTCTCCTGTAGTCTTTCGGATTAGAGAAACCAGCTCTCTTTGCTGCCTGTGACTATTACTGACCTGCACTGGACTGTGGTTTCTTTGCAGCTTTGGTCTTTAGTGAGGGCTAGGGAGAGGAAAATGGCCTGTGTGGGACAAGTAGGGGGATGGGGAGGGGCAGAAATTCCTCAGAAAATAGAATAGTACTTTGAAATGTAACCCCCTTGTCTGCCCTGTATCATTAGTCTTTCATTCTGATTCTGAATAATTTAAACAGCATTATTTGGGCAGTTTAATTATGAGTATAATGGCTCAAGGTAAGTTACATCAGTGGTTAAGGGGAGCGGAAAAGTAGCTTTTATAATGGTCCACAGCACTCCTACCCAAACCATTGGAAAACATCAAGCAAAACATCATCTATAGTCTCTGACATACCAGCTCTTAAAATGAAAGTGGTAGAGTTTTCTCTCAGTTTGTTCCGTACCCTGACATTCAAATGAGTTTGGCCAGATGTTTTCCATTTAAATTGGTACAACTTATCTCCACAAATGACAATATCTGAATTTGATTGTTTATTCTTTAGTAGATTCTGTGCTCTAAACGTTATACATATATGCTTATCTCCTATGGTCCTCTAAATAACTGAGTTTATTTTATCTCAGTAGGCAGTAGAAATGCCATTTTACAGATAAGGAACTTGAACTTTAATTTCACCCAGGGTCACACAGTTATTCAGTGGTGTGACTCAAACCAAAGTCTTCG
Organism: Catagonus wagneri; assembly: GCA_004024745.2. Classification (NCBI taxonomy): domain Eukaryota; kingdom Metazoa; phylum Chordata; class Mammalia; order Artiodactyla; family Tayassuidae; genus Catagonus; species Catagonus wagneri. The sequence continues at coordinate 10,346,240 of PVHT020000166.1, forward strand.
TGATCCCAGAGTTTCTGCTCTTACCCTTATGTCACACCTTCTCTATAGAAAAAATCCACAGGAATACGAGAATCCAGGCTAGCTCTGGCAAGATCCTGGCATCACCACAGCCAGTCTTGAGTATGAACTCAGTATGAACACATACCACGGTTGTATCCAGTCAGGCTGTGCTGAGATACCACCCTGGACTTGGACAGATCCTCTGGAGTAGACAGATCCTTGAAGAATTATGATTAAAATTTCTCTTTTGTGTTTATATGCATGTGTATATGGGTGTTTAAACAACAGCGTCCCAGCACAGGTACAGCCAATTCCACTCTTTTTTGTTATTGTTGTTTAAAATATTCTTTTTAGGTGATACAGTCACAGTAATCAAAACCCAAACAGTATAAGGTCTTCCTTTCACCACCCCTTCAGCCCAGTTTATGCCCTATTCCCTTCCCCATGGATATTTTTTCAGAGTTCCTTTTTTTCTTTTTAGGGCCGCACCCATGACATATGGAAGTTTCCAGGTTAGGGGTCAAATTGGAGTTGGAGCTGCCGGCCTACGCCACAGCCACTGCAACATGGGATCCAAGCTGTGTCTGTGACCTACACCACAGCGCACAGCAAAGCCAGATCCTTAACATACTGAGCAAGGCCAGGGATCGAACCCGCATCCTCACAGAGGCTACACCGGGTTCTTAACGTGCTCAGCACAATGGGAAGTCCCAGAGTTCCTTTTATGCTAATATAAATAAATGTAAATTTATATTCTCATTCCTTTCTTTCTTTCCTATATAAAAGGTAGTCATTTAAAAATTCTGTACCCTCCTTTGCTTTCTTCACATAGACGTCTTGGATGTCTTTCCATGCTAACACACAGAGAGTTCCCTCATTCATATTAACGCTGGCATAATATTTCCTGGATCATCATTTACTAACCAGTCCCTTTTTAATAGACTTTTGGGTTTTTTTTTTTTTATTGTTTTTTGTTTGTTTGTTTTTTTCCCGGCTGCTCTCATGGCATGGTATGTGGAAGTTTCTGGGCCTGGAATTGAATCTGTTGACCTGTGCCACAGCTGCAGTGACACTGGATCCTTAACCCACCTTGCTGAGGATAAAACCATAGCCACCACAGAGACAAGCTAGATCATTAACCTGCTGTGCCACAGAGAGAACTCCCTTGTTTCCAGTGTTTTGCTCTTAGTGACTGATGGAATGAATAAGCTTGAATAGATGTCATTGTGCATATGTGCATATATATATCTGTAGGAGAAGCTTCTAGAAAAACGGCTACTGGACTTAAAAATATGCATTTATAATTTAATTTATAATGCCAAATTGCCCTCACCAAGGGTTATACTAATTTATACTCCAGCAATATATGAGTTTCCCACAGTCATTTTAACTTTTTTTCCCCCTTTTAGGGCCGCAGCCATGGCATATGGAAGTTCCCAGGCTAGGGGTTGAATCGGAGCTGTAGCTGCTGGCCTATGCCAGAGGCACAGCAACGCTGGATCCAAGCTGAACATTCCTAAATGTTGGCAACTGCGTCAGGGTTTAATGTGGTTCACTAATGCATTTACCCTCAGTAAGTTTGTTGTGCCAGTTAATCCTATTAAATTTTTAGCATTTTAAATATTGTATTACTAGAAACTTGGCTCTCTTGGCATTCATAGATCATAAACACATTTCTTTTTTGTTTTATTGAAGAACCCATTGTAAGAGGCTGTGGAAAATGGCCTTCAGTGATCTTACAGCGAGAACTGTGCGTCTTTATGATAATTGGATCAAAGATGCTGGTAAGTAACCATATTTCCTGTGGCTTATCTTTCCTTTTTCTGTCATATTTAATAGGATTTCCTTGAAACAGAATGAGAGACTTTGTGACTTAACACTCCATCATAGACACACTCAACATAACGATTTTATTACTACTTAATAAAGAATGTCAAAGATTTCATTGAAGATATGTGCAAAGCTAGAGGTACACAGCTTTTCATTACGATGTTTGTAATAGTGAAAATAGCTCTAATATCCAGGGAAAGGAATTAGTTAATAAATGATCGTAAACATTCCAATTCAGTGGCCATTAGAAGTGGTTGAGGAGGCACAGTACCCTTGCTTCTGTCCTAATGCTCCTAGGGGATATAACAGCTACTGCCAACAGTGACTCTGGGCATTCTCATCATGACTCAGCAGAAACGAATCTGACTAGTATCCACGAGGACGCAGATTCAATCCCTGGTTGCTCGGTGGGTTAAGGATCCAGCCTTGCCGTGAGCTATGGTGTAGATTGCAGACATAGTGCAGATACCACCTTGCTGTGGCTGTGGTGTAGGCCAGAAGCTACAGCTCCGATTAGACCCCTAGCCTCGGAACCTCCATATGCCACAGGTGCGGCCCTAAAAAGACAAAAAAAAAAAAAAAAAAAAAAAAAAACGCCTAATATTTTAAGTCCTTTTCAAAGTAGAAGTATACCTTGGCACCTGAACTCTCATGATTTAAACTTGGGAACCAAGTAGATTTGGGTCCATTTTTTGAAATAGCCATGTTTGGAAGAGCAGATCCCTTGCTATCCAACTCTTGCCATGCGCCATCCAAAATGCAACAACCCAAGAGACAGTTAATCACTATCCTGGAGTCCCTGTCACAGCTCAGTGGAAACTAATCTGACAAGCAGACAGGAGGACTCAAGTTCAATCCCTGGACTTGCTAGTGGGTTAAAAGATCCGACATTGCCATGAGTTGTGGTGTAGATCGCAGACACGTCTTGGAACTGGAGTTGCTGTGGCAGTGGCGTAGGCCGGCGGCTATAGCTCCTAATTCAGCCCCAAGCCCGAGAACCTCCATATGCTGCAAGTGTAGCCTTAAAAAGACCAAAATAAAAAAAAAAATCAATATCCTAACTCAAGGGCCAAGTAGATTTAGATGATGATGTGTATCTATATAGTGCTAGCCCTACAAAATGTTTTAAGATGAACTACCTCTAAATCCCACTTCCATTTTTATTCATGGTCAATTCTTTATTTTTATTGGCAATAGTTACATTGAAAAGCTGAATAATGTTAGGTCAGAAAAAGGGACAACAAAGGGATGGACGTGGTGAGGGAGAGACAAGGAGAGCTCTGGAAGCAGTGTCACAGTCAGTGCAGGGAGGATGAGAGGAAGAGGCAGGCGATGTACCTAATCTGAAGCTGGACGTGGTGAGGGAGAGACAAGGAGAGCTCTGGAAGCAGTGTCACAGTCAGTGCAGGGAGGATGAGAGGAAGAGGCAGGCGATGTACCTAATCTGAAGCTGTGCTAATTTAAAGTCTTCAGACAGCTGGGAGAGGACGGATGTGTGATGAGATCTAGATTTAAGTTCTGACACTACTATGAACAAACTCAGTGATTTTGAACAAATTATTTATCGTTTCAGTTTCTTTGTTAGCAAAACAGAGATGAGAATGGTATCTGCCAGCTACCAGATACCGTGCAGGAATGCTCAGTTATTTGGGAAGTTTTCCAACATGAGTGGTGGTGGTATGGGATAATCGGCAGAGCATTTCCATCTTCAGATACTTTTAATGTAGCATATCGCTTTTTTTTTTTCTTTTGCTATTTTAGAACCGCACTCGAGGCATATGGAGGTTTCCAGGGTAGGGGTTGAATCAGAGCTACAGCTGTTGGCCTGTACCACAGCACACAGCAATGCCGGGTCCTTAACCCACTGAACCAGGCCAGGGATCGAACCTGCATCCTCATGGATCCTAGTGGGGTTCATCAACTGCTGAGCCATGAAGGGAACTCCTGCATGTTGCTTTTCAAAAAAGTTTCTTCACATTTTTTATTCCGGTCAGGATCTAGAAGAGTTAAAATGTTTGTGTTGAGATGTATAAGTTTCTGAGAACACTCTCAGGTATGAGAGGAGAGATTTTTGCTTCTGCTTAGCGTGGTATTGATCTCTGAGAGCCATTAGGAATCACTTCTGGCCATCTTAGTCCAGTTCTACTTTGCCTACCCTGCAAAGGTCTGGGCCCATGATCAAGTGCCAAGAATTTCGAGTGTATTCTTGGCTTTGGCCCTAATCCTCAGTAGCCTTTGGGAGACTTAACTGATATTCATTGGTTTTCTGATTGCTAGAGAAGTGGGGGTCATGCCTAGTTATTTCATGTGGAAAATTCCACAGCTATGGAATTTTAAAAACGGTTTAATTAATACTTAAGCTGTAAGAGGATTTACTGTGATTCTTAGATATGAAATATCAAAACTCAAAATAGTACTATGCCACTTTTAATGTTGAAAAAGCAATTTTCCTTTATTTTGATAGCAGTGGTGACTTAGTTGTAATCTATTTGCAAGAAGACGCAGCCTGAGTACGATCACCGCCGTCTGGGCCTTTAGTACTTCACAGCGTGCCGGAGCTATGCATTTGTGTTCCCTTCCAACTTCTTAAGACATTTTACTGTTGCTTGGAATTTTATTTATTTTTATTTTGTCTTCTTAGGGCTGCACCCACGGCATATGGAGGTTCCCAGGCTATGGGTCAAATCAGAGCTATAGCCACCGACCTACACCACAGCCACAGCAACATGGGATCCGTGCTGCCCTGTGACCTACACCACAGCTCATGGCAACGCCAGATCCTTAACCCGCTGAGCGAGTCCAGGGATCAAACCCTCATCCTCATGGATGCTAGTCGGGTTCATTAACCACTGAGCCACCATGGAAACTCCCGGTGCTTGGCATTTTAAAGGGTGTACTCTTTGAGCTAGTATGTGCTGCTTCAGAGGAGAACACTCTCCTAAAAGCAGTTGATGGAAAAGTTGATTAAAAGTCTATGAATCTATATATGTATGTGTAACCGGGTCACCAGGTTGTACAGCTGAAAAACTGACAGAAAACTGTAAACCAGCTATAATGGAAACATAAAAAAAGATTAAAAAAAAAGAAAAAGTCTATGTATCCACCTTGTGTGCCTTGTATTCCCCTGTTCTCTCTCTCTCTCCCTCTGTCTCTCTCTCACACACACACATACACACACAGAAAGGAATTATCAGGCGGGTGAGAAGTCAGAACTGTGGCGATCCCTGGGATGTGGGCTCTGAGGCAGCCTGCCTGCCCATTCGCTGCCTCCATCTTGGTTCTGCTCTTGGCACTTAAACCCAGTTCTGATGCTAAAAGGAAAGTAAGTACATGAAACTCTTCCTCCATCAGCCTTTTGTCAGTAGGGAGAACTGCTCACTTCATCCTTGAACATTTTGTAATTTGTGGGGTCACAGACTAAGGCAGAATTAACTTTAAATGTGGTCGAGTCCCCTCTCCACCCATACCTGACTGGTAGATGTCTCGTGGGGAGCCCTGTGCCCAAGGGAAGTGGGCTCCCTATTCGGAAAGCTATCATTGTTGCCAAGAGAGAAGACAGGAAAAATGAGCTGTCATCAGAGTCATGAACATATTAAAGACTTTTTTTTTTTTTGGCCACGCCCACGGCATATGGAAGTTCCCAGGTTAGGGATCGAATCCAAGCCATAGCTGTGGTACAGTGCTGGGTTCTTAACCCACTGGGCCACAGTGGCTACTCCGGAGACTGAATTTTATTTGCTCAGTAGGGAGAGCTAATTTAAGCAGGGGAGTAAAATGAGCAAAGCTTTACTTCTAGAAAGTGAATTTGGCAGTTGTATAGAAGACAAGGCATAGCAGATTGGATCAGGAGACAGAGAAACCGTTTAACAGATAACTGCAGAACACCTAGCCAGGGACCCAGGCCCTCAGAGTAGGTGGAAGTAGCTTGAACCCCTGGTCCATAATGCTCAGTGTCCATCATGGTCACCTCTGCCCCTTTTTTCAAAATATACATGCCTGAGGCCCATACCCTAGGGTTCTGACTCTTCAGGATCGAAGGTCGCTTTTTTTTTTCCTCCGATTTGATCCTTAAATATTCCAGGGATGATTCCTGCTGTGCTGACAGAACTGAGACCTGTTGAAATAACAGTAGCAATTTACTAACCACTTAGGTTGTGCCAGGCTCTTTATCTGTGTTAACTCATTAAATTCTGAGATACTTGCTGTTTTAGGCTCAGCTCACAGAGGAGGAAATCAAACACAGAGAAGTTCTCTCAGTGGCCTCAGATCACATAATGAGTCAGGAGGAGGGCCAGAATCAGAGACCAGGCTGGCTGACTTCGGAGCTTTGCTGAAATAGGATTTAAAAGCTTGCTGTTTTGTCCTGTTATTTTGCTTTGAAAATAATACGAAATTAAATTAACTTTTCCCAAAAGATAAAATTTTAAAAAAATTCTGTAGAACTTGAAAGTCACACTCAGAATTTTTAAAAAAGCTGTGTGCTTAAAATGTTAAATTACAGGAAAAAATGATTATTTTAAAAATTATTTTCTTCTGCTTCCTGAGCCAGCCCAGCATGCTTTTCCTGGCTTTTTGTTTTCCCTACTGCTACCGGTGGAAGAACAGAAATGTGGTGTCATTTGATGCCTGCTTACCCACCGAGCTGAGCAAATGAAACAGTAAAATAACTCTAATTCAAGAATGCCTTTACTGACAAAAACTAAAATAAAAAAACTAGTTCTAAGTCATCACTGTTATCTATTAATAAAAGAAATATTTAAAATGTCTTATTAAGAAAATCATCCATATTGTCATCATCCAAATGTATTAACATTCTTCCTGAAGCCTTCTTTTGGTACTGGTTTTATGTTTTTATTTCATTGGAGATAAAAACTAGACCTATTAATATTGTTGACAATGTTCATATATTTAAGGGTTGTATTACCCACAGATGGAAAAAATCCATTAAAATTCTTTTTTTTTTTTTTTGCCTTTTGTCATTTTATGGCCGCGGGTCGCACCCGCGGCATGTGGAGGTTCCCAGGCTAGGGGTCTAATCGGAGCTGTGGCCACTGGCCTGCGCCGCAGCCACAGCAACGCAGGATCCGAGCCGCGTCTGCAACCTACACCACAGCTCACGGCAACGCCGGATCGTTAACCCACTGAGCA
>PVHT020000166.1:10353317-10400188 GCA_004024745.2 Catagonus wagneri
TCCATTAAAATTCTAAAACCACAGTGAGATATCACTTCACACTTGTCAGAATGGCTATCGTCAAAAAGAACTCAAGTAACAAATGCTGGTGACAATATTGTTAGTGGGGGTGTAAATTGGTGCAGCCATTGTGGAAAAATAGGTTTCTCAGAAAACTAAAAATAGAACTGCTATATGACCCAGCAATTCCACTCCTGGGTATATATCCAAAAAACCACTAATTGAAAAAGATACATGTACCCCAATGTTCATAGCAGTATCATTTACAGTTGCCAAGCTGTGGAGGTAACCCAAGTGTCCATCAACAGCTGTATGGATAAAGAAGGTGTCTTAGGAGTTCCCATTGTGGCTCAGTGGGTTAAGAACCCAACATAGTCTCCTTGAGAATGCAGGTTTGATCCCTGGCCTCATTCATTGGGCAAGGATTTGGTGTTGCCATAGCTGTGGCATATGTCACAGATATGGCTTGGATCTGGTGTTGCTGTGGCTATGGTGTAGGCCTGCAACTGCAGCTCTGAATCAACCCCTGACCCAGGAACTTCCATATGCTGAGGGTGTAGCTGACAAGAGAAAAACAAAACCAAAAAGACATTTTACACACACACACACACACACAAAAGAACAAAATTTTGTCATTTGCAGCAATATGAATCAACTTGGAGGACATTGTGCTAAGTGAAATAAGTCCAAGAAAGACAAATACTATGTGATACCATTTATATGTGGACTCTAAAAAAATTCAGCAAACTAGTGAATATATCAGAAAAGAAGCAGACCCATAGATACAGAGAGCAGACTGGTGGTTAACAGTAAAGAGGTGGGGGAGAGGCAGTGGGGGAGTGGGAGGTACTAGGTTACCTTACTGGGTGTAAGGTAGACTACAAGAATGTATTGTACAGGAGTTCCCGTTGTGGCGCAGTGGAAATGAACCTGAGTAGGAACCATGAGGTTGTAGGTTCGATCCCTGGCCTTGCTCAGTGGGTTAAGGATCCTACATTGCCATGAGCTGTGGTATAGGTCGCAGACACAGCTCAGAACCCATGTTGCTGTGACTGTGGTGTAGGCCGGCAGCTTCAGCTCTGATTAGACCCCTAACCTGGGAACCTCCACATGCTGCAGGTGTGGCCCTAAACAAAACAACGACAAAAAGAATGTACAGCAGGAATAATGTGGCTACTATTTTGTAACAAATGCAGCTAGAGTGCAACCTTTAAAAATTGTATTAAAAAAGTTAAATCAGGAGTTCCTGTCGTGGTGCAGTGGTTAACGAATCCGACTAGAAACCATGAGGTTGCAGGTTCAATCCCTTGGCCTTGCTCAGTGGGTTAATGATCTGGCGTTGCCGTGAGCAGTGGTGTAGCTCGCAGACGCGGCTCGGGTCTGGCATTGCTGTGGCTGTGTCGTAGGCCAGCAGCTACAGCAGCTCCGATTCGACCCCTAGCCTGGGAACCTCCATATGCCGTGGGTGTGGCCCTAAAAAGCAAAAAAAAAAAAAAAAAAGTTAAATCAGTTATATTTCTGTCCTTTGGTCCTTAGCTCTGTGACAATTTTCTTTACTGAGACTTCCCTTGTGAGTTACTGGCCTGTGGCTAGAGTTCCTTGTGACCTTTTTAATTGCACATGGCACCTAGATGTCCTTGGGAAACTTGTAAAAGAAAGGAAGGGAACTGATAGAAGCAATAAAAGATTTCAGTGATGTGTACTTCTGGATAGCTGATTTCAAAACTTTTCCTAATTTAAAACTGTGACCATCCATTTGGGGTTGGTAGATGCTGTTACTTTTAGAATGGATAAGCAATGAGGTCGTACTGTACAGCACAGGGAACTATATCCAATCTCTTGATAGAACATGATGGCAGATAGTTTGAGAAAAAGAATATGTATATATGTATATATGGCTGGGTCACTATGATATATAGCAGAAATTGGCACAACACTGTAAATCAACTATACCCTAATAAAAATGAAATTTTAGAAAAAAAACTATGACAATCTCTTTATCTTTTTTTTGTCTTTTTGTCATTTTAGGGCCGCACCTGCGGCATATGGAGGTTCCCAGGCAAGGGGTCTAATCAAAGCTACAGCTGCCGGCCTACACCACAGCCACAGCAATGCGGGATCCAAGCCGCCTCTGTAACCTACATCACAGCTCACAGCAACACTGGATCCTTAACCCACTGAGCAAGGCCAGGGATCAAACCCGCAACCTCATGGTTTCTAGTTGGATTCGTTTCTGCTGTGCCACGACGGGAACTCCTATGACAATCTTTTTTTTAAATTTTTTAATTTTTTAATTTTTTTTATTTTTGCATTATAGCTGGTTTACAGATTTCTATCAAATTTTCCAACTGCACCATGTGGTGACCCAGTTACATGTACATATATGGATTTGTCACATGTGATTAGACATAGTTCCCTATACTATACAGCTGGATCTCCTAGTTTTTCCATCATGGAAGCACTAGTTAACCCTATTCCCTCCCACCCCCTTAGCAACCACAAGTCTGTTCCCCATGTTTGTGATTTTCTTTTCTTTTGAGAGGTTTTTTTGTGCAGTGTTTTAGACTCCAGTTATAAGAGATTTCTTATAGCATCTGTCTTTCTCCTTCTGACTTGCTTCACTCAGTATGAGGGTCTCTGATTCCATCCATGTTGCTGCAAATGACATTATTTTATCCTTTTTTATGGCTGAATAGTATTCCATCGTATACCACATCTTCCTAATCCAGTCTTAATATGAAAAAATTTTTTGTAGTTCATGTGGTGGCTCAGCATTAATGAACCCTACTAGTATCCATGAGGATGCAGGTTCGATCTCTGGCCCCCACTCAGTGGGTTAAGGATCTGATCAGGCATTGCCATGAGCTGTGGTGCAGGCATAGATCTGGCATTGCTGTGGCTGAGGTGTAGGCAGGCAGCAACAGTTCTGATTCCACCCCTAGCCTGGGAGCTTCCATATGCTGCAGGTGCAGCTCTAAAAAATTAATTAATTAATTAAAATTAAAATTTACTTTGAGAACTTTGTGTTGTCATGAATGTCTTTTACCAAACTTTTGTTGGATGTCTATTTTGCACATGATAATTAACTGAAGTTGTTCTTGCTAAGAGCATCAATTCCAGGGACACTTTTTAGCCCACATTTTTCTTTCCTTTTCTGCTACATTTGTTACCTTGATTCCTTCCAGGAATTCACTCTTCCCCTGCCTTCAGGATATCCTGCTTTTGTCGTTTTCCTTCCACCCTTGTGGCTGTTCCTTCTCAGTCTTCTGAAGTTTTATTTTCTATTGCTCCTCCTTTGAATGTTAAGTCCTCAGATTCTGACTTTAGCCATTTATTCTCCTTACTCTACAAAATTTTCCTAAGCCAGTTATCTAAACAAAAAAATCTCATTGTTTTTCTTAACTTCCACCTGTCTCTCATTCCCCATACTTAACCATTTATAAAATTTTCTGTCTCCTTACTGTATGTCAAAATGACCTGATCCTATTGATCTTCTATTGCTAATTTTTTGTTAAATATTTTCATTTTAAAATTGAAGTATAGTTGCTATATGATGTTGTTTTAGCTTCAACTATACAACAAAATGATTCAGAGATACATGTGTGTGTGTATATATATATATATATATATATACACACACATATACATATATATTCTTTTTCAGATTCTTTTCCACTATAGGTTATTACAAGGTATTGAGTATAGTTCCCTGTATGCTACAGCATGTTCTTTTTCCTTACCTATTTTATATGTAGTGGTATGTATCTGTTAATCCCAAACCCCTAATTTCCTCCCCCACCCCCCACCCTACTGTCCTCTTTGGTAACCATAAGTTTGTGTTCTACCTCTGTGAGTCTATTTCTGTTTTGTAAAGAAGTTCATTTGTATCATTTTTCTTTTACTGCCTAATTTTTTATGGTTTCATTTATACTATCCTTCCTAAATGGTGTTTCACAGAACGTTAGCTCCACAAGGTGTTAAAGGGTATTCTACAGAAAGACGGGGCTCCCTGGTCCAGTAAGTTTGGGGAATGCTGCCTCACCGTTCTCATCTTGACAATTCATAACAAACATGAAGCACTAAGAAACCCTGTAGAAAAGCACCTCGTTTGTTTAACTTAGCATTTCTAGTAGCCTCTCTCTACTTCTTGTGGAAAGACTTTGAATATCTTTCTTAAATTGCATAGTTTGGGACTTACTTGGATAGGATACAGGGTAAGACACAAACTCGTTTATTGAATCGTTGTCTCTCCCTTCCTGCTTATTTATGGGGCTTTCTTTATTGTATGTTAAATTCCTAAGCATCTTTTCTTTTTCTTTTTTTTTTTTTTACTTTCCCTTTTTTTTTTTTTTTCACCTGCAGCATATGGAGATTTCCAGGGGCTAGGGGTTGAATTGGAGCTATAGCTGCTGGCCTATGCTACAGTCGTAGCAACGAGGGATCCAAGCCGTGTCTGTGACCTACAACGCAGATTGCCAACAACGCTAGATCCTTAACCCACTGAGCAGGGCCAGGGATTGGATCTGCATTCTCATGGATGCTAGTCAGATTCATTAACCATTGAGCCACGATGGAAACTTTTTTTAAATTTATTTTTAATTTATTCTTTTTTTTTTTTTTTTTTTTGTCTTTTTAGGGCCATAGCCACAGCATATGGAGGTTCCCTGGCTAGGGGCTGAATCGTAACTGTGGCCACTGGCCTACACAGCCACAGCCACGCCAGATCTGAGCCGCATCTGCAACCTACACCACCGCTCATGGCAACACTGAGCAAAGTCAGGGATCAAACTCTCTTCCTCATGGATGCTAGTCAAATTTGTTTCCGTCGAGCCATGACGGGAACTCCTTAAGTCATCTTTAATAGCTATAGCCATGCCCTAGTACATCTGAGTATCAAATTTGAGCTTTCCAAGCAATAAAATTGAAGCCAAGTGAGTCATCAATCATGGAGTCTATTGAAGAAGTTTTTGCATTGGGTAGGAAGTCATACTTGAAGGGATAGTCAACACTTTTTGGTAATTGGCTGTATCATTAGCAGTTTAAATGGACAAGGGTTGTATTCCCCCCATCTTTCTTTTCCAGTTAACAAAGGTTATGGTATTTAGCAACCTAAGATTAGTCAAAGCTCAGTTTTGAAAACTTGTCCATACTTATTTTCCTTTATAATCTGACTTCATGAGGCAAATTAGTAAAATTACATCTGAACTACCTAAGATTATAGAATTAATCACATTTCATCTTGAGTTGCAACTTTTAATTGATCTAATTCTCCTGGCTTAGAACTTGCAGTGGCTATATGAATTTCTTTTTTATATAATTGTGGAGCTTCTACTTTTTTTTTTTTTTGCTAAAATATCAGGTTGGTTAGCCCACACTTCGGACACTTAAAACCCATACTATAGATCTTAAATGATGCTAAACTCCTTTTCAATTCTATGATACAATGTATATGGAAATGTCTGTTTTCTTGGGGAAAGAAGAAAGAAGAAACAGCAAAGCCCAAACATATTTTTATATATAAAAGAATGTCTGGATGGAGAAACTAATAGGTTATTAGTGGTTATAGATAGATGGTAAAACTTTCCTGAGCCCTGGAGAATGACCAGTATGAACTATATCCATGGCTTGCTCCCGTGCCTTCTGGTTTCTGGTTGAGTTCAGCCAAGGGGGAGTCCCAGGAGATTAGAGCGAGAGAGGTGGGTGGGGCTGGGGTATTGATTCTCCTGGCCTTCTGCTTGCAGGATTGCCTTGTGCTGGCTGAGTCCCTCCAATGAAGGTCACAGCTCCTCACCTGAAGGGCTTCTCCCTGTTACTCTTTCCTGGGTCCTGGTGATCACTACCTCCCTTTGTTCTTTGAGGCCTCACTGCTTCTTGCTCCATCACTATTCCTGGTGATTTCCCTTTACTCGTCCTGAAGATAGTAGTGAGCACTGACCAAATAGTCCACGGTCAGTGTTAGGATCAAATGCTGGCTGCTGTCAGTTATGGATGTGCACTTAACATCTTATTTTCCTTTTAGATCCAAGAGTGGAAGACTGGCTGCTCATGTCCTCGCCTCTGCCACAAACCATCATCCTGGGATTCTATGTCTATTTTGTCACTTCTTTGGGACCAAAGTTAATGGAGAATCGAAAGCCCTTTGAACTCAAGAAAGCGATGATAACGTACAATTTTTTCATAGTACTCTTTTCTGTGTATATGTGTTATGAGGCAAGTGTCTAAAGTATTCCTAATGGGAGAACTTTGTCTGAGTCTTTACGTTTATCTGTCGTGATGTTTCTTGTTATGACTGTAAGGATAATTACCTGAGCTTTAAGGAATTTCAGAAATTTAGCTCACCAGAGCAGGTATTTGCTAAAAAATTATTATATGTAGACCAGGTATTGAACTCCTTAGAGGATCTCATATAGTCCACCTCACAGGTAGTGAGAGAAATTTACATTTAATCCAGGGACTTGCATACAGTTAGCCATAAAAGATGGTTGAATGAATCTGTAATGTTAAGTTTTAAGGAATCTCATAGTTGGAGAAATGAGGTAACTTGCTCAAAGTAGTGGAGCTGGTAAGTGAAAGACTGATGTGAAACCAGGTCTGTCTGACTTCGGAGCTTATCCTGACTCTGTAATGAGGTGTCATCATCATGGCAGGGACCTTTGGTTTCTACACGCCCTGATGAGCTGTAAGGTGGTGGTTTGTTTCTCTGGGCTTTAGGGGGTCGGAGAACTTAGACTCCTACAAAGCAGTGGGTGACAGAAGCTGTCCTTAATTGTCAGTAAGACAAGTGGAGATCTTCCAAGACCCAAAGCAGACTCGTGATGTCTTTCCCTCCTGCTCTGCTGATAACGTGTCTCAGCCATGCCCCTGTATCTGCTTTTCTGAAATTCCCTGCTTCTCTCCAATTGCTGGCTGGCTTCTACTCCTTATTTCTTCCCCAGCACACTCTGTGTCTCCTCATACTTGGGACCCAGGAGGGCTTGACATGACTTCTCTGGATACCATGACCTCTATACATGCATTCTTCCAACCTGATTCCTGCCACGGATCCACCTGACGGATGCTCTGGCCCCATTTCTCACAGCCTCCCTGCAGTCCCGGCTTACTTTGCTGCATCCTCCTGGATACTAGTTGGGTTGGTAACCTGCTGAGCCATGAGGCAAACACCAGAGATGTGTGTTTTTTTTGTTTTTTGTTTTTTTTTTGCCTTTTGTCATTTTAGGGCCGCACCCACGGCATGTGGAGGTTCCCAGGCTAGGGGCCTAATCGGAGCTGTAGCCACTGGCCTTCGCCACAGCCACAGCAACACGGGATCCGAGCTGTGTCTGCGACCTACACCACAGCTCACGGCAACGCTGGATCCTTAACCCACTGAGCAAGGCCAGGGATCGAACCCGCAACCTCATGGTTCCTAGTTGGATTTGTTAACCACTGCACCACGACGGGAACTCCGAGATAGTGTTTTAAATACCGCAGTCTAGGTAGTTTTTCTTTCTCCTGGTTTCTTTTCTTTTCACTATTAAAATATCATACTGATGATGCCTCATAAACTTTTGCCTTTAGAAGTTAATTTATTATGGAGTTTTTATTTCAGCTTTAATCGTAATTAAAAACAGAAACTTAAAATGTAGTGTGATAGGAGTTCTCCTTGTGGCTCAGCAGGTTAAGAACCCGACATAGTGCCCATGAGGATGCAGGTTCAATCCTTAGCCTTGCTCAGTGGGTTAAGGATCCAACATTGTTGTAAGCTGTGATGTAGTTCGCAGATGTGGCTTGGATCCCGTGTTGCTGTGGCTGTGGCGTTGGCCTACAGCTGCAGCTCTGATTTGACCCCTAGCCTGGGAACCTCCATATGCCATAGGTGCAGCCATGAAAAGGAAAAAAAAACGTAGTGTAATAGAAATGATACAATCATTATGCTGAGAAAGAAGATATCCTAGGGAAAATGTTGGCACTTGTGAAAACGTTCCTGGGCTAGGGGTCAAATCAGAGCTGCAGCTGCCGGCCTATACCACAGCCACAGCAGTGCCAGATCCGGGCTGTGTCTGCGACCTACACCACAGCTCACGGCAACGCCAGATCCTTAACCCACTGAACAAGGCCAGGGATCAAACCTGCAACCTCATGGTTCCTAGTCAGATTCGTTTCCACTGTGCTAGGATGGGAACTCCAGTGTATACATTAATTTTAAATTAAAGCCCTTGGAGTTCCCGTCGTGGCACAGTGGTTAACGAATCATGAGGTTGCGGGTTTGATCTCTGGCATAGCTCAGTGGGTTAACAATCTGGTGTTGCTGTGAGCTGTGGTGTAGGTCACAGATGTGGCTCGGGTCTGGAGTTGCTGTGACTCTGGCATAGGCTGGCAGCTATAGCTCCGATTAGGCCCCCTAGCCTGGGAACCTCCACATACAGCAGGTGCGGCCCTAAAATGACAAAAGACAAAAAAAAAAGAAAAGAATATAAATTAAAGCCCTTAGTTTTTCACTCTCAGGCACTGTTTTCGAAGGAGACCTTCCCACCATCAGACTGAAAGAGTGTCAATATAGTCTTTGAATTATGGTCCAGACTTAACAACAAGCTTTTTCTTCTCACCACTTGGTGGGTGTGTTGGAATTAAGGCTTACCAGACTGAACTCTATTGTTGTTTTTTTTTTTTTTTTTTGCTTTGCTTTTTAAAGTTAGGCTGTACCTGCTTCATATGAAAGTTCCCGGGCTAGGGGTCCAGTCAGAGCTTCAGCTGCCAGCCTACACCACAGCCACAGCCACAGCAACACCAGATCTGAGCCGCGTCTGCGACCTACACAGCAGCTCACAGCAACACCGGATCCTTAACCTACTGAGTGAGGCCAGGGATTGAACCGACATCTCCATGGATACTAGTCAGGCTTGTTACTGCCAAGCCACAATGGGAACTCCTATTATTAATATTTTTGTCTTTAACTTGTCATGTGAATCCAAAGCAAAACTAACAGGCGAGTCTTATGTTTGGTCAATCTTGATTTAAAAGCCATAGACTACTACTTCACATTGCATTTACCAGCCGAGACAGGAAAAACCCAGTTGTTGCAGCCATCAGATAAATACCTTGAAAATGCTTGTTTGCCCATTTATTTGTTGACTAATTGCAAAGATTGGAAATCGTCAGAAAAGACTGAATTCAGACCCCCCTTCTCCCCTTGAGAGTACACAAACATATGCACATATAGAGGTACCTAGGGTCAATCACCAACCAGTATTTGCTGTTTAAACAAAACATTCCCAGTGTTTTGTTATTCACTATATTAGGATAATCACTCAAAGAAGTAGCCATTTTAGTCAGTACACCATTTATATGAATATGACTTGACAATTTTGAAACTTCTTGATGCTTTGATATCAAGCAAGTTCCTGGTTTGTAATTGTGCTGCCCTGCTTTTCCCTCTGAACTTACTGCTGACTCAGCTGAGAATGTAATAAAGAGTCAAAACTACCTATGTTGTAACTGTTGAGCAAATGCTTCCTTCTTTAATATGCATGTCCTCTCTTGCAGTTTGTGATGTCTGGCTGGGGTACAGGTTATTCGTTTCGATGTGAACTTGTTGACTATTCACAGTCACCTACAGCATTGAGGGTAAGTTTCTCTTTGGAGAAACATGTGATTCAAAATCAATGTTAAAACTTTTTGGGAGTGTCCTGGTAGCTTAGCAGGTTAAGGAGCGGCTGTTGTCACTGCTGTGGCTCAAGTTGCTGCTGTGGCATGCAATTGATCCCTGGCCCCAGAAGTTCTGCATGCTACAGGTATGGCCCAAAAAAATAAAGCTTTTTGAACTTTGTGGGTTTTTCTCTCTTTTTTTGGCTACCCTATGGCATATGGAATTCCTGGGCCAGGGTTCAAATTTGAGTGGACTCTCTTTGTAAACACCGAGTAAATGACTCCATTATCACATTATATGTGTAGAGAGGGAAAAAAGCTAAAAATTATGAGAAAAAAAATCAAAGAAAGTCAGGTGTGTGGCTTTCCATAAAAGGAGAATTGTGCTTTTCTTTTTGAATTTCTTGCATTTAAAAGTAAATTTAGGAGTTCCCATCATGGCCCAGTGGTTAACGAATCTGACTAGGAACCACGAGGTTGCGGGTTCAATCCCTGGCCTCGCTCAGTGGGTTAAGGATCCGGCATTGCCATGAGCTGTGGTGTAGGTTGCAGACGCGGTTCAGATCCCGCGTTGCTGTGGCTGTGGCTTAGGCCGACATCTACAGCTCCGATTAGACCCCTAGCCTGGGAACCTCCATATGCCGCAAGTGTGTCCCTGAAAAAGGCAAAAGACAAGAAAAAAATTAAAAAATAAAAGTAAATTTATTTTACAAGGAAAGTAAATTTCATCACGGCATAGTGGAAACAAACCCGACTAGTATCTATGAGGATGCGGGTTCGATTCCTGGTCTTCACAGCAGGACAAGGGTCCAGCATTGCCATGAGCTGTGGTGCAGGTCGCACATGTGGCTCGGATCCTGCATTGCCATGGTTGTGAAGTAGGCCAGCAGCTACAGCTCCAATTCGACCCCTAGCCTGGGAGCCTCTGTAGGCCATGGGTTCAGCCCTAAAAAAAATAAGTAAATAAAATTTAAAAATGAACGGAAATTTAGGAGTTCCTGTTGTGGCTCATTGGTAACAAACCTGACTAGTATCCATGAGGACACAGGCTCTGATTCAACCCCTAACCTGGGAACTTCTGCATGTTGTGGGTGTGACCCCAAAAAGAGGAAAACAAAGGTAAATTTAGGGTGTTCCCTTGGTGATGTAGTGGGTTGTTAGGACTCAGTGCTTTCAGCTCTGTGGCCCAAGTTCGATCCCTGGTCTGGGAACTGTGATCCCACATCAAGTCACTGCACAGCACAGCCAAAATAAAATAAAATAAAATAATAAAATAAGATCTGTTTATATCTGGTTCCTTAAAAAGTTAAAAACAGAATTACCTTATGTTCCAGCAATTCTTCTGGGAACATACCTAAAAGAATTGCAAGCCAAAATTCAAAGAGATATTGTACACCTGTGTTCACAGCATTCTTTACATTGGCCAAAAGATAGAACAACCCCTGTCCATGAAGCAGTGAATGGATAAACTGTGGTACCTGCATACAGCAGAGTATTTTTCAGTCCTAACAGGAAGGAAATTCTAACATCTGCTACAATATGGATAAGACTTGAGGACATTATACTAAGTGAAATAATCTAGGTACGAAGGGACAAACAAATGCTGTGTGATTCTGTTATGTGACATACGTAGAGTAGTCACATTCGGAGATAAGAAGTAAACTTGTAGTTGTCAGGGTCTGGATTCCCAGGTGGGGACTTGTTTCATGGGTACACAGTTTCAGTCTTGTAAGAGGAAGAGAATTCCATGGATAGATGGTGGTAATGGTTGTACAAGAATGTGAATGCACTTAATGCCACTAAACTGTACACTTAAAAATGATTAAGATGGTAAATCTTATGTCCTAAGAATTTTTGCCAGAATGAGAAAAAATAAAATTTTCTTCCATGTGAAAAGAAATAATAAAATCACATCCCATGTGTTTCTGCAGATGGCACGCACCTGCTGGCTTTATTACTTCTCCAAATTTATTGAGCTTTTAGATACTGTGAGTATGTGATCTCCACACTTGGTAAACATTTGATGTTTCAGTGAAGGCAATAAACTGTGAGTGTTCAGTTGTCTGGTAACTTTGGTTATCTTGCTTCCTCAAGCAGACCTCTTATTATCTTTTACTTTCTATTAGTAATTTTAGAGAATAGATGGGATAAACTTATTTTTCAGTCTTTTGCAAATGTCAAAAGATTTTCTTATGTATCTACCATCTGGTTAAGATAAGAATGTAGCTGTCACTACATTACAAATCTGAGCTCGTTATATAGACGGGTGACAGCTGTTTTGTGAAGTGAGTTCAGGAAGCAAAGAGCAGATAGTTTGTTATCTTGCGTTCTTTATATCAAAGCACTGTGTCATTCATACTCCTTTAAGAGGATAAATGCTTCAAAATTCATAAAATTATGCTAGAATTCTAAGTTATCCATGGGATACAAGTAATTTTGGTAATATCAAAACTCTTTCCAGCCGCCTTTCTGAAGTCCACGCTCACTGGGTCTTCTCCCTTCCTGATGATCAACTCTGACTTTCAGTGACTGGGGCCCTGGGAGAAGCAAGTGGTATGGATTAGGATCCATGATGAGAGGAGAAAGCCATGTGCCTTTGCTTCTAGAAACAAAGGAAAGCTGGATATTTGTTACATCTTTGTGGCATGTGGATCTCAGTTACCTGGAATCAGTTCTGGGCCTGAGACTGACAAGTGTGTTCTCTCTTCAGAATATATACCACTACCTTTCTTGTAGCAAACTCAGCATGCTTTACCATCTCAGCTGGCTACACGTAATATTAGAATTAAAAGGGAGAATTTAGTGAGTATGGAAGCCAGTGGTTCTCAAACTTAAGCATGCGGTAGAATCACCTGGAGGACTTGTTAAAAACACACATGCCTGGACCCTACCCTTAGAATTTCTGATTATATTAGGTCTTAGGTGGGGCTCAAGAATTTGCATTTCTATCAAGTTCTCAAGTGATGTATTGCCATTGGTTCAGAGTCCACACTTTAAGAACTCTAGCTATAAGTCAGTGGTTCTCAACCCTGTGGTGCTATAGACTTAATTGTAGAAAACAAAACCCTTGGCCTCACCCCCAAAGATTTGGTGTCAGATGATCTGGAGACTTGGCATAACTGTTTAAAAACAAACAAACAGACAGACAGACAGACAGACAGACAGACAGACAAACCTTCTTGGGCATTGTAATATGCAGGCAGGGTTGAGAATCATTGATCTAACCCAAAGCACTCAATCTGAAAAGAAGTGGAAGCCAGAAAGTGAGTGTCAAGGCTCACCCAGAAGAACGCTGCTCCTGAGTGGGACTAGGACCCCAGGTTGCTGGTTTATGGCTTTTTCTGTTGTACCATGTCCCCTTCCTCCATGTGCGTAAGCAAATGCATTTTGACTTCATTGTCCCTGCTTTGCATGTTCTCAGTGTCAGCTTCCATAAGGAAACTGTTGCTGCTGTCTCTATGTTTTTACCTGAACCGCTTTTCTCAAATACCATTATAAATACTTGGGTTTCTGCTACTCTGTTTAGTCCGATATTTAAAACCCTAACTCATCACTGGTCTTCTGCATTTTGAGTATTTTTGAACATTTAATTCTGGTTTTGAATTTGTTTTGAAAAAAAAAATCCCCCCAAACCTTCCTTTTCTGCCTTTTTGCTTATAGAATTTCTGTAAACCACTAGGTACATTCAGTCTGGATGGTGCCTTTGTTGCCCTTCTCATTTTTCTTAAGCTGCTTTCTTTTCTACCCTGTTTCCCTGATTAATTCTTCAAGTATTTTCCTCCTCATCTCTCTTTAACAATAATTTGCTTTTGATTTTCTGGAAGTCCTCTTTCAATTTGCTTAATCCCTTGTCTAAATTGGTAGGATGAGTTAGGGAGCAATGTAGAATTTTAGTCCTATGACTTAAAAGTCTTTGCTTTCCCATGTATTTCAAAAATCCACATGGATTTTTTTTAACGAGTAATATTCTTTCAATAAGTTTTACCATATTCTTTATGTCTTTGATTTTTAAATCTGCATATCATATCTTTTCACCTTTTTGTTGATTCTTCCATGACTAGGCATCATACCTAAGTTCTCTCATACTAATTAGCTTTTGAGCAGCCCCTTGGAGAATCAGCTGCTTCTATCTGCATTCTTTAAGGCAACTCTGTCATAGCACATTACAATGTGAAATAGTTTACACTTGGCCAATTTTTGTAACACTAGATAAATTATTGCATGATGTTATATGAACTTGATTTTCTTTAAATTATTTCAGATCTTTTTTGTTCTGCGTAAGAAAAATAGTCAAGTGACTTTCCTGCATGTCTTCCATCATACCATCATGCCATGGACCTGGTGGTTTGGAGTCAAATTTGCTGCAGGTAGCCAAGGGAGAGTTGGGATCATATGTTATAATCGGTAACACTTCTGTATGCTCTAGGCATAAATTCTATCCTTCAATGCGATTGAAAAGAATCTCAAAATATCAAAGAGTCACTTTGATTAAACTTCTGACTTTCATTAGTTATCTGACATGTAAACATAGGATTCCTAAGTAGATCCCACCTCCCAATACTCTTACGTAGGATCTTTAGGTATACTCTTTTTAGGGCCGCACTGTAGCATATGGAAGTTCCTAGGCTAGGGGTCGAATTAGAGCTGTAGCTGCCAGCCTACACCACAGCCACAGCAACACCGGATATGAGCCTCATCTGTGACGGACACCAAAACTTGTGGCAGTACTGGAGATCCTTAATCCACTAAGTGAGACCAGGGACCAAACCTACATCCTCATGGATACTAGTCAGGTTCTTAATCTGCTGAGCCACAACGGGAACTCCTAGGTATAGGCTTGTATTCATATCCTTAAGTTTTGTTTGATTTTCTTGTTTTTCTAAGTAGTTCTATTAAATGTCTTTAAATAAATAATAAATAAAATGGTAAAATGCTTGGTTTTATAGGAATCTAGTTAGATAACTATTCCCTGTGTGTTTCCAGGAAGTTAGAATGTTATATCAAGTTCTATGTCTTCTTTGCTTCCACATTTCCCAAAACTGATACACATCTCAAACCCTAACAGCTCTTTAAAGATGTGTCAAATTGCAGTTGTCCCACCTTCCCTAACCATCCTACCATATTAAAGGATGTTTTGATATTGTTTTTTAGGTCAAAAATAGTTTAATTCAAAAGCTTGGCAAACAGGTTCTTTAGTTGGTTTTGATTTTATGCTTCTGAATGCCTAAAATATGAGAAAACAGGAAGGTAAGTAATTTTTCCCTATCACAAAGTTTTAAATAAGTGATATCCTCAAAGATATATTCTTATCTTATTAGCAGAAGTTGATTGGGGGACTTACTTATGCTAGTTTTTTCAGTTTGAGTCTTCTTAGAAAATTTTGTCGAGTTTAAATATGTAAAAAAATAGTTAATACGTGTAAAATGTTGAAATTATGGCCCTTCAAACAGTGGGCACTATATAAATATTTCCTTATTATTATCTTGAGTTGGTTGTTGCTCCATGTTAAGGGACTTCTTACTTTGTGGTTATACATTTTTCTTGGTTTTATTTAATTACATATGTATTTTTGTGGTTGCTTTTTTAATCCTATAGTGGATAGTGATGCATATTTTCATCAATAATGTCTTTGACCAACAATTTTTCATCATCAGCGCTTAAGATATATGTGAACTTGTATAAAATCATCCATGTTGTTATTTCTAAAACAGATGTATGTGCAATTTCCCTTGAATTTCCTTGTGTCACTTTATTAGATGGACTTGAACTATATTATTTAACTAACTTGCAACAAAATCTCAAAGTATGTGTAATAAATTACTCAGTTATTTTTAAATGCCTAGAGCATGGTGTTATAATGTATAATCAAGTATAAGCTCAAATTATTTTTTAAAAAAAGAAGAAATATTCACATAGGTCTGCAGCCATTCTAGACAAAGGTTTAATATTTCTGTGAATTGCCCACCTCTGTTGGGCATTCTGACTTGTGTTAAGAGTAAAGAAAAGAGAAACTGCAATTGAGGAACTCTTGTTTGAGTTTTAGATTCTCTAGGCATGGGGGGAGGGGGGAATCTCATGTCTCTGAGGGGAAATGGATAAGCTAGTGTTAGAAGAAGATGGGAGAACTCGGGAGCCAGAAGGGCTAGCCTTACCTTGGCCTAAGGGCATCGGATTTTCCAGTTTGTAATGTAGGTTCTTGCCCAAAATTGGCATTTATCTGTTGAGAATTTATTTATTTATTTATTTATTTATTTATTTTCTGTCTTTTCAGGGCCACACCCACACCATATGGAGGTTCGCAGGCTAGGGGTGGAATTGGCTGGCCTACACCACAGCCTCAGCAACACAGGGTCTTGAGCTGCGCCTGCGACCTTCACCACAGCTCACGGCAATGCCAGATCCTTAACCCACTGAGTGAGGCCAGGGATCAAACCTGTCCTCATGGATGCTAGTCAGATTTGTTTCTGCTGAGCCATGATGGGAACTCCAATGTTGAGAATTTTTTTAAAATAGATGTAGCTCTTTTTCTTATAATTTATATATAATTAAAAAATTTGACTAACATTATAACAAGAGTACCTCATCTGTGTCCATTTCCACAAATTAAATTATGTGATTTAATCTCCATTATTTTATTTCGCTATGTTTCTTTTTTTCTCACTTGCATGTTGTACCTTTCAGTTCTTCTTACAGTGATGTTTCTTGACACTTTATTTCTCTTGATGAAAATTAGAAAATACCTAAACATCCAATGATAGAATTGCTATGGTGTCTTGTGTATATAATGGTGAGAGGCAAATGATATTGAGAGCATTTAGCACATTTTCTGTTAAGTAATTTGACTCCTAAATTATCAGAAATAGATTACTGTTATAGCTATTCTATTTTTAAAGTATGCTAAACAAGGTGCTTTCATACCCTTATAATATATTTATTCAGATTTCTTCCATAAGGTCAGAATGTTATATGACAACACTGAAAAATAAGTATAAATAAAAAAAATACAGGCAGACAATACTCTCAGATACAGTGATTTAGAGATAGTGGCACAGGAGTTCCCGTCGTGGCGCAGTGGTTAACGAATCTGACTAGGAACCATGAGGTTGCGGGTTCGATCCCTGCCCTTGCTCGGTGGGTTAACGATTCAGCGTTGTCGTGAGCTATAGTGTAGGCTGCAGACGCAGCTTCGATCCTGCATTGCTGTGGCTGCGGCGCAAGCCAGTGGCCACAGCTCCGATTAGACCCCTAGCCTGGGAACCTCCACATGCCGCGGGTGTGGCCATAAAATGACAAAAGGCAAAAAAATAAAAATAAAATGGAGATACTGGCACAAAAGTAATCTCTCTCGCCTTCTTTATCCATCTCTGTATTTTCTAATTTTTTTTTCCCATATACGCTCAGCTTATGGAAGTTCCCAGGCTAGGGGTTGAATTGGAGCTGTAGCTGCCAGCCTACGCCACAGCCACAGCAACACGGGAGCTGAGCCACGTCTGTGCCGCTGGGTCCTTAACCTACTGAGTGAGGCCACGGATTGAACCCACATCCTCATGGATCCTAGTTGGGTTCATTAATCACTGAGCCATGAAGGGAACTCCAAGTATTTTCTAATTTTTCTAGTTTGAATATCCACTAGTTCCATAATGGGAAAAATAAATTTTATTTGAAAAATAGTTTAGCACTTTCTAATTTCTCTCTTTGAATCCGTTGAGAGTCTGGCTTCCACTTAAAAAATAAGCAGTGCTTTCAATAATGAACATTTAGGAGTTCCCGTCGTGGCGCAGTGGTTAACGAATCCGACTAGGAACCATGAGGTTGCAGGTTCAATCCCTGCCCTTGCTCAGTGGGTTAACGATCCGGCGTTGCCGTGAGCTGTGGTGTAGGTTGCAGACGCGGCTCGGATCCTGTGTTGCTGTGGCTGCGGCGCAGGCCAGTGGCTACAGCTCCGATTAGACCCCTAGCCTGGGAACCTCCACATGCCGTGGGTGCGGCCATAAAATGACAAAAAGGCAAAAAAAATAATGAACATTTAAACATATAACACGCCTCAATTTTTCAATGTTATCATGTTTATGGACATTAAAAATGTAGTAGATTCATTGTCCAAGCTTTAATCCTGTTCTGCTTTACAAAATGTCAGTAGTAAAAGTAACGTTTTTCTTCTCTCTCATATGTTCCATGAGCTGGCACTTCTGTTCAGCCTCGCGTGTGGAAGCTCGTAAAGCACACCTGATATCTATTCAGTGACAGGCACAGCAACAAGAGCTGAGGTTGTTACCAGAAATGTCGTGTGGCATTGACTCTCATTCCTAGAATGGAACTGTCCAGTTTCAACTATCCTTTCAAAAACTTGAGCACAGCTGATCCCTATCTAGTATTTAATTTCCTGTTTGCCTCTTGAGCTCTTCCCTGGAATAGTAGCAATTCAACTTTTCTTTTGAATATGATGAAAATATTTCTGTGGCAGGTTTTTATATTAATTATGTATATACTCTTTTCCAGAGATATGGAGAACTGTGATAATTACCCAGGTGGTTCCTTTATTTTTTTTCCAAACCAAAGGAGTAAAATGTGATGGTACTCATTTTAATTCATTCTGAGAGGTTTGTTTTTCAGAACAATTATAAAGAAGAAAGCAAGCTCAGAAAATACTTTATTAGAAAAGCTTTCCAGGAGTTCCCGTCATGGCTCAGTGGTTAACGAATCCGACTAGGAACCATGAGGTTGCGGGTTCGATCCCTGGCCTTGCTCAGTGGGTTAAGGATCCGGCATTGCCATGAGCTGTGGTGTAGGTTGCAGACGCGGCTCGGATCCCGCATTGCTGTGGTTGTGGGAAGGCTGGTGGCTACAGCTCCTGTTAGACCCCTAGCCTGGGAACCTCCATATGCTGCGGGTGCGGCCCTAGATAAGGCAAAAAGACAAAAAAAAAGAAAGAAAGAAAGAAAAGAAAAGCTTTCCAGAGGAGATATGAAAAAGCACTACTAATTAAAATGTGATTGTTTTGGAGTTCCCGTCATGGCTCAGTAGTTAATGAATCCGACTACTATCCATGAAGACACGGGTTCGATCCCTGGCCTTGCTCAGTGGGTTAAGGATCTGGCATTGCCTTGAGCTGTGGTTTAGGTCACAGATGCAGCTTGGATCTGTTGCTGTGGCTGTGGTGTAGGCCAGCAGCTACAGCTCCAATTTGACCCCTAGCCTGGGAACTTCCATATGCCGCAGGTGCCGCCCTAGAAAGACAAGACAAAAAAAAAAAAAAAGAAAATGTGATTGTTGTGTGAATAGACATTAAAATAACTTATCATTATTAGAGAAAGTAAGCAAGTTAATTTGATTTCATAAGTTATTTTGATCAGTAACCCTTACTATACATTCTTAGCTACACTAGTACTTTGTTAAATTCCTCTCTGTAGGAGCCTCATTTTAGGACATTTAAATGTTGAAGCTTTCCAAATGGAAAATAGAAGTCTTCTGAGAAATTGTGTTCCCATTGTGGCTCAGTGGGTTAAGAACCCAACATAGTGTCCTGAAGGTCACAGGATCAATCCCTGGCCTCATTCAGTGGGTTAAGGATTTGGTGTTGCTGCAAGCTGTGGCATAGGTCATTTGGATCCCTCTTTGCTGTGGCTGTGGTGTAGGCCTCAGCTTCAGTTCTGATTCAACCCCTAAACCTAGCCTGGGAACTTCCATATGCCGCAGGTTCCGCCTTAAAAAAGATAGGGGGGAGGTGTCAGTGAAAAAAGTGTCTGATGTAATTCATTTTGACGCCTGAACTAGATTTCCTGTGTGTATATAACTGTGAGACATAAATGGACTTGAGAGGTATTTGGCTTGTCCCCATGTTAAGCAGCTTGACTCCTATCAGAAATAGATGACAATTCTATTTTTAAATTACCCTAGAAAAGGTGTTTTCACACCACACTAATTTTTTTATTCAAGTTTCTTTTGGGAAATAATCTAATCCAAATGTAAACAATAAAAGGTTTGTTAATGAGCTTCATTATTTCAATTTTTTTCTGACTTGAAATTTGTGATAATTAAATGATCAGCTGAAATTATTTACTCTCTTCATGAAAGGAAAGTTTATGAAGCACAGTATAGCATAAATGAGACTTTAGGGAAATATTTAAACTACTTAAAAGTAATTATTTTAATGAGGTTATTTTAAGGAGGTACTTTAGCAGTGGTGGTATTTTAAAGTATCTACCATTGCTGCAATGACAAATGATTTTTTAAAATAATTATTTCTACTACAAAGCAATTTTTTTTCTTTTTTCTTTCCTTTTTTTTTTTTCATACTTGCAACATATCCCTTCTGGCCAGGGATCAAATCTGAGCTGCAGCTGCAACCTGTGCCATAGCTGCTGCAATGCCGGACCTTTAACCTACTGTACTGAGCCAGGGATTGAACGCGAGCCACCACAGAGACCACACCGGCCCTGCTGCACCACAGCAGGAACTCCTGCTATGAAACAGTTTTTATGACATTTCTCCTCAGAAGACTGTAGTCCATGTAATAAATTTGTATTTTGATTTAAACTTTCTGTGATTCATAGTGTTCATGAGTTCAGTCATTCCTCTAACACAGGCAAATTTGTGAGGTTTTTGCTTTATTTCTGAAATGAAAATATTAGAATAAAGAAAATAACATTTTTTGGAGACAAATTTAAATTCCAGGTCAACATTACTAAGCTGAATCATGTACATAAAGATTTTTCTAGGAGTTTCTGTCGTGGCTCAGTGGTTAACGAATCCGACTAGGAACCATGAGGTTGCGGGTTCAACCCCTGGCCTCGCTCAGTGGGTTAAGGATCCGGCGTTGCCATGAGCTGTGGTGTAGGTCACAGACGCGGCTCAGATCCCACGTTGCTGTGGCTGTAGTGAAGGCCGGCGGCTACAGCTCCTGTTAGACCCCTAGCCTGGGTACCTCCATATGCCACGGGTGCGGCCCTAGATAAGGGAAAAAAAAATGTTTTTCTAGATTGTGAATCTTAGAAAAGAGACACTAGAGAAGAGTTCGGTTTTTTTTTTCCTCATCATCAGTTCAGTGCTCTGTTACCTCTCCCATTACACACTGATCCAGCTAAGGACAGGTGAGCTATCTTGGCTTCTATTCCCCCCAAGGGTCCTTTCTTTTGTTCTAAAATTAAAGTGACCATTTGGAGATATGGTGAGATTTTAGAACAGGAAAACCAAAATAGGAAGGCCTGATTGATAAAAGTCAAATGGATGCAATAAACAAAGATGGCTTAACAATTAATAAATGTTTATTTTGGAAAAGTGATAAGTGATTAAAGCAAATTTAGTGTAACTTATTAATGAAAGCCAGTGGGTCGACTGCCAAAATTTTGTTCTACTAAAAATATTTATTGAGAAGTTCCCATAGTGGCTCAGCGTAAATGAATCCAACTTGGAACCATGAGGTTACAGGTTTGATCCCTTAACCCTCAGTGGGTTAAGGATCCGGCATTGCCGTGAGCTGTGGTGTAGGTTGCAGCCACGGCTTGGATCCCGCGTTGCTGTGGCTGTGGCGAAGGCCGGCAGCTACAGCTCCTGTTAGACCCCTAGCCTGGGAACCTCCATATACTGTGGGTGCGGCCCTAGATAAGGCAAAAAGACAAAAAAAAAAAAACGTTGAGAGTGGAAAAGGTGAATTTGATTCCACAGAATGATATGTGAAAAAAATATTCTTATTGTCTTTATTTAAATAACACAAATTGGAAACAACCCACGGATCTTTTAATAAAAGGATGGATAAATATATAATTATGCATTCATGTCACATAATACTACACAGCAGTAAAAAGGCAATCTGTATGGATGAATCTTAAAAACAGCGTGTTTATTGAAAGAAGGTAACTGCAAAGAATACATCCTATGTAATTCTACCTATATGAATATAGATTACAGGCCTTTTATAACAAGCAAAACTGTAGTTGATGATGGAAGTCAGAATAAAAGTTATATTGGGAGGGGTGTATTCTTGGAAGGGGCACATGGGAACTTTATGTGGCATCAGAAATGTTCTATAACTTAAATTTGATGGTGGTTGCTTAAGTGTATACATCTTTAAAAGAATTATCAAGTTGTACACTTAAGATTAGTGTAGTTTATGTGCTATATATATGTTAACCCTCACTAAATAAGGAATGTGATTACTGTTATGAGCAGTATATTATATTTAGAAGGTAATACAACTTAGTTTGTTGAAGTAAACCCAAATCATAAGACCATCTTAAGGTTAAGGTATAACAGAATAAATGAAGTCACGGTAATTTATTTTCCAAGGTTTGTATTTTATATTTTGCTAAGTGAATGTATTATCAAGCTGCCTCTAACTTGATGGCTGTTTAACAAGGGTAGTATTTCATACATATTTTTCTTCCTACTAAAATTAAGAAATAATTCTACTAAAATCTCTGTTCAGAGAAAAATATGACTCATTTTAAGGAACAGTGCCCCCACTTTACAATTTTTTTCCAGGTGGTTTGGGAACATTCCACGCCTTTCTAAATACAGCTGTACATGTAGTTATGTATTTCTACTATGGACTGTGTGCATTGGGACCAGCCTACCAGAAGTACTTGTGGTGGAAAAAGTATTTGACGACATTACAACTTGTGAGTAATTAATTTTCTCCCCCCCCCTTTTTTTTTTCTTTTTTTACTTTTAGGGCCCCACCTGCTGCATATGGAAGTTCCCAGGC
The DNA here is from genome assembly GCA_004024745.2 of Catagonus wagneri. Classification (NCBI taxonomy): domain Eukaryota; kingdom Metazoa; phylum Chordata; class Mammalia; order Artiodactyla; family Tayassuidae; genus Catagonus; species Catagonus wagneri. Next base: position 10,375,645 of record PVHT020000166.1, read on the forward strand.
TAGGGGTCGAATCGGAGCTACAGCCACCGGCCTACGCCAGAGCCATAGCAACGCAGGATCCAAGCCACCTCTGCAACCTACACCACAGCTCGCCCAACGCTGGATACTTAACCCACTGAGCAAGGCCAGGGATCGAACCCGCACCCTCGTGGATCCTAGTTGGGTTCATTAACCACTGAGCCACAAAGGGAACTCCCTAATTAATTTTCTTTAAAGCCAGGTATGAAACTAAACTGGAGTCCCTTGTTTTCCTTATGAATGAGGATACTAACTAAAGAACTAAGTTTACAGGACAGGGACATGAATTGTCCGCATATGGTGTCCCATCATTATCCTTTCTGTGGTATATGAACTTTTGTCAGGAACTTAATTGAAAACAAAGCATATTTGGTAGCCAAGGGGCTCAGACAGTTAACCAGCATGTGTATCTCTATGTCATCGTTTACTATTTTATGCATTTATATGAAATAAATATATGTACGATCAAAATAGTCTCAAAATTATGTGAACCTCGATAGGCATAATATTAAATTAGAAGTTAGAAATTCCCTATGGTAGATCTGAATCACTTTGAGGGAATTATGAACCTTCCCATGTGTCTCCCTATCTAGTCCTTATATTGATAAGTCTGTTCTTCCTCCAACTAGTAAAAGTAATGTGAGAACTAAAGGTGTAGAGTGGTGGTATAATACGCGTAATGATAAAAGTGACAACACCCTAAATAACCAACCATAGGGAAAAAGCCGAAGTAAGTTATTTTAGTTCCTACTTGGAAATATTACCGAGTCATGGAAATTATTAATAATTCCTTTCTTTTTAAGCATTTTTTTATGATTGTAAAGTAGTACATGCTTATTGAAAAGAAATTAGAACATCTAATTAAGCAAGGAAAAAGAAAAATAAATGTATTTCCAACACAGAAATAATCAGAGATGATATTTCATTTTATTCTCATCTAGCTTTTCTCAAAATTCCATGATATATATATATATATATATATATGTCTTTTGCATGATTTATATTATACTACATATAGATTTTTATATTAGTTTTTTTTCACTTAACATACTCCTAAATGTTTTAAAAAACTTTTTAATGTGGAAAAATACTTATTATAGAAAAAAGAATAGACATTTATTATTATTGCAAATGTGTTGAAATACACAAACACACCTGCATAGAATGTTGAAAATGTTGCTTAGGCTTTTTAATGTTTCATTTCCTTGTCTGCGAAATGAGAGGCATAGTTGTAGCTACTGGACAAGAATGTCATAAATGTTCCTTAAGATAATGCAAGGAAAGATGGTGGTGATAATATCAGGAAATATGTGAAAATCTTAACTGGGGTTATAGCAGGATGGATTGTGTATAATTGTTATGTATGTGTAGATTTTTACTTTTCCAGAATTTCCACAGAACGTATGTTGCCTTTTAGTCATAGGGAGCAAAAAAAAATGTGGACTTTAGGAGTTCCCGTCGTGGCGCAGTGGTTAACAAATCCGACTAGGAACCATGAGGTTGCAGGTTCGATCCCTGGCCTCACTCAGAGGGTTGAGGATCCGGTGTTGCCGTGAGCTGTGGTGAAGGTTGCAGATGCGGCTCGGATCCTGCGTTGCTGTGGCTGTGGCGAAGGCGGGCGGCTACAGCTCCTGTTAGACCCCTAGCCTGGGAACCTCTATATGCCGTGAGTGCAGCCCTAGAAAAAGGCAAAAAAAAAAAAATGTGGACTTTGGCCCAGAATGGGTTCCTCTTAAGATGGCGTAGAGCATTCTTCTGGAACACAGAGCCCTTGGGCATTGCTAGGAGGGTCACCAATGCTCTCTCACTTCTTGTAGATTCTCTGCTGCAGTTGACAGATAGGATATGTTTTTATCTATGACAGTGGAGGACAGGTGACAGATATGAAGAGTCAGTGGGGCTTTCGCTCCTACAAAATTAGCAGGGCCCTAATTAGAATGTTTTTATTTCCTCCCAATTAAAATATATGGTCTAACAACAGGACGGAATGCTTGAAATCAAAACTGTCCTAGAAAATTAAGCCATAAGGTAATGGTCCTGTGTATGTTTTGTTAGTTGAGCACTCAAGTCAAAGACTGATTGTTTTTGGAGTGTGAATGGGTTGCTCAACTGCACTGCTCCAGAGACATGTGCAGGGACATCCCCTGCAGTTGTGCCCTTTGGCAGGACTGAATAGTAGTTCCAAATTCCCATCTGCGTTTTGACATCATTCTACCAACTATCAGTCCCACAGAGGCTAGATGGAAAGATAAAATTCCCTGTCCAGCAGTAGCCTGGATGTGACTGGAGAGTGTTTAAACATAAGTAGGCAGAGAATGCATTAAATAATTGCTCCATTGTGACTCTTTACAGCTGAACAATACTTTTCATTCTTCCATCTGTTAGGTCCAGTTTGTTATTGTCACCATCCACATAAGTCAGTTCTTTTTCATGGAGGATTGCAAGTACCAGTTTCCAGTCTTTCTGTACATCATTATGAGTTATGGGTGCATCTTTCTGCTGCTCTTCCTCCATTTTTGGTACCGTGCTTACACCAAAGGTCAGAGGCTACCCAAAGGTGTGAAAAATGGAATCGGCAAAAACAAAGACCACTGAAACTCAAGCACAGCATAAGTCTATGAATAAGACTGATATCTTGTCTTCCTTGACAATCAAGAGACATTTCCATGTTCAGTGCATTTTGCATACTTTTCAAATCCAAGAGCTTGTATTTTTATGATAAGTTATTGGGGTTTCTGATATTTGAGAGCCCAAAGTTCCTAGAAAACACAGTCTTCTGATAATTGGGGCCTAAAGCAGTCAGTTTTTCAGCTGCTTTTAAACCTAATCTAAAGGTTTTGTTGAATAAATTTTTTTTAGAAGGAAAGAAGGATGTGAAACAGTGCAGTAGTTTTCAAAGAAGTCCGGTACAGATGAGAAATATCATTAGATATTTTGAGCACGGACAGAGATCCATGCCGTACAGTAGATTCCTTCTGTCAGGTCTGGAAACCTCTAACTGTGGGCTCTGGCTTTGTTGCTCATTGACTATATTCAGAAGACATTATATTTACTCCAGAGTTAAATTCCTATTCCAAAGAGCTAACATGGGTAAGCGTTAAGTGAATTTTTGATCAGTTATCATTTAACATCACTAACAAAAATTTTTAATGGATCTCTTTTGAGTAGCTGGCACCAGCTTTGCTTGTAAGACTTCCTCACAACACTTTCCTTGTGTGAACTATTTAAAAGTAGCAATCCTCTAGGTTAGTACATTGGTGCACTTGAAACTAAAGTTAATATTTTGAAAACAAGGTGATTTGTTCTGAGGGCTTAATGAACACTTTACTATTACTGTTTTGCAATGAACTTCATGTATTTCTGGAAAGAGGTGAGTTTATCAATGGAAAACATATACCAATCCTGCTGTATAGCACAGGGAACTATATCTAGCCACGTGTGATGGAGTATAATGTGAGAAAAAGAATGTATATATGACTGGGTCACTTTGTTGTACAGCAGAAATCAACAGAACAGTGTAAATCAACTATAATTGAAAAAATAAAAACCTAGAAAAAACCCATATTCCACAGTTCAGTGGGAAAAACCTGTTGTCTGTAGTATTGAAATGTCACTTTCTCATATTGTCATGGTTTAAAGGATTATCTTGGTTAAATATATGTTGGTTATATGTATAAATAGTCACATCATTAGCACACATTAAATGATTTTATTCCACCCATTATACACAATTTCCCAGAGATGGGTTAAGAGTGGCTTGTGAACCAACCGGAGGCAAATAGTGGCACAGAGACTGTCCAGGGAAGATTTGGTGATAAGGGTCTCCCCCATAAAGCGCAGGAGAGAGACTCACTAATAGTTAGTGTTATAAATTCACTACATGGAAAAATATGTTCCAGAATTATGAATTAATTAAAATTTCAGATTTATTTTTTCAAACTTATATCTATATAATGAAGGACTGAAATTCGTTTTTGCATAGCTTTTGTTTCTTTGAAAATTCTCTTCTCATATTTTCTTATTGGAGAATCCAACTAGTTTTGTCTAAGAAACAGCAATATTTGGACATTTCTGAATTTTTCCTTAGCACTTTTTTCTTGTTATATTTATCCTTGATTTTGAAAGATTGCTTATGCTTGTATGACATTAAGCACTTAGTGCCCCACTGGCTGTATAACACACAGTTATACCTTCTGTACAACAAAAAACCCTGAGTTTTTACTACCTACACTCCTAGCATTAGGTGTCTCCTTCCTAATGCATTCATCTGTACCATGGCCTTTTCTCCCCACACTCACTTGATTCATAGTTACTTGCCTTTAAGTGACCTTTAGTGATTTCACTTCTAATGCTATAAGAAGATGAGAGTTGGAGTTCCCTTCATGGCTCAGTGGTTAACGAATCCGACTAAGAACCATGAGGTTGCGGGTTCGATCCCTGGCCTTGCTCAGTGGGTTAAAGATCCGGCGTTGCCGTGAGCTGTGGTGTAGGTTGCAGACGCGGCTCGGATCCCGCGTTGCTGTGGCTGTGGTGAAGGCCGGTAGCTACAGCTCCTGTTAGGCCCCTAGCCTGGGAACCTCCATATGCCGCGGGTGTGGCTCTAGATAAAGGCAAAAAGACCAAAAAAAAAAAAAAAAGATGAGAGTTGATAAGTGGGGAGAATTTCATTTTTAAAAAATAAATAATGGGAGTTCCCATCGTGGCTCAGCAGAAATGAGTTCGACTAGTATCCATGAGGACACGGGTTCGATTCCTGGCCTTGCTCAGTAGGTTAAGGATCCGGTGATGCCAGGAGCAGTGTGTAGCTTGTAGATGCAGCTCAGATCCCACGTTACTGTGGCTGTGGTGTAGGCTGGCGGCTTCAGCTCTGATTTGACCCCTAGCCTGTGAACCTCCATATGCTGCAGGTGTGACCCTAAAAAGACCAAAAAAGAAGAAGAAGAACAGGGGAGCAAAGCTGAAAGAAACAGTAGCTCTAATTTATTTCTCTGCAAGAGTCTCAGGATTCCTTATGTGTTTTCCTGTTTTGACTCTTCAAGTCTAGCCCGTGCTAAAATGAGGAGGTATGGCAGATGCTATTACACATACGCCCAATTCCCAAAGACCCCGGTAGGGCAAAGACCAAAAGAAAGCAAGAATTAAAGAGGATAAAACAGGAGTTTGATTTCTTCTTTGGCATACTTTGACCTGCACTGTACAACCTTTCCTCGCCTCCCTGTGGTCTTTAAAATGTTGACATTCCTATGAACTAACAACAACCTTGTGATGGAACCACATTCCACATTATATGAGTAGGAGTAGAGAGCTAAAATGTTCCTGAAAAGAAGTCAGCTGGCAGAAGTGACCTCCGTATAAACATGAGTAGAGCAGAATGGGAACCACTGGATGTGGGACTGAACAGCCTTGTTTTGTTAGCGGGCTGGGTGAGTCATAGAGAGTTTTTGTTGGGGTTTCATCCCTCTTTTCAGGACTTCTTTGCCTTTGGGTTTGCTTACCTAACAAAAAGCCCAGCTACAAAATAACTGATTTAGGACATAAAGCTTTATGAATCCTTTAGAATCTATATTATAAGCAAATACAAATGTAAAATTTTAAATATCTATGGGACATTGGCATTTTACAGTCTTGATTGAGTAGAATTCTTAACTGGACATGCTACATTGTGACATCATAAATTATAAGGTTACGTTTCTTCAATTATCCCTTATTTCTGTTAAATTTTTAAAGATTGTGGAAAACTTCATGGATATTGTCAAAACTTGCGTTTGGTTTATGTGTGTGTATTATAATAAATTTATGGTATTACATGTATATGTGTGTGTCTTTCATTTTGGAATCTAACTGCATATGCTTGCATGGATAAGTGGTTTTTAATTTAAGTGAATATTCCTTTAACCAAAGCATTGTACATTTGTTGTACGTTTGCCCTGTTCAGTGCCCTGTACTAGACATTAGAGTGGTACAAAATACAGAAGATGCAGGAAATTTCCATGTGGCGCAGTGGGTTAAGGAGCCGGCATTGCTGCAGCTGTGTCACAGGTCACAACTGTGGCTTGCATTTGATACTTGGTCTGGGAACTTCCACCTGCCACGGTTGTGGCCAAAAACCAAACAAATAAACCCCAAAATATAAAGATGCTACCTCACAGTGGAGACTATATATAGTCCTGGAGTTTGCAGGCTGGCAGAGGAGATTATGTTACAGGGCAGTATATGATTGGTGCCATGTGAGTGAAAGTGCTGGCGCTTAGCAAGCAGGGAAGGCTCCATGAAGGCATTTAAATTTGAGTCCTGTGTTTAAGATAGCAGGATGGGTGGTGTGTGTTAGTGGGCAGGTTGTTCTAAGTGAAAAGAAATAACAAATTAATACCCAGGGAAAGGAGAGCATTAGGAAATTGTAAGGAATGTCCATCAGCCCAGATTAGTGAGGCGTTCTGTAGGTGATAGAGATGTGGCCAAATGGGTACCTCAAGAAGAGCTGCCTGGTGGGGTGAGGTGGCAGCATGGGACACTAAAGCCAGAGATAAGTGTGTTGATTAGGGTGAGGTGAAGAGAGTCAGCGTGTGTGACTGGAAAGAAAGAGGCTGATGTGAGAGAGCTTCTAAGAGAGTGTAAGCCAGCAAATGTGGAGAAGCAGCAACGCGGTGTGGAAAAGAGGCTGAATCTGAAGCTATGAGGCATGGATATTAGATGCCAAATAACCTTGGAAAGCCAGTTAATCTCTCCCAGATTCTGTTTTTTCTTTTGTAAAATAAGAATAATAATACAAGTTCTCCTTGCTGAATTTTTGTATGGCTTAAATGAGAATGTATTTAAAAGACTTTTAAAAACATGAAATAAATATAGACACTAGAAGTTCCTGCTGTGGCACAGCAGGTTAAGGATCCAGCATCACTGCAGCTGTGACATAAATCTCAGCTGCGATTCAGATTCAATCCCTGGCCTGGGGAATTTCCATATGCTGCAGGCGTGGCCAAAAAAAAAAAAAAAGAACACAGACATCAGATTTGAGAGGGGAAGAAAAAAATTTGCCCAAGAAAGAGCAAGGATTCTGGCATCTCCACTCCAGGTGGATGAGATATATGTTTATTAGGAAGGGGTGTGGGAGGAGTTCCCCTTGTGGCTCAGCGGAGATGATTCTCACTAGTGTCCATGAGGACACAGATTCGATCCCTGGCCTCACTCAGCAGGTTAAAGATCCATCGTTTCCATGACCTGTGGTATAGTCCGGCAGCTGTAGCTCTGATTTAACCCCTAGCCTGGGAACTTCCATATGCCACAGGTGCCTCCATAAAAAGACAAAAATCATCAATCAATCAATATTAGGAAGGGGACAGAGACAAACATTACTCTAGACATTTCCAGCAGATGCAATCACAATGAATCAGGCTCACAACACACCCTGTCATGCCAGGCTGCCCCAGAGAGAGGACCAGAGGGCTCTCACTTCTATGTGGCTAGCTGAGTGTGATCACGGCTTTGACTCACAGCTGGCATCAGGTCAGGCTGAACAGGCACATATAACTCAACAATCCTTACAACCTTCAACACCCTTATCGTCTAAAAAAGCACTTTGAAAATGTTGCTGGACCTTGTGTATATTCTAGGGCCCAAAGAATTCAGTTAACGTAGGTACAGTCTGGTTACTAAAGAGAGAAGGCTTGGAACAAGGTAGGATTAGCTTTGAGTGCCCAGGCTGCACAGGGGGGCCTTCTGTGCTTAGTATTTACAACTTCACTAAATAGGTGTGATGTGAGCTCCTGGCTCTGACCATGAAAGCTGCAAGTTCAGAGCTGCTCCTGCACAAATCCTTATCATTGCATCTTCAGCTTGCTTTGTGTTTTCTTGCTAGTAAATCTGTTCCTTTCTTTTTATTCTTGTGCCAAACATCTTACTTCGCATCCAAGTGGTTTTGCCCAGGCTAGATAATTATCCTTGGGCTTTTTGCATTTTTACCCACTGTTTTTAAGAACTTTTTATCCAATTAGACTGCTCTCGTGGAGGGAACCTCGGTGCAGTGTTTGAGAGCAGCCTGCCTGCTCAGATTCTGGCTCCATCACTTATGGAGCTGTATGACCTGGACAACCTCTCTTCCTTATTGTTGCCACCAAGAATGGGAACCGTGGCACCACTTCCAATGTATTTTCTTTTTTTTAGGCTGAACCTAAAATGGCATATGCAAGTTCCAAGCTAGGGGGTCTAATCAGAGCAGCAGCTGCCAGACTACGCCACAGCCATGGAAACACTGGATCCGAGCCACATCTTCGACCTACGCCACAGCTTGTGGCAATGCGGGATACTTAACCTGCTGAGTGAGGCCAAAGATCGAACCCACATCCTCTAAGAGACTATATTGGATTCTTAACCTGCTGAGCCACAACGGGAACTCCCCCACATCAGTTCACCATGGAGATTAGATGGGTTAATACAGAGGGAACTTTTAGGGCAATGCCTTCCTTCCAGTTCAGGCCCAAAACCCGTGTCATCCTGGACTCCTCTCTCTCTCACTCAATGTCAAAGTCTTCATCTTAAAGTATCGCCAGAATCTGACCACTTCTGGGCCCTCATCATGTCAGCCTGGATTTCTGGAACTGCTTCCTATCTGACTCACAACTTCTGCCCTGGCCTCCCTATGACACATTGTTAGCACAGCACCTAAAGTCATCTCTTTACATAAATCGATCATGTCACAATTTTACTTAAAACACAGCAGTTATCACATGGTAGGTTTTGAGTAAAATTCCAGGAAACCCACCAGATATCTGACATGATATCACCCAGGGAAAAAGCCAAAGTCCCTGCAATAGTCTGCAGTGCTTCTGTCTCCCTCTGCCATTGCTCCTCTGTCCTCATCTGTGACTCCCCACTTCGCTCCTCTGCCACTGTCATACTGGCCTCCTTGTGTTCCCTGGACCGGGCTAAGTACATTCCCATCTTTGGCCCCATGGTTTAGCTTTTGCCTCTGCCTCAGAGGCTCTTCCCCTTGGCTAAACCCCTGGTTTCCATCTGGGCTCAAATCTTGCTTTCTCACCGAGGCAGGCCCTGTCTACCCTGTTTACTAAAGCCATTGGCGCCTTTGCCTTGTTCGTTCTTTTCTCCATGCAGCTCTTATTACCTTCCAGCATGCTATACAATGCACTTAGTTATTATTTATATTGCTTATTGGCTGTCTTTCTCATTAGAAAGTGACCTCCTCTGGATAGACATTTTTGTCTGTCTAGAACCATGGCTGCTATATTATGGGAGCTCAAAAACTATGTATTGAATGAATGCACGAAGCACCAAATAGGTATTTACTATCGTTACAGGTTCTCTTCCTCTGCTCATTCTTTTACTAACATTCATTTATTGAACAACAGTATGTTAAACACCTAGTATGTACCAGGTGCTGTCCTGGACATTGAGTATATAAAACAAATGAAACAATAGCAATCCCCGCAGAAATTTACACTTGGATAGAGGGAGTCAAACATGTAACAAGTTAAGGCAGAGTTCCAGTTGTGAAAATGGAGACCTTTTCTTTTCTTTTTTTCTGTCTGCACTTGCAACATGTGGAAGATCCCAGGCCAGGGATAGAACCAGCACCACAGCAGCGACCCAAGCTGTTGGGGGTGACACCAGATCCTTAACGCGTTATGCCGCAAGAGGCCTCTGGTGATTTTTTAATCTGCATAATGTAGAGACACAAAGGAGAAACAGTCCTCCCTGGCTGGGCCAAAATGGGAACTCCTATTACTCTTTTTTGTTGTTGTTGTTTTATTTAATTCTTTGAAAGGGAGGCACTGTGTACAGTCACACTTAGGTATAACTCCTTGAGGGCAAAGTTATCTGCATAAATTATTTGGAATTCTTCTGCTTAAGTTGCCTATTCTCTCCCATTTATTCATTCTCTCATTTATCTATATTAGTATGGACTCATGGATATATATTTTATACTTTGGGTTATAATCTAATACTACCCTATTTATTTTGTTGCTAAATGCTTTGAGCTTTGGCCATTGGGCACTCTTCCAGGTCGCTCCTGTGTCACTTTGACATATTTTCACTTCCTTACTCTTTGGCACTAAAAGATGCTCCAGATTCATCTTATATATTTCCTGCCACAGCCCTAGAATCAAACAATTCCCCAGGGGACCCTAGTTCCTTTGACTGGAGAATGGTATTAGAGACCAAATGCAGGCACCAGGTGTGCTCATTGCTACTGGGGTATCATTGATTCTAGGCCCTCTCAGCTGACAGAGTAAGGAAGTATATGTGTGTATATTAACCAGTGTATATGTATATATCTCTAAATGTTTCTAAATAGAACCATCTGTATCTATACTAAGATAAGCATAGTTTATATTGATATCTTCAATTCTAATCCATTACTAAATGGATCATTCTAGCCTTTGCCCCTTGCTTATCTGTAACTCCATGAGAAACTTGGCCCCAACATCTGCCTTCTATTTACTTAAGTTCAATTCTAGTACACATGGGAAGTGGTTTCAGAACTGTTAACCTATACCCTACTTGATGAACTAGAACTCCTTTTGTCTTTACAGACTCTACTTATTTCCACAATTACTAAGGTGAGCATTTTCTCCCCTCATCCTCTTCAGTGAGGTTGTTTCATACATTTGTAATACAATTATATTATTTTGTCACATTCTATCTTCCATGCTGGGAACTTCTCATCTTCTAAAAAATTTAAACTAATTTTTTTGCCTCTTTTAAGGTTGAATCTTTGTGCTTTAAACTCTTTGAGGTTTGACATATGTGTGGTGTCATAGCCACGTTACAGTGTTACACAGGATAGTTTCACTGGTTCAACCCTTTCCTATCCTGAATCCTAACATCCACTGATCTTTTTGCCATCTGCATAGTTTTGCCTTTTCCAGAATGTCATATAGATAGAATCATACAGTAAGCATTTTTAGATTATTTTCATTTAGAAATATGCATTAAAGATACCTCCATGTCTTTGTGTGGTGTGACAGCTCATTTCTTTTTATTGCTTAATAATAATGTTCTCTGGATAGCACACTTTTTTTTTGTTTTTTTTTTGCTTTTTGCTTTTTATGGCCATTCCCACGGCATATGGAATTTCCCAAGCTAGGGGTTGAATCAGAGCTGCAGCTGCAAGCCTACAGCAGAGCCACAGCAACATGGGATCTGAACGAGCCACATCTGTTACCTACACCACAGCTCATGGCAGTGCCAGATCCCCAAACCACTGAGCAAGGCCAGGGATCAAACCCACGTCTTCATGGATCCTAGTTGGGTTCGTTACTGCTGAGCCACAATGGGAACTCCCTGGATAGCACATTTCTTTATTCATTCACCTATTGAAGGACATCTTGGTTGCTTCCAGTGTGGGAGGATTATGAACAGAACTGCTGAAAACATTCACATACTGGGTTTTGTGTGGGCATATTCTTTCAAATCAGGTAGATAAGGAGCACAATTGTATACAGTAAGGCATTGTGTAGCTTTGTAAAAAAAACTGTCAAACTGTCTTCCAAAGTGGCAGTACCATTTTGGATTCCCATCAGCAATGAGAGTTCTCATCCAGAATTTGCTATTTTCATATTTTTCGATTTTAGATATCCTATTGGGCATATGGTGTTATCTCAGTATTTATTAGCTTGCATTTTCCTCATGACAAATGATAGTATAATCAAGTTCTTTTTACCTCACATGGGATGCCTTTTGCTTTCTGATCTTTGCAGGTCTTATCAAGCCTTTGTTCAAATGCTTTATCCTCCATGAAATCTTTACAAATCTCATGAGCCCTTCCTCTTCCGACTTTCTACTGCACTGTAGTGAAGTTACATCATACTCATGTCTAACTTGCTCAAATTCAGCTACAGACCCACAATCTTTCCTTGTGATTATGAAACCGAAAGTTCTACATTTGTAGTACATGTATTTGGTACTAAACTTGAGCTGGGCATCAAGAAACTATTTTTTAATTCATCCACCTAGGGTGAATATTCATATATTTCATTGCAGACATATCAGTGTGTTCGTGTAGTATTGCCCAAAGCTCTACTGTAATGTCGAATGATATATTATACATGTACAACATATTCCCCGCAGGAACCCCGTAGGTTACATGTAATAATCCTCAGAGGAGCGGCAGTGTTTTAATTTTCTAGAGACAAGGAGGAAATGGATCTGAAGAAGCTCAGAGATACCTTAGATACCTTTGGCTTCTGGGAACACAGAGGACCTTCACCTTCCTTTGATAGTGTCTCTGGAGAGAAATGGCTGCAGGGGGCATCTGGTCAGACAGGTCCAGAAAGAGCCAGGTAAGTTTTCTGAGCCTTGAGACTAAGTGAAGGCCTAAACGAAGAAAGGAGCTGTTAGGGAGTTCCCGTTGTGGCTCAGTGGAAACGAATCCGACTAGTATCCATGAGGATGCGGGTTCAATCCCTGGCCTTGCTCAGTGGATTAAGGATCCATGAGCTGTGCTGTGGTTGTAGACACGGCTCAGATCCCATGTTGCTGTTGCTGTGGTATAAGCCGGCAGCTGTAGCTCCAATTGGACCCCTAGCCTGGGAATTTCCTTGGGCCACTGGTTTGGCCCTAAAAAGACCAAAAAATAAAAATAAAAAAGGGGGTTAGGGTTAGAAATTTTTAAGTTGAACTATGGAAAAGGTTCTGTTTCTTAGAGTCATGAGTTTGTGGGCTAAGAATCATGTAGAGGTAAAATTACATCTAGTCCTCACAGAGAGTTTGATCCATGTTATTGAAATAAACTGCCCAAGGACTCACATCTTGAAGGTCTTTGAATCAGCATTGAAACCTGACTGCTGAGTCACAGATCAATGCAGTTGCCTCTGGTTTTCATTAGTTGCTAGCCCTGGGCTGTCATGTGGACTGATTACTTACATTATGGTACTTAGCCATATATTTTCCCCACCTGTGTACTGTACAACTCTCCAGCTTTCTTCCTTGTCCAGTTTTGTGAAACAAATCAAGATAAATGCTTTCCACATTTCCCCTACCTGTTGTAAGTATAATCATAGTTGTTTTAAGACTGGTGATTTTTTAAGAATATAAATCATACCTACAGGCAAGGTAGTCTAGCATAACAATTCCTCATGTAAAGTACATTTCCTTTGCCATTATTTACCCCTTTCCCCGGAGAGCACTTTTGTGCAAAAGTATAATATATTTTGTCCTAGTCAAATCAAACAGTTAATTTATGTATGTATGTATGTATGTATGTATGTGTATGTATTTATTTATTTATTTATTTTTGTCTTTTTAGGGTCCCACCTGCAGCTAGGGGTTCAGCTTATGCCACGGCCACAGCAATGTGGTATCTGAGCCACATCTGTGACATACACCACAACTCATGGCAACACCGGATCCTTTAACCCACTGAGCGAGGCCAGAGATCCCGTATCCTCATGGATACTAGTTGGGTTCATCACCCACTGAGCCACAACGGGAACTCCAGTTCTCTGATTTTTTTCCTTTTTCTTTTTCTTATAGCTGCACCTATGGCATTTGGAATTTCCCGGGCCAGGGTTCGAATCTGTGCCTCATGCCACTGCTGTTGAATTCTTAACCCACTGCACCACAGAGGGAACTCCAAAATTCTTTGATTTTTCTTAAGCACCTAGAACTATACTAAGTCCTCTACTACACACAGGTGAATCAATAGTCTTAACCAGTAGTTGAAGTTACTTTCTTTGTAGTGCTAGTAATTTAACTCTTTGGTGTGGTTATCTACTGTTGCACAACAAAACACACCAAACTTGGCATTGAAGGTCAAACAACTGCAGCTTCTGTGGCTCAGGAATTCAGGTAGGACACAGCATACATTGTTGGCCTCTGTTCCATGATATATGGGGCCTTTTGTTCTGAAGAGTCAAAAGGCTGGGGCTGTTTTGAAAAGCTGAGGCATCTTTATTTACATGTCTGGCACGTGGGCTGGGATGACTCCAAGGCTGGGCCCAACTGACCTATCAACCAGCACCAACATTTGGTCTCTCCCAAGCTTGCTTGGCTCCTCACAGCATGGCAGCTGGGTTTCCAAAGCGAGGACCCAGTGAAGGAACTTCTGCAGAGTGAGTGGTCCAAGAAAACTGGGAGGAAGCTGCATGGTCCATCAGGATGAGCTCCAGCAACCACACGGCATCACTTCCACCGAATCTGTCAGCTCAGAGGGTCCCAAACCACAGATTCCCTGGAGAGACAGAGAGCCTGCCTTTTAATGGATGATGTTTCAAAGTGTTTGGGCGTTTGTTCTAAAATTGCTGCGTGACAGATTCCAGTGGGACCGGCTATGTCTTCAGAATTACCCAGGTGAGGGGCTCTGCTACCGGCATGATAACCAGCCAAGTGCAGTGTTACCTCTGTCTGGCATTGCAGTCTAGACAGAGAGCTTTAACATTCTTGCTTCTTTTCCAAATTCTCTCCCGGCCTTCTTATTTCTGAAACAAAATGTGTAGTTTGACTATCTCATTGGTGTTTTCAGAGCTTTTTAAGGGCTCGATTCTAGTCTGTATCTTCTGCGGAAGGTTCCAAATATATCATTGGTTTTCATGTAAGGGGAGGATGTCCAACATCTGTTTTCTTGTATTCAATGGATAAACCAATTGGGGTTATGGTCCTTGCAGGGCAAAACAAAGTGGGGTTTTTAAATTTTTTTTTTGTTTTTTGGCCATTCCTGCAGCATGTGGATCGAACCCATGCCTTGGCAGTGATCCTTAACCTTCCATGGCTAGAATTTTCAGGGAACTCCAGAACAGAATGTTTTTACATTCCTCTAGCTATAGCAGTGGCATGAGGTCCCTTCATTCTGTGTCCTGACCAGTTAGTTGGAAGTAGCCAGAGAATGAGGCAGGCTCCCACCCTTGTCTCTTCAACATTCGCTAGCAGTCCTTTCACGTAATTGCTGGCTATGTCTGTTTTATCCCTGGCAACCTTCCTGTGCCTGTCCTTTGCTCATATTTCTATAAATGAATCTATTTGCATTTTTTTTTCTTTTTATGGCTGCGCTTGGGGCATATATGGAAGTTCCCAAGCTAGGGGTTGAATGGGAGCCATATTTGTGACCTATGCCACAGCATCGTGGGATCTTTAACCCACTGAGTGAGACCAGGTATTGAACCCACATCTTCACGGATGCTATGTCAAGTTCTTAACCCACTGGGCCACAACGGGAACTCCTGCATTTTTTAAAACGATGGCTTTTTTTTTTTTTTTTTGTCTTTTTAGGGATGCGCCCACAGCATATGGAAGTTTCCAGGCTACGGGTTGAATCGGAGCTGCAGCTGCCAGCCTACGCCACAGCCACAGTAATGCCAGATCCATGTCAGCAACCTATGCCACAGTTCACAGCAACGCTAGATCCTTAACCCATAGAGTAAGGCCAAGGATTGAAACCGTGTCCTCATGGATACTAGTTGGGTTCATTACCACTGAACCAAAACGGGAACTCCAGCAATGGCTCTTTTTATGTTTACACAGCAGCCATATGCTTTTTCATTTTAAAACGGAACATTTAAAAACAGTTTTGTTTTTATCTTTTTCTTTCATTTATGTTTTCTTATATCTCTAATTTCCCCAATGCACATGTATAACTAAAAAAAAAAAAAAAAACACACACGTTCATTAAGATAGCTACTGTTTTTAAAAAAAATAGGACATAACAAAGATTGGTAAATTAAAAAAATTATTATCCTTTTGCACCTGCAATGGAGAAAATTTGGTTGTTCCTCAGAAAATTAAAAATAGAATTACTGCATTCCCTTCGAGGCTCAGTGGAAACGAATCTGACTAGCATCCATGAGGACGCAGGTTCAATCCCTGGCCTTGCTCAGTGGGTTAAGGATCCAGTGTTGCTACGAACTGCAGTGTAGGTCACAGATGTGGCTCAGATCCCATGTTGCTATGGCTGTGGTATAGGCTGGCAGCTACAGCTCCAATTGGACCCCTAACCTGGAAACCTCCACATGCCAAGGGTGCGGCCCTAAAAAGACAAAAAAAAAGAATTACTATATGATCCGGAAATTCCACATTTGGGTATGTATACAAAAGACTGAAAGCAGGAACTCAAAGAGATATTTGTGGGAGTTCTCTTGTGGCACGGTGGATTAGGGATCCACCATTGTTACTGCAATGGTTCTGGCCACTGCTGTGGCACAGGTTCGGTCCCTGGCCTGGGAACTTCCACATGCTGTAGACATGGCCAAAAAAAAAAAAAAAAAAAAAGATGGGGTGCGTCCCTAAAAAGACCAAAAAAAAAAAAGAGAGAGATTTGTACAAAGTTCATAGCATTCCTCACTTTAGCTGAAGGGTAAAAGCAACTTGTGTGTCCATCAACAGATGAATGGATAATCAAACTATGGTATACACACACAATGGAATATTATTCAGCCTTAAAACTGAAGGAAATTCTGGAGTTTCCATTGTGGCGCAGCAGAAACCAATCCAACCAGAAACCATGATGTTGGGGGTTCGGTCCCTGGCCTTGTTCAGTGGGTCAAAGATCTGATGTTGCCGTGAGCTGTGGTGTAGGTCGCAGACATGGCTTGGATCTGGCATGGCTGTGGCTGTGGCGTATACCAGCAGCTGTAACTCCGATTCGACCCCTAGCCTGGGAATCTCCATACGCCGTAGGTGAAGCCCTAAAATGCAAAAAAAAAAAAAAAAAAAAAAAAAAAAAAAAAAAAAAAAAAAAAAAAAAGAAGGAAATTCTAATATGTGCTACAACATGGCTGGACCTTGAAGACATTATGGTAAGTAAAACAAGCCAGGCAAAAAAAGACAAGTACTATATGATTCCACTTATATGAGGTACTTAGACCAGTCAAATTCAGAAAGACAGAAACTAGAACAGTGGGTGCCAGGGGCTTGGGGAAGAAAATAGTAGAGAGTTGTTTAATGAATACAGAATTTCATTTTCACAAAATGAAAAGAGTTCTGGAGATTGGTTATACAAGGTCAACATAATTAACACTACTTGAACTGTACACTTGAAAATGCTTAAGACAGTAACTTTTATGTTATTCCTCCTCATTGCCTTTATTACCTCTCTCAGGTTTGATGCCAGTTATGGCTAGCATTGTAAAAGGAGCTGGAAAGCTTTAAAACATTTTTTTTTTTTTTTGGTCTTTTTAAGGCTGCACCCTCGGCATATGGAAGTTTGGGGTCGAATTGGAGCTGTAGCTGCTGGCCTACACCACAGCCATAGCAACACAGGATCCAAGCTGCATCTACGACCTACACCACAGCTCACCGCAATGCTGGATCCTTAACCCACTGAGTGAGGCCAGGGATCGAACCTGCATCCTCATGGATACTAGTCAGATTCGTTAACCCCTGAGCTACAATGGGAACTCCTAAAACACTTTTTTTTTTTTTTTGAAGAACACCTGCACATGGCGTACAAATTGTATGTAGGTTTAAAGGAATCATTCAGGTTGTTCTTTGGCCTGCCTTCCTCCCAGCTATCACTGCTAAAATTCCCCACCTCTCCAGAGCTGGGACAGACCAGGTTTTCAGTAGTGCCACATCTTATGAGGGCAAAAGGGCAGATTCTT
Organism: Catagonus wagneri; assembly: GCA_004024745.2. NCBI lineage: Eukaryota > Metazoa > Chordata > Mammalia > Artiodactyla > Tayassuidae > Catagonus > Catagonus wagneri. The sequence goes on from PVHT020000166.1 coordinate 10,393,206, forward strand.
CGGAGTCAGGGAAGGGTGAAGTTCAGCCTGAGCTCAGACACTTCCCTCCCTTCTTTCCTCCTTCCAGGAAAAGATCCAGATTTCCAGCTCTTATTCCGTCTCTCTCCCTTCCTCCAGAGACCTCTACCCTGCCTTTGAGGGCTTTGAAACACGCTTGTTTATTGGCTTTGTGTGCCTGTGTTCCTAAACTCTCAGCTTAACAACTCCAGCCCCATGTCTGTGTTTCCCTTCTTGGCATCTAAGAAAAAAGGGGAACATATGGAGTGGGGGCCATGGGCGGGGTGGGGACGGAGCTCAGGGAGGAGCCCTTTAACTAGATTTCCCTTTGTGGAGATCTTTAGAGAGCCACACAATGGGTGTGTGCTAGCTTCAGCGACAGGAAGTGACAGTGATATTTCATAGCCACCACCCTAGAATGTTTTATTTGCCAGCACTCTGTGCACTATTGCAGAGAGCCTTCCAACCGGAGTGCTAACCTGGGCCCTTGCCCCAGCAGATCTTTTCTGCTATCCTCAATATTCATTTTAAAATACATGTCTAATTATGCCTCTCTTCTGCTTAAGCCTTTTAATGGCTTCTCAGTACTTGGAAGAGAAAGACTAAAACCCTTCACTTGCTCTCAAGGTACTTTAGAATCAACATCTGCCCAGCCTTCCAGCTACCTCATAGTCTCTTACCCTAGCTTATGACTGGACAAAGGCCTCGGTATTCTTCTTTTCTTTCTCAAAACCAAATATTCCAACTTCCTTGATTTACCTCTGCCCAAGCCTGCTAGACTCATTACTTCCATACCTTTTGCTGCCACCACCACTGCCTCCAACACCTCCAACACACACACACAAACCCCTTTCTTTTTTCTTTTTAGGGCTGCACCTGCGGCATATGGAGGTTCCCAGGCTAGGGATCGAATTGGAGCTACAGCTGCCGGCCTTCGCCACAGCCACAGCAATGCCAGATCCGAGTTGCGTCTGCAACCTACACCACAGCTCACGGCAACGCCGGATCCTTAACCCACTGAGCAAGTCCAGGTATCGAACTTGCAACCTCATGGTTTCCAGTCAGATTCTTTTCCGCTGTGCCACGAAGGGAACTCTGGCATCTGCTTTTTAAATAAGAGTCTCCAGGAGTTCCTGTTGTGGTGCAGCCTAAACAAATCTGAAATGAATCCGACTAGGAACCATGAGGTTGCAGGTTTGATTCCTGGCCTCACTTGGTGGGTTGTGTTCCCTGGCGTTGCTGTGAGCTGTGCTGTAGGTCGCAGACACGGCTTTGATCCTGCATTGCTGTGGCTGTGTCATAGGCCGGCAGCTGTAGCTTGATTGGACCCCTAGCCTAGGAACCTCCATATGCCAAGGGTGAGGCCCTAAAAAAAAAAAAAAATCTCCAGGGTTCTGGTGTAGAGACAGGCTGGGGGCTCCTTCAGAGTGAATTCTGAGCTCTTTTCCTTCCTAGTCCTTCACTGCAGCTGAATCAAAACTCTGTCCTGTTGTTAATTCCAGGAGCAACCCAATCAGAGATTTTTCAGAGACAGCCAGATAAGAAAATGCAGTCAAGCATGTTTAAATGTCTGCAAAGTCTCCCTTTAATTTTTAATGAAAGGTGGAAATCCGCAAAAATCCACAAATGGGGTATCTGTTCAAGCTTGAAACGGAATGCTGTTTTGTTCACTAAATAAAATCCTTTCATCCCCTCCCCTTCCACTTTTTATAGCTGGCTTTTGAGTTACAGCATAGATAGGCTAAATTCCTGGTAATTTGTGAGTTGGCCCTTGTTCCTTCTCTAGTCTGGGATAAACTCATGTTTCTTTTTTCTTACATAGTAGAAGATCCATACCAGTTATCTTTAAGGGGGTGGAGTTTGGAGGTCTGCCTCGGGTCCTGATCATGTTTTGTTACTTGATGTGGGTGCTGGTTATAAGAATGTGATCAGTTAGTGAAAATTCCACAAACCCTATACGGATGATCTCTGCTTTTCTCCATATATTATAACCCGATGAAAAACTGAAAGAAAGAAGATCTGAGTCGGAAATAAACAAAGGAAAAATATCAGCTAATCATCAATAAGGACAAATGCTTAAAGTAACTTTATTTTTTATATCCAAGCCAGTTTCTGTTACTTGGCTCTGAAAGAAAATGAGTGACAGTGTTTCAGGCGAACACAATAACCATTGTTGTCTTTGTTAGCCTTTCAAGATAGCCCAACACACACAGACACCCTGCCCCAGACCCAGCTCACAGGCCTTCCTTGTTACCCAGCTGCTTTTGCATCACAATCTCATTTTCATCCTGCTCTGGCTTGGTGCTGCCAACCACTGTCCCGCTTCTTTTTTTTTTTTTTTTTTGGTCTTTTTGCTTTATCTAGGGCCGCACCCGAGGCATATGGAGGTTCCCAGGCTAGGGGTCTAACAGGAGCTGTAGCTGTCGGCCTTCGCCACATCCACAGCAACGCGGGATCCGAGCTGCGTCTGCAACCTACACCACAGCTCACGGCAATGCTGGATGGATCCTTAACCCACTGAGCGAGGCCAGGGATCGAACCCGCAACCTCATGGTTCCTAGTCGGATTCGTTAACCACTGAGCCACGATGGGAACTCCAGATTGCTGATTTCCATTTTTTTTTCCAGTCTTTTTTTTTAGGGCTGCACCCGCGACATATGGAAATTCCCAGACGAGGGGTGAATCCAAGCTACAGCTGCCGGCCTACACCACAGCTCGTGGCAATGCTGGGTACTTAACCCACTGAGCAAGGCCAGGGATCAAACCCACATCCTCATGGATCCTAGTTGGGTTCGTTAAGCACTGAGCCACGACGGGAACTCCAGTGCTGCCAACCATTGTCCCACTTCTGACTCTCTAGGCCTTGTGTTTGTTCGGGGTCCATGGACCTTCACTCCCAGGATCCACTGCTGCGAGGCGTAGGAAATTCCCTGTTGAGTCTTGCCTCACAGGAAACAATGTGCTGCACATCCTCTCCCCACACACACTTTTTTTCCATATTTTTGTAAATTGAAATCTGTTGGGCTGTACTAAGTATTTTGCTATTTCAGGGACCATTTATGATGAATTATTTGAAAGTGTAGATGTTTTTATCTTGCATTTTAGATTTTTCTTAAATCTGAGCTTAGGGCTATGGGTCAGACAATCGATGTACTAATACTGGAATTTATCATTTGACTATTTTTCTGCCACCAAAATTTCAACATGTAATGTTTTGAAATTCTATTGATGTGAAACCTTGATCTTGAGCCTTTGACAGTGAAATAGAAGAGAATGTCTTTGAGGCCTGTCCAGAGTTGAAGCCTCTAGGGAAGGAACCAAGCGGTAATAACCTAATTGAGCCGTTGCTGACTCAGGGCTGAGGAACTGCACTTGATGAAATGCCAGGAGAGGGCAGAAAAGTCTAGATTCAGAGGTGATGCAGCAGGATTGAGGGCCAGAGAAACAGGTCAGTGAGGGTAGTAAGCTTAAGGGCTGAAAGGGAACAGTGAGGATCTCTGTTCTTCTCTCTATATTCTTCCTTCTTCAAAGTCCTCATTTATCTCTAGGCCTTCAACTTCTCCAGCTCTGCTCTGCCCTTTTGATCTAATATTCTCAACCATGGGTCATCTCCGCTGGGATGCTTCACTATCAGTCAGAGGCTGTGTGCCCAAATCCCAACTCCTTTTGGCTTTTGACATTTACAAGGGATAGGGCCACAGACTTGGGTAATTCTGAAATACAAGTATAGCATAAATACTGTCCCCATGAGATACATAAACAAAAAGGGTAGAGAATATCAAAGTCATATTGAGCAGGGGATCCTAGGGCTTGGCTAGGTTTACGTACAGGCTAGAAGACATTCTCTCAGATACCAGCCTCCAAGGTGGGAGTTTTAAGGTTCTGCTTCATAAAAATTAGAAATATGTACATGGATCTTTGGAGCTGCTGGTAAGGAGCCAAAATCATAAATCACCCATGGAATCTAGGTACCTCTATGGGTGGAATCCACAAAACTGAATTTTAAACAAGCTACCTTGAGATTTCTGTGCATAGTAAAGTCCCTTTGTGTTCCTTCTTGTGTACCCAATACAACTCTAGTTTCATTGTAGTTTACGGCACAATTTGCCTGCCAGTTTCCCCAACGACACCTGGAGCCATCTTTGGCTTTTTCTGCTCCCTCTTCCCTTACACCTGTCCATTCACTAACTGCTGATATTCCTTCTATCTCCTCTACTTCCACGTAGGAGCTAGAATAAACACTTACTGAGGGCTTGTATATACAGTGTATGTCAGTTTTCTATTGCCACATAAGACATTACAATAAACTTAGTGATTCAAAACAATATCCATTTTTTTTATCTCACAGTTCAGTAGGTCAGAAGGCATGAGCTGACTCTGCACTCTGCTCAGTATACCAGGTGTTGGAAGACTGATATCAAGTCATTTTGAGCTCCCCTGTGGCAGCTCTGGTGAAAAATCTGTTTCCAAGCTCATGCAAGGTGGCAGATTTCAGTTCCAGTTTGAATCTCTGATTTCTACAATCAACTGGGGAAAATCCCCTCCCCTTAAAGGGCTCATGTGATTAAGTTTGGGCCACCTAGAAACATCTCCCTTTTCCAAGGTCAGCTGGACTTGGGACCTTAATTACGTGAGAAAAATCTCTTTACTAGATGTACTAGATGGATGTTTGATTGAATAAGTGGGAGAAGGTATATCTACATCCAGGCTGGGAATTTTGGAGACAGACTTAGAATTCTGCCTAGCATATAACAGAAACAAACTGCTAAGAAATTTGTATGTATTTCCTGTTAAAAATTTCAAGGAGTTCCCATAGTGGCTCAGTGGTTAATGGACCCGTCTAGTATCCATGAGGATGTGGGTTTGATCCCTGGCTTCGATAAGTGGGTTAAGGATCTGGTGTTGCCATGAGCTATGGTGTAGGTCACAGATGCGGCTCAGATCCCGCATTGCTGTGGCTGTGGTGTAGACTGGTGGCTACAGTTCCGATTGGACCCCTGGCCTGGGAACCTCTTTATGCTGCGGGTACTGCCCTAAAAATGACACATACATACAAAAAAACTAAGAAGGTGAAGAATAACTTTTTGAAACTTAGTTACACTTGTTCATTCATTTGTTGAATGCCACTATGTTCCAAGTACTGTACCAACCAAATTTATTTATTTTTCCCACTGGAGAATTACAACAGTATCTGTAGCTGGTTTTCCTGCTTCCACTGCACACCTACACCCATCCCAGGCCATTATCCACACAGTGGCCAGAGTAATATTTAAAAAACTGTACCTGAGATCCTGACCCTGAAGATCCTGTTTGACAATATTTATTGTCTATGGTTCATGACAGACTCTTTGGAAAATGCACAGGAAGCAGGGCATAATGTTTTCTTTCTTTCTTTTCTCTTTCTTTTCTTTCTTTCTTTCTTTCTTTCTTTCTTTCTTTCTTTCCTTTCTTTCTCTCTTTCTCTCTCTCCCTTCCTCCCTCCCTTCCTTCTTTTTCCTCTCTCTCTCCCTCTCTTTCTTTCTTTTCTTTCTCTTTCTTTCCTTGTTGTCTTTTTGTCTTTCCTCCGCTGCACCCGCGGCATATGGAGGTTCCCAGGCTAGGGGCCCAATCTGAGCTATACCAGAACCATGGCAACAGGGGAACCCAGCAGCATCTGCAACCTACACCACAGCTCACAGCATCAGTGGATCCTAAGCCCATTGAGGGAGGCCAGGGATGGAACTTTCGTCCTCATGGATGCTAGTTTCGTTTCCGCTGAGCCACAATGAGGACGGGAACTCCTGTACTGCTTTTTCTGATTACAAAAGTAAAATACGTGTATCATCTCAGGAATTTTGAGGGCTTTCTAAAATGCAGCTAAATACATACGTAAAGCAGCAAAGAGAGGAAGGCTATTGACAAAGGGTGGTAGTCTGATCCTTTACTCTTTCTCATGATATTGCACCCTGAATACTCGCTCAGGTGACCAGATTTGAATTTTGAACTCTAGTAGTAGGTAGAGAGTGGTGATTTCATTTGTCGCTTTGAACAGTTGCAAATTAGACGGCCACTTCCTAGCGGGAAAATTCTAAGCAGCATAAAAGGACTCACAGCCCTGCAGCAAAGGACCGAAAATTTCAGTGCAGTCCAAAAAAACAAAGAAAAATTAGGGGGAAAGACACGTCTACCAAAAGAATGACACAGGAAGCTGAATCGGGCTCTTTCCCAGCTCTTTAGTGTTCTTACATGCTGTTGACACTCCCTGTGGTCAAGTACTCTACGACGGGAAATCCTAGGAGTCTGTGCACTCGCTTCTTTTCACCACCTGCTTCTCCGAATCTTAGCCGCATCGCCAGGTTCACGGTGCACTTGGAAGGGTGGACAGGGATTTGTCTATCCAGTCCAGTCCGGCTTCGGTGGCTGAATTACACAGGTCCATCTACCCTTCTGCGGAGACTGCGATTGGGCGCGGGGGCCCGCAGGTTACCCCGAGGGCGGGTGTGAGCCCGCAGCAGGTCTTGGAGGAGACGCCCCCCGCCCCTTCCCTGGGATGCCCGCGGTCCCGCCCCGCAGTTCCCGTCACGTGCCGCCGCGCCGCCCAATCAGCGCCCGCAGCGCGCAGGCTCGGGATTCAAACTGCGGCGCCTGGGGCTCCCGGGGCTCCCCGCTGGTGCCGCCGCGGTGCCGGCCATGGAGCACCGCATCGTGGGGCCTGGGCCATACCGGGCCACCAAGCTGGTGAGTATGCGTGCGGGAGACTGGGCGGAGCCACTGACTCCGCGTTCTCTGGCCTAAACGCCAACCGCGTACTCGGTCCTAGCTTCTCCAGGGCAGGCTAGGCCTAGGTCTGGGGGCGGAAGTGTTTCAGGTCGGCGGCGGTGTGCTGGAAGATGTTCAAAAAAAAGCTGACGAGGAGTTCCCTTCGTGGCGCAGCGGTTAACGAGTCCGACTAGGAACCATGAGGTTGCGGGTTCGATCCTTGACCTCGCTCAGCGGGTTAACGATCC
>PVHT020000166.1:10400288-10421727 GCA_004024745.2 Catagonus wagneri
ACCCAGTCCGTGACTTTAGGGCCACCCACCTCCTCTATCTCCGTCCTGAGTACCAGTTGTGGTGACGGTACTTTCTAACGGTGTGGGGAACAGCGGTGTTCCTTTGGGCTATAGTCTAAGAGGTATGGATGGTGGTGGCAGGAAATGAAAATTTTTTTTAGTAGCGTTTTTTAAATTTTTATTTATTTATGCATTTTATTTTGCTTTTTAAGGCTGCCCCTGCGGCATATGGAGGTTCCCAGGCTAGGGGTCCAATCAGAGCTACAGCTGCGGGCCTACACCACAGTCACAGCAACGCAGTATCTGAGTCTCCTCTGCAACCTACACCACAGCTCAGGGTAACACCAGATCCTTAATCCACTGAGCGAGGCCAGGGATAGAACCTGCAACCTCATGGTTCCTAGTCGGATTCGTTTCTGCTGTGCCACAGTGGGAACTCCTAAATAATTCTTAAAATTGATTAAGAAAAGAGAGAAAGACAACCCAGTAGAAAAATGGCAGGTCCCAAATGAAGAAATGAAACTAAAGGCAGGAAAAAGCTAACAAAATATACAGAAAAAATTTCTTATACATAGATTGACAGACATAAGAAGAAATGTAGTATCTAGGAATGGCCAAAGAAAAGGCAGGAAATAAGATAAGGCTCATACAGTATTGGTGGGAATGTGAATTACTACAATTTGTTTAAATATACTGATACTCTAGAAAACTATCAAAAATAAAAGCATTTCTACCTTAGGTTATGTAAACAAGAATATACTTGTGCAATGACAAACTAGAAACAGCTGCATGCCCATCAGTTGGAAAATATTTGAATAAGTTATGAAATTCATTCGTTAATAAGAATGAGCTAGGTTTATGGGTATTTACACAAAGATCCTGAAACGTTCAATGCAAAAGCAAGTTGTACATTATCTCATTGCAATTGATCTCATTGCTTTAAAAAAGGAAGCAAACAGTGATAATAATAACAAGCAGCACATACATATGTGTGTGTATGATTGATAGGTTGTGGGATTGGATAGAGGGCAAACTTTTTTGCCTATACTTCTGTATTTAATGTTACAGTGTGCGTTATTCTGTAATCAAAGTGACACTAGATGAACTGCTAACAAGCCTGAGTAAAATAATAGGCATATTTACTTATGTTTTAGAATACTGGGTCCCAGAGAGCCATGTCTTTTTTTTTTTTTTTTTTTTAAGGGATGCTCCTGCGGCATATGGAAGTTCCTGGGATAGGGGTCGAACTGGAGCTACAGCTGCCGTCCTAGCAATGCTGGATCCGAACTGCTTCTGTGAACTACTGCAACGCTGGAACCTTAACCCACTAAGTTAGGCCAGGGATCAAACTCATGGATACTAGTCAGGTTTGTTACTGCTGAGCCACAGTGGGAACTCCAGTGTTTTCATTCTTTTATTAAGTAATACATAAAGTACTATGCATTAAGTTTACTTGGTAATGATTACATATGTGGACATTGTTTAAAGCTATAATAAAATTCATGGGTTCTTGGTATAATGAAATCGCCTTTTGAGAAGGCGAGCATAGAACAGTATTCCAGATCTTATTCTGGAGCTAGGTCTCTGGGTGACATGTGCTAACGTGTCTCCTCCTTGGATCTTGATTTTGCCCCAGTTTCCTTCCAGCTCCAGAATGGATTGATCCCATAATTAGATTATCCTGGACATTTTATATATTATCCTTATGTTTGAGGAATGCTTTAGTTTTTTTGTCTTTTGGGGGCCGCGCCTTTGGCATATGGAAGCTCCCAGGCTAGGGGTCTAATCAGAGCTGTAGCTGCCAGCCTATGCTGCAGCCACAGCAATGCCAGATCTAAGCCGCATGTGCGAACTACACTACAGCTCACGGCAGTGCCAGATCCTTAACCTACTGAGCGAGGTCAGGGATCGAACCTTCATCCTCATGGATACTAGTTAGATTTGTTTCCTCTGAGCCACAACGGGAACTCCAAGGAATGCTTTATCTTTTATGAAGGGCTTTTATAGCCATGATCTTATGAGACTTCACAGTATCCTGGTGCGGGAGGTGGGGAGATTGTGAAACTTAAATCAGCATTCATGGACTCTTCATGGGCTCTCACTGTTCATTATTTCATTTTAGCCAGTTTGCCCTGCTTTTCCTGTTTGTATTCAGTTCCTTTTTCATCTGCTCACTTGTTTCTTCTCCAGCTTCCTTTCCTACTCTCTTCCACATTCAATTTACCAGCACAATCAGCTAGTTCATTTTTATCAACTTTCAGGTTGGTAATTAAAATCGTGGATTGCTCTCAAGGGAGGATTTTAATATATGAGCATATATGTGTATATGTGTATGTGTGTTGTGTTTTTAGCCCTTTATTCAGCATAACGTGTACAGAAAAATGCACAGATTATAAGTGTACAACTTTGTAAGTTTTCACAACATGAGCACCCCATGGCACCAATGCCCAGATCAAGATATATGATATAACCAGCACCCCAGAAGTCTGCTCGCCCCTCCCAGTCTCTACCTCCATACAAATTAACCACTATTATGATTTTTTTTCTTTCTTTTTAGATCTGTACCCATGGCATATGGAGGTTCCCAGGCTAGGGGTCTATTCGGAGCTGTAGCTGCAGGCCTACACCAGGGCCACAGCAATGTGGGATCCGAGCTGTGTCTGCAACCTACACCACAGCTTAGGGCAACGTTGGATCCTTAACCCACTGAGCAAGGCCAGAGATTGAACCTGTGTCCTTATGGATGCCAGTCAGGTTTGTTAACTTCTGAGCCACGACGGGAACTCCTAACCACTATTATGGTTTTTATTTATTTATTTATTTATTTATTTATTTATTTATTTATTTGCCTTTTGTCATTTTAGGGCCGCACCCGCGGCATGTGGAGGTTCCCAGGCTGGCGGTTGAATCGGAGCTGTAGCCACCGGCCTACGCCGCAGAAACGCAGGATCCGAGCCGCGTCTGCGACCTACACCACAGCTCACGGCAACGCCGGATCCTTAACCCACTGAGCAAAGCTAGGGATCGAACCCGCAACCTCATGGTTCTTAGTCGGATTCGTTAACCACTGAGCCATGATGGGAACTCCATATTATGATTTTTAATTCCACAGAATGGTTTTGCTTTCTTTTAAACTTTATGTAAATATAATCATGTATTTTTCATATCAGGTCTTCTTATATCGATATTACATTTTTATTTATGTTGTTCATCTATGTTGTTAATATGTAGCAATAGTTTATTCTTGTTGCTCCGTAGCATTCCAGTGCATGAATAAATCACAGTTTATCTCACAGTTTATCTGTTCTTATGTTTATGGACTTTTGGGTTATTTTTGTCTATTAAGAATACTGCTATTGGCATTCCCTTTGTGGCTCATTAGGTTAAGAACCCGACTAGTATCCATGAGATTGCGGATTCGATCCCTGGCCTTAGTCAGTGGGTTAACGATCTGGTGTTGCCCCAAGCTGCAGCGTAGGTCGCAGATGTGGATCAAATCTGGCGTTGCTGTGGCTGTCAGCTTCAGTTTGACTCCTGACCTGGGAAACTTCCATATGCCAAAGGTGCGGCCCTGAAAAGAAAGAAAGAAAAATAATAATGCTATTGTGAACAGTGTGGTTTTGGGTGAACATATTTCTGTTGCATATATTCTTAAGAATGGAATTGCTGGGTTATATGGTATGCATATATTTAGTTTTTGTAGATAATGGCAACTTGCTTCCCAAAATGGTTGTACTGATTTATATATTTATATTCCCTCAGGCAATGTTTGAAATTGCCAGTTGCTCCACATTCCCACTAGCGCTTAGTGTTACCCATTGTTTTCATTTTAGCTATTCAGTAAGTATGTGTTGCATTATAGACTTATTTTGCATTTCACTGATAATTAACGAGCTTGAATATCTTTGCATATGTTATAGTAAATTTGGAGATCCTTTTATGTGAAGAACTTATATACGTGTTTTTACATTATTCTGTTGGAGTGTCTTTCCTTTTTTTTTTTGCCACACCCATAGCTAATGGAAGTTCCTGGGCCAGGGATCAAATCCGAGCTGCTGCTGCAACCTATGCCACAGCTGTGGCAATGCTGGATCCTTAACCCTCTGCACCACGGTGGGAACTCCTGTCTGTCCTTTCTTTTCTTTTTCTTTTTTTGCTTTTTAGGGCTGTACCTGCGGTGTATGGAAGTATGGAAGTTCCCAGGCTAGGGATTGAACTGGAGCTATAAATGCCAGCCTATACCACAGCCATAGCGACGCTGGATCCGAGCCGTGTGTCTGCGACCTACATCGCAACTCATGCCAGATCCCTTAAACCACTGAGCAAGGCCAGATCGAATCCACATCCTCATGGATACTAGTGGAGTTTTAAACCCACTGAGCCACAATGGGAACTCCCCTGTCTTTTCTTGATTTGAATTTTTTGTTTTGCTTTAGAAATTGTGGGTATATGTTAACCTACTCTTCAGCTTGTGTTGGTTTTGTGTGGTATTAAGAAGTTAAAGAAGCTTGAGAGAAGAGAGTTGTACCACTTTACAGACTCTGAAGTTTTCATTTTTCGCCCACCTTACTTTTGCAGTCAGGTCTTCTGATTTCAGTTTTTTCTTTCATTGGTAGTTCAGGGCTTAGCATCATCTTTTTATTTTACCCAACACTGGCTCCTTGTTCCTCCTCCAACCATACCTTTCCGTTTTTCAGGAGGACCGGGGGGCGGGGGGTGGGGGGAAGCTGAGGCTCCTAAGAGGAGGAAGGAGGGGAGGGAGGTAGGAAGGTCTAGTGTTGCTGTGGCTGTGATGTAGGCCAACAGCTGCAGTTCCGATTTGATCCCTAGCCTGAGAACTTACATACACCGCAGGTGCGGCCCTAAAAGGAAGGAAGGAGGGAGGGAGGAAGATCTAGACATCTGCACCATCATCAGCTATCCATAAATTAAACGAAATGTTCACATACAGTGTTCTTCCTACCTAATTACTCCAACATCCTCTTCCATATTTCTCTTCCTCCCTCCCTCCTTCCTCCATCTTTACGATGCTTTTCATGTAATAAACAGTAAATAGCTGATGAATGAGGTAAAGTCATGTTAAACATAGGGCTCCGAGGAGTTCCTGTTGTGGTTCAGTGGGTTAAGAACCTGACATAATGTCCGTGATGATGGATTTGGATACCTTGCCTCGCTCAGGGGATTAGGATCCTGTGTGGCTCTAAGTTGTGGCATAGGCCCCGGATGTGGCTTGGATCCTGCGTTGCTGGGCTGTGGCATAGTCAGTTTTAGCCCTAGACCAGCAACATCCATATGCTGCAGGTACAGTGCTAAAAAGAGAAAAAACAAACAAACAAAACCACATAGGGCTCTGAGAAGTGAATTATGCATATTGGGCTCAGTTTTACCATTATTTTCGGTTACATGTTTCTCCTTAATGTGAAAATCCATACAGTTCTTGCCATAAGGACAACTTGATGGCAGTATCTTCAGTAAATACTTATTGAATGAATAAATGCATTTTAAGAAGTTGCTTTTCCTTTCGAGTGTGAAGATTTTAAATAACATTTCAAGGCTCTGTTATTAAGGCAGTCTTTTAAATGGAAGAATTGCATTCATTGTCTCAAATATTTGAGATGTAATGACCTTTTAAAAACTCAGTTGCTTACTAAATGCCTTCCTGTCTTTTTGCCTGTAGTGGAATGAGACTGTTGAGCTTTTTCGTGCTAGGATGCCATTACGGAAACATCGCTGTCGTTTCAAAAGCTATGAACATTGCTTCACAGGGGCCGAAGCTGTGGATTGGCTGCATGAGCTGCTCAGGGGCAGCCAAAACTTTGGCCCCGAAGTGACCCGCAAACAAACAGTCCAGCTGCTAAAAAAATTCCTGAAGAATCACGTTATTGAAGACATTAAGGGAAAATGGGGTCAGGAAGACTTTGAAGACAGCCGTCACTTGTACAGGTAAGGCAGTGAGTTAGCCTTGAGGGGAGGCGTTCAGGGAGGGCCGTGGACCTGGTCTGGCTGTTGAAACTTCCTCAGTTAGAAGCATTTGCCTTGTTCCTTGGGGTGATGCTTCTGCTTGTGATGTGTTGCGTGGAGAACTGAATCTGTGGTTACAGTAAAACTGATGGCAGTTTTTCTTGGCTTCATAGAGCACCCCAGTAGTAGTCTTTTGTTGCTTGACCTTTCAGGAAGGAAACCATGTTGTGCCTTTTGCACTCCTGGGAGGATGGCTGCAGGTGTTTAGCACCTCTCTTAAAGAATCTGGAAGGGTGAAGCAGTAGTTCTGGCTTATACCTTTCTGAGCAATGTAAAGGGGTGTACTCAGGGGGTTAGTGGCCAGAGGTGTCTGATCTTTAAGCAGAGCTCACGGCCTAGAACGTCTCAGATTAACCTCGCAGTGCATGTCTGCTTTTCCTCAAACATTTTGCTCATGTTTCAGTGCTGTTGTAGGATTGCTCACTTGCTTAATCCGAGGGCAAGGATGTCTCTCTGCTGACCCCCCTTCTCACTGCATGCTAGGCTGTTTTCTTGCTGGAGGTAGAGGGGACCTGCCTAAGATTCAGGGAGTAGGAGAGGACTAAAGACGATGAAGTCACACAAGTCTAGAAAAGAGGAATTGTCAAGTTTATCTACAGACAGGTCTACCAAAGTGTCAAGAACCTGAGAAGGATTCAAGGAAGAAATGGAGACGATGGGCTCTTAATATTTGCTGCCTTTCAGTCTGACAGCAGAATAAGGAATGTTCTTCTAACACATTTAGTGAGAGGATTGGGGGCCACTGGGACACCTGCTTTGAGCAGAGAAAATGTGATTGTTTCCTACCTGAGTCATTTCTCTGGTTCCTCCGTGGACTAGCTGCTGAGAGAGGCTGCAGAGCTAGGTGAAGGTGGTTGGCAACACCAAGGGTTTAGACTACGAAGTGCTGTGTGTTAAGGATCGAACTTCCCAGTGGAATTTCATCAGCAATCACCACCTTCTAAATATCAAGATTGTCAACTGGATGATGAGTTGTTTCTACATTTGGCAGTTATTTCTGGCCTGCTGAGCCAACTTTTAATTAGGATCTTGGGTGATTTCAGCCTGTTTTGAGGCTGTAGTGCTTATAGGTGTCCAGTGGTGGAAACTCTAGCCCTGGTTCCACATGCCACACTTCACTGGGGGTTCTTAAGTGTTGATTTCTCTTGGGAAACTCTAATTGCTTGTACTCCATCAAGATTTAGCTAGCCATATTCTGAAAGATGGCCCGATTGAGGAACTGCCCACCTGTTCTATTGTGATCTTAAACTGAGCACCATCCACTGAGTCCCATGAGGCTTTAAGAGCTGCCAGGAGAGTAAAGTAGGAGCCTGCTCTCGGAGCCAACCAGCCAGCACTGACTGTCAGCATGTTTCCCTTCACTGTGAAAACACAATCACTTATTCCTCTTTAAAATTTAAGTATGCATAGAATAAACTCATCCATGAGATAATGATTTTTTTAGCCCTAATTACTCTTATAATATACTTGTGAGTCACAAAGGTAACAATATTTTCTTCCGTTATTTACCACCTGAAAACTCATAGCCTTTTTTTTCTGAGTGTACGTTCTGTAAGTTAACAGTTGATATTTACTGTTCTTAAATTAATCTGGGATGAAATCTGTTTGGACTTATAAGCCATTTGTTAAGGGGTGTGTGCCTTGAATTGAGAGTTAGGTAATGAGTGTGGGGGCAGCTGTTGCAGGCAGGCAGCCAGCTTCCAGGACTGGGTGTACAGCTCAGGGACATCACGGTTACCTGCCAGCGCTCCAGGGAAGAGTGGGGGCAGCCCGGCTGATCTGCTTTATGCACATCTGCTCTTTTTTGTAGTTGAGTAACACCATTGCCAAATTACAATGACAGCAGGTAACAGAGATTAGGAGTTAGAGATAGATGAGATCTGAAAATAGGTGGAGAGTCAGTAAGGTGGAGAAATTCCTGAAATGTTTCCAGATATTGAGCTTAATGATATAGTAGCATCAAGAAGCTTGGGATGGCTCAGCATCACTGATTATTAGAGAAATGCAAATTAAAACTACTATGAGGTACCACCTCACACCAGTCAGAATGGCCATCATTAATAAGTCCACAAACAACAAATGCTGGAGGGGGTGTGGAGAAAAGGAAACCCTCCTACACTGTTGGTGGGAATGTAAATTGGCACAACCACTATGGAAAACAGTATGGAGGTACCTCAGAAAACTAAATATAGAACCACCATATGATCCAGCAATCCCACTCTTGGGCATATATCTGGACAAACTTTCCTTGAAAAGGCCACACACACCCTTATGTTCATTGCAGCGGTATTCACAATAGCCAAGACATGGAAACAACCTAAATGTCCATCGACAGATGAATGGATTAAGAACATGTGGTGTATATACACATTGGAATACTACTCAGCCGTAAAAAAGAACAGCAACACAGATGGAACTAGAGACTCTTATACTGAGTGAAGTAAGTCAGAAAGAGAAGGACAAATGCCATATGATATCACATTTCTGGAATCTAATATATGGCACAAATGAACCTTTCCACAGAAAATAAAATCATGGACTTGGAGAACAGACCTGTGGTTGCCAAGGGGAAGGGGGAGAGAGTGGGATGGACTGGGAACCTGGGGTGCAAACTCTTGCCTTTGGAATAGATAAGCAATGAGATCCTGCTGTATAGCACTGGAAACTCTATCTGGTCACTTATGATGGAGCATGGTGGAAGATAATGTGAGAAAAATATGTATGTGTGGCTGGGTCACCTTGCTGTACAGTAGAAAATTGACAGAACATTGTAAACCAGCTATAATGGAAAAAATAAAAATCATTTAAAAAAAAAAAGAATGTTGGGATAGACAGATGAGAGTTCTTGCTGAGAAGAAAGGAACATCCAGGAGTACCTACAATGTGCTAGACTCATCATGTGATCATCATTTCACTCAACACCTATAGATGGATGTGGTATCATCCTTATCTTCGAGATTAGGAAATTAATCACGTCAGAGATACTGACTTGTCCAGAATCAATCAGCTGGTAGTAAAAGAGACAGGATTTGAACTGAGGTTTATCACCACTTCTTTACTGTTAGTAACATCAATGACCAGAAAGAGTTCTGGATTTGCTGCTGGTCAAGACAATTTTAGATAGTGCTAATGGTTCCGCACGGTCAAGCCAGACACTGTCATCTGTGTCTAGCAAAGCTTTGTGGCCTGAAATTTCTGACGAAGAGAGACAGTTACACTACCCTGTACTTTTTTTTTTAATTATTCAATGAATTTTATTACATTTATAGTTGTGCAACAATCATCACAACCAAATTTTACAGCATTTCCATCCCAAACCCTCAGTGCATCTCCCCACTCCCCAACCTGTCTCATTTGGAAACCATAAGTTTTTCAAAGTCTGTGAGTCAGTATCTGTTCTGCAAAGAAGTTCATTGTGTCCTTTTTTTAGAGTCCACATGTAAGTGATAGCATTTGATGTTACATTACCTTGTATTTTTACAAGAAATTTTTTATGAAGCAGTTTCCCTTTATGATCTCGTTTGATCTCCATGATAATCCTGTGAGGTGGACAGGGTGGATATTTCATTGTCAGAAAACCAGACTCTTCCCTCTTTGACACATCCAAACAATACACCAGGAAATTCCATGCTGATTATTGAATCAACCTATATACGTTTGTAAACAGATAATTACATAGGTTTTAAATACCTAATGGAGTGGATTATATAAAAATAGTAGTGTCTATTATGATAATTGCTTGTTTTGGACTATTTAATGAGGGAAGTGGCCTAGTCAGATCTTTAGCAGGATGTCCCTTGGTCTGGAACCTCCACCTGGCCCTTGACCTGCTCTCATTGATTCTAGCTGCGCTATGCAGTTGTAACCAGGGAGGTGTTCATGGAGAGGAATTCACTGGCTTAGGTAGAGTGGCTGTGGTCTGATGTGCAGGGAACCATTTTTCTTTTTTTGGCTATGCCTGTGCATGTAGAAGTTCCCAGGCCAGAGACTGGACCCACACCACAGCAATGACCTAAGCTGCAGCAATGACAACACCAGATCCTTAACTACTAGGACACCAGGGAACTCTGGGGAACCATTTTCTTTTTATTCTCCTACTTTTTCCTGTTCTTTTTTTCTTTGCTTCTCTGTTTCTACCTCCTTATGTATATCACTCTCATGTTCCCACTTCTTTCCACTTTTCTTTTTCTTCTACTTTTTTTCCTCTTCTTTCTGTCTTTTCCCTCACATTTTTTTTCTGGTTTATTTCCAAAATGTTTGTTTTAATTTGAACCAAATATTTGTCATGCAGATTTTTGTCTGCTTTATTGAATGTTACTTTCACAGTTTCTTAATTAAAAAAAAACAAAAAACCTGGAATCATGCTACCCAGTTTTAAGACTTACTCTATAAAACCACAGTAATGAAGACTGACTGGGTGTTGGTGAAGGGATGGTGGGTGGATGCTTGCTTGGATCAGTAGAACAGAATAGAGTTCAGAAACACAGCAAATATGGCCAGTTTTTTTTTTGTTTGTTTGTTTTTGGCTGCACCCATGATATATGGAAGTTCCTGGTCGAGGGATCGAATCTGAGCTGTAGTGGCGACCTATGCCACAGCTGTGACAATGCTGGATCCTTAGCCCACTGGGCCACATTGGGAACTCTGGCCAGTTTATTTTTTTTTGCCTTTTTAGGTTTGCACCTGCGGCATATGGAAGTTCCCAGGCTGGGGGTTGTATTGGAGCTGCAGCTTATACCACAGCCACAGCAACATGGGATCCGAGCCATGTCTGCGACCTATACCACAGCTAATGGCAACATGGGATCCTTAACCCACTGAGTGCGGCCAGGGATCGAACCTTTGTCCTCATGGATGCTAGTCAGATTGTTTCTGCGGAGCCATGATGGGAACTCCTGGCCAACTGATTTTTGAAGATGTTAAAACAAAGAAAAAGATTAGTCTTTTTGGCAAATGGTGTTGGAACAATTTGACATCTATTCATCTACATGCAAAAATATGAACCTCAATCTAAACCTCATTCTTTTTCTTTCTTTCTTTCTTTTTTTTTTGTCTTTTTGTCTTATCTAGGGCCGCACCCGTGGCATATGGAGGTTCCCAGGCTAGGGGTCTAACAGAAGCTGTAGCCGCCGGCCTTCGCACAGCCACAGCAACGCGGGATCCGAGCCGTGTCTGCAACCTACACCACAGCTCATGGCAACGCCGGATCCTTAACCCACTGAGCAAGGCCAGGGATCGAACCCACAACCTCATGGTTCCTAGTCGGATTCGTTAACCACTGAGCCACGACGGGAACTCCTAAACCTCTTTCTTTATAATGGAATTTCTTTCAAGGTGAGTCATAGATCTCAATGTAAAACTATAAAAATTTTAGAAGAAAAGGAGGAAATCTGTATGCTCTGGGTTTAGGGAAAGAGTTTTTAGACATGACATCAGAAGCATGATTTATAAAAAAGAAAAAACAAATTGGGCCTCATCAAAATTAAAAACTTTTGCTGCGTGAAAGACACTATTAAGATGAGAAGACAAGGAGAAAATATTTGTAAACCACATGTATGACATTGGACTTGTATCAAGAAAATAGAAAGGTAATCACAAAACTACTGTAAGAAAAGCACAAATAGAATCACCATTTGATCCAGCAATCCCAACCCTGGGCATCTATCCAGAGGAAACCACGACTTGAAAAGACACGTGTACTCCAGTGTTCATTGCAGCACTCTGTACAATAGCCAAGTCATGGAAACAACCTAAAGGCCTATCAACAGAGGATTGGATAGGGAAGATGTGGTACATATACACAATGGAATATTAGCCATTAAAAGGAATGAAATAACAACATTTATAGCAACATGGATGGACTTAGAAATTATCATGCGAAGTGAAACCAGTCAGACAATTAGACACCAGCATCAAATGCTACCACTTACACGTGGAAACTAAAAAAAAGGACACAGTGAGCTTCTTTACAGAACAGATAATGACTCACAGACTTTGGAAAACCTGTGGTTTCCAAATGACACAAGTTGGGGGGTAGGGGAAATGCTATAAAATTGAGTTGTGATGATTTTTGTACACCTATAATTGTAATAAAATTCATTAAGTAATGGGGAAAAAAAAGAAAATAGATATTCACAAAACTACTGTAAGAAAAACACAACTCAATTAAAAAGTAGAGGGGTTCCCATCATGGCGTTGCGGAAGTGACTACGCCATGGACTAGGATCCATGAGGTTGTGCGTTTGATCCCTGGCCTTATTCAGTGGGTTAAGGATCTGGTGTTGCCGTGAGCTGTGGTGTAGGTCACAGACCCAGCTCAGATCCTGCGTTGCTGTGGCTGTGGTGTAGGCCAGCAGCTACAGCTCTGATTAGACCCCTAGCCTGGGAACCTACATATGCCTTGGGTGTGGCCATAAAAGGGATAAAAAAAACAACAAAAAAGTAGATTGGAATAGATACATCAAAGATATACAGATAGGAAATAAGCACATGAAAAGATCTGTAACGTCATTAGCACAAGCGAAATGCAAATTAAACGGTAATGAGATAACCCTGCATATCCCGTAAAATGGCTAAAACGAGAATACTGATAATGCCAAAAGCCAGCAAGGATGCAGAGCAATTGGAAATCTCATCCACTGATGTAGGGAGCCTTGACTGGTCAACAGTTTGGAAAACAGTTTGGCTGATTGTTTTAAACATGTACTCACCTATAACTTCGTATTCCCACTCCTGGTCGTTGACTCTAGAGAAATGGAAACCTTTGTTTACAGAAGAACTTGTATGTGAGTAATTATAGCAGCTCTATTAATAATTGCCAATGGCTGAAAACAACTCAGATGTTCCTCTGTGGGTGAATGGGTAAATACTGAACCTATGGGAATGCTTCTGTGTGTAGTGAGTGCAGTGGGAGGTGTGAGTATAAAGTCAGAGCAGGAAGGAGTTTGTTATTTTTTTTTTTTTTGAGTAACGACCTGTTTTGGTTCCTGATTGTGATGGTGGTTATATGTGTATACATGTGTTCACATTGATGGAGGGGTACATACACAAAAAAGAAAAAAAAGTTCAATTTTACTGTATGCTAATAACTTTTTTTTTTTTTTAATGCTGGATATTTGGAAAGTCTCTCTTTGTCCTTCTAGTGAAAGAAATCTGAATTTACATTTCTTGAGGTATATGGCCCTCTGGTCATTTTCTGTGGCCTTGGGACAAGGTCTTCATTATTTCCCTTCAAAAGGTCTTTTGAAGGGGCTGATTTTTAGGAACTTCTTTGAGTTAATGGACTGTTGGCTCCCTCTAGTGGACACATTTTGTTTTTAGCATAAAGCTCAAAATTGTGATTTTTTTGTTGTTGTTTTGATTCATTTCCTTAAGTCCTGAGTCTTTGTCCTGTAATAGTTGTATAAATTCCTTACCCTTCTTATGCATCAGTTTTTTTTTTTTTGTCATCTATAAAATGACAGGGATGCGAGTTCCCATTGTGGCTCAGCGGGTTAAGAACCTGACTGGTATCCACGAGGATGTGGGTTCAATTCCAGGACTCACTCAGTGGGTTAAGAATCTGGTGTTGCTGCAAGCTGTGACATAGTTTGCAGATGTGGCCTGGATCTGGTGGTATTGCTGTGACGTAGGTGACAACTACGGCTCCGATTTGACCCCTGGCCTGGGAACTTGTATGTGCCACAGGTACAGGTATAAAAAGAAAAAAAGAAAAAAAAAACAGGGATGGACTAATTCGTTAAGGTCTTTTTTCATTCTAAACTTTTTTGATTCCAAATATTGAGTACTTATGGGTGTTTCCTAAGTCCAGGGAGATGAAGGAGATAAGAAAGAAATATAACGTGATTCTTTTCTTCTTCTCCTGAGAGGAACCATATATAAACATGAAAAAGATAAGCAGCAGAACCAAGGCAGTATTGAGTTGACTAACTAAAATGAACTTGTAACAAAAAAATTATAGGTAGTCGTTGGGTTGACAGGCTGTTTTTTTTGACTGGCATGGTATTCTTAGTCACTGAAGTTTTTTTTTTTTTAATTTTCTTCTTATTTTTCAATTTTGTGTATTTTATGAAGGCAATACATTCATGTGGTTCACAATTTACAGAATACAAAAGAGTGTATACAGTTAAAATCTCCCTTCCACCTTGCTCCCTCAGGTGGAGTTCAGGCTTTGAACTGAATCTTATTTTTATTGTTTATTCTAAAGTTGCGCTTTTTTTTTTTTTTTAAATACCTTAATGCCAGTTTGTCCTGGACGAGAAGAAGTAAAATAACTTTCAAATGCACCATAAAAATATTGTGGGGAAGGAAGTCCCTTGTGGTGCAGCAGATTCAGTATTCAGCTTGTCACTGCAGCAGCCCAGGCCCCTGCTGTGGTGCGGGTTCAGACCCTGACCAGGCTTGCTGCAGGTGTGGCGGGAGGGTGGGGGTGGGGGAAGAAAGGGAATGACGGGGAGGGGGGGAAGAGAAGGACAGAAAATACTTCATTCTTACTTTTTCCCACGTAAAGTCTTAAACAAAAAGTATAGAACAGTCACAATTTTAACAGCAATATTTGTTGGATAGAGGGTTTAAAGAGCATAAATTATTTTCTTCTTAATTTTACACCTTGAGTATATATTGCTCTTATTTTCAGTTTTAAAAATCATTCTAGGAGTTCCCGTTGTGGCCCTGTGGAAACGAGTCTGACTAGTAACCATGAGGTTGCGGGTTCGATCCCTGGCCTTGCTCAATGGGTTAAGGATCCAGTGTTGCTATGAGCTGTGGTGTAGGTTGCAGACATGGTTTGGATCTGGCGTTGCTGTGGCTGTGGCGTGTGGCTGTGGCATAGGCCAGCGGCTACAGCTCTGTTTCGACCCCTAACCTGGAAATTTCCATACTCTGCGGGTGCAGCCCTAAAAGGCAAAAAAAAAAAAAAAAAAAAAAATCTAATAAAAGGGGGCTAAGCTCATACTGTATAAAAGTTTACAATGACAGGATGAGTTATTTTAGGCACCTCTACTCTGTACCACTATCCTACTGGCTTTCTGGATTCTGTGCTCTTAGGTATGTCGGCTGCTGTTTCGGTAAACAAAGGATGTTGTGGTCATCGAGCCATCAGTCACTGCCCCTACCCCCAGTGGCGCACCCTGCGGGGACTTGGATGGGAAAGATCAGGATACCAGATAGTTAAGATGCATATCAAAGGAGTAATTTCATTAAGCCCAGACTCTTGTATCTTCCCATATGTTGGAAAAGTGCTGAATTCAACCAACGATCTGGTTTTCTTTAATAAAGAGTAATCTTTTGATGTTCCTACTACCTGGTCTTTGTATCCTGGTTCCTCCCTTATCTCTTCGGAGCAGTCCCTCAAGACTCTGACAGGTTTCCTCCTAGGCCTGAAGTCCTCAGAAAGTCTACAGAATAAAACATAATTCTCAACTTTTAGGTTGTGGCTTTTTTTCCCCTCCCCAGTGGAAAACAGTAAAAATTGACCCAGAAGAGAGAAGGCACAAAAGCAGCCAAAAAATCTTGGACAATGAGACTTTTTCTTTATCAGAAACTAAAGTGCCATAGGGCTGTAATTCAAACAATGTGATAATAGGCCTGGAGTAGAGAAATAGGGAACCGAGGAGGGTAGAGAGTTAAAACAAGCTCTCCACCCAGTTCCCTTCCCCACAGGCACCTAATGCTGTTAGCTTCTAACACTGTCTTAAAAAACTGTGAGCCTGGGAGTCTTGAGCTGGGGCAGATGTGCAGTTGCCCTGCCTCCCACCACTTCCCTGCAGCAGGCAGACTGCACCGCGGTTATGCTGTCTGTCTGCTCAGTGCAGGAACTGTGTTTGTGACAGCTCGTGAGGACTGCAGTGTTGTGAGCCCTCTTAGGGGGAGAAGGTGGAGGACACCCACCTGGGTCCTGAGAACGGGGTAGGATCCAGATGATAAGATGGGATGTGAAAGCAGAGGTGGTTTCAGGTGACAAGGATGGCAGGACCATGGCTCTCAGTGAGATATGCCCAAGTCAGTTTTGCTGGGACTCAGCCTTGCTGGGAGAAGAGGGAGGAGACTGGCCTGGCCTGAGAAGAGCTTTTAGTTCAAGAAGTCACAGCACTCAATCTGGGGCTCTTACTTAAATGCCTGGCTGTGGAGTTGACATTTATGTTAAAAGGAAAGGGCAGCCAAGGCCCATGTTTTGAGTAGGAGTGAAGTCTGTGTTCTAGAAGAGAGGTAGTTAAGTAGTAATAATAGAACAGTTTTGTTTTTTTCCCCCTCACCGCACTCCTGGCATGTAGAAGTTCCCAGGACAGAGATTGAATCCAAGCCATAGCTGCAACCTTTGTCATAGCTGTAGCAATGCCTGATCCTTAATCTGCTGCAGTGGGTGGGGGATCGAACCTGTGCCGCCACAGAGACAATGGCGGAGTCTTAACCCACTGTCTCACAGTGGGAACTCCCTAGAATAGATTTTTTAAGGCGGAGAAACTGGTGAGGTTTTTAAAGTAATTGAATGCGAACACCAGCTGTGGGGCTAGATCCTAACTGTTCTGTAGACCTTAAGGTTTATCTGAAATCTGATTTTTTTTTAAATGTGTTATTCATTAATCTGAAATTGCTATTTTCATTTAGGATCTTTGTTAATGTTTAGCATTTTCTTTTATTGCGGCCTGGAATATACGTCATGTCTTTTTCTTCTTTTTGATTTTTAGGGCCGCATTTGTGGCATATGGAAGTTTCCAGGCTAGGGGTTAAATTGGAGCTGCACACCACAGCCACAGAAACACCAAATCCGAGCCGCATCTGCGACCCACACCACAGCTCACGGCAACACCAGATCCTTAACCCACTGAGCGAGGCCAGGCCTCGAACCTGAATCCTCATGGATACTAGTCAGATTAGTTTCTGCTGTGCCACAATGGGAATTCCCTACTTCATGTCTTTTTCAAGGCAACTGCCAACCCTTCAGTAATACCTTGCCGTCTTCAAACATATCTGCAGTGTTAGTGGGTATCGAAGTCTTTGGAATGGCTTTGTTCCTATTTAATGTCTCAAGGAGTTTGGCGCCTCCAGAGCTGGGTGAGTATCTCAGAGTCTCTGTCCTCATACTTCCCACAAGTGTCAAGAATGAATGTTCCAAAAAAAAAAAAAAAAAAGTCCAGGTTGCAGTATCATAGTTGTGGGGTAATGATAGAAAAATACCTAGTGGACATTTGACTTTTGCTTCCGTGCCTTTTAAACTCCTGTTCTGCTTTGTGGAATTCCTTGCTTGCGTGAGCCTCGGTGGGAGGCAGCACCCAGCCCCCTGCAGTGGAAAGCCAGGTGGGTGAGCAGGTAGGGTACAGGCACGTGTCCTGCCCTTGGCTGTTGGATTTTGACTTTAAGTGAGGGATGCAAAGGGGAAGGTACAGCTTAGAATTTCTCGTGATAGCAGTGGTGGCCAGTGGGAGCAAGGACGTGTGTGCGGAGGCATCCAGAGGTCCCTGTGCCAGCAGGCTTTCGCTGGCCTTCCTGTGTGGGCTTCCTTTTCTTGTCCCAGCTTTTTTTTTGTTTTTCTTTCCTTTAACTTTCTGATCCTTGTCCTCTAGTTTTCCTGTTGATTTTGTGACCTACTTGGGTATATTCAGATTTCTTTCTGGTTAAAATTAGCCGGATTTGGTTTCTGCAACCTGGAACTTAGACCAGTGTAACAAGCAATGCCTACAGAGGTAGCCAAACCTGAACAACTTTTTAGGCGTAGGAAATAGTGCCACAATTTTTATGTGTATGTGTGTTCAGGTTGCCTGAGAATTAAGCAGCGAATAGGAGATAAGGGAATGGGTTCAAGCTCAGAATCCCTGAGGCAAAGGCACAGTGTTTTCTAAGAGTGGTGATTACACATGGCCCGGAGGCTGAAAGTTCTATGTTAGGCTGTTTAGTCTGATTCTATTGAAGTTACATTATCACTGGATGTAAAAGATTATCATTATCTTTGGATGTAAAAGATGCAAATAGGCTTTGGTGCATTAAATAGAAAGTTGAAATAGACTATCCTGATTCACAAAAGGCAACTCCCGGTAGCTGATAAACTTTTGTTTTATAACATCCTTTTTTAGACTTTTTGGTGATTAATTTCAAACCTGTGATTTATCTATCTTGTCCGTTCATTTGTGGTCATAATTTCATGTTCCCTGTCAGTTTACTTTATCCCTTCCCTTTATGTTTGTTTGTTTTATCCATTTGATTTTCACCAGCTTACCCTTGACATTCTTCTTTTCTTTAATTCTTACCTAGGTTTCTTTCTTATAAATTCATGATGTCTGGTTATTAATATGGAATGGTGCAACATTATTAAGGAATGGAGCAATGGAATCCAGAAAAATCAAAAGATTGTGGCTCATGCATGCTCCTATATAGATGGAGAGAAAACTCTTTAGGCAGAGAAGGTAGATTCCAACAGGATTCATTTTCGTTTGCAAATATTGTTGCTCTTGAAACAAAATATAGTTGATCCTTGAACAATGCAGGAGTTAAAAGTGCCAACCCCCTGCCCTGTCAAAATACAACTTTTGATTCCCCCCCTTTTTTTCTTTTTTTTTTTGAGGGCCTCTTTCACAGCGTAAGGAAGTTCCCAAGCCAGGGATTGAATCAGAGCTGTAGCTGCCGGCCTATGCCACAGCCACGGCAATGCTGGATATGAGCCATGTCTGGGACCTACACTGCAGCTCACGGCAACACCAGATCCTTAACCTACTGAGTGAAGTCGGGGATCGAACCTGAATCCTCATGGATACTAGTTGGGTTCATTACCACTGAGCCACAACAGAAACTCCTCTCCCCCCAATTTAAGTACTAATAGCCTGCTGTTGACTAGACACCTTACTGATAACATAAACTGTCAATTAACACATACGTTGTATATGTGTCATATACTGTATTACCATGAGATAAGTTAGAGAAAAGGAAATGGTAAGAAAACCACAAGGGAAGTTACTATATTTATTTGTTATATTCAGTCTTTTTTTTTTTTTTTTGGTAAGTGAAAACAAACAATGTTTGTCTTTCTTTGACTTATTTCATTAAACAGATTCCCTCCAGGCCCATTCATGCTGTAGCAGGGGGCAAAATTTTATACTTTTTTATGGATGAGTAATGTTCCACTGTATATACCTACTGCATCTTCTCTATTCATTTATGGGTTGATAGACACTTACGTTGCTTCCATATCTTTGCAATTGTAGGTAATGCTCCAGTGAACACTGGGATGCGTATATCTTCCTGAATTGGTGTTTTTATTTTCTTCAGAGATATACCCAGGAGTGGAGTTCCTGGATCATGTAGTAATTCTGTTTTTAGTCTTCTGAGGAACCTCCAAACTGTTTTCCATGGTGGCTTCACCAAATTACACTCCTGCCAACAGTGTGGGAGGGTTCCCTTTTCTCCACATCCTCACCACCATTTATCTGTGCTGCCTCTTTGACAATAGCCATTTCGACAGGTGTGAGATGATATCTTGTAGTGATTTTGATGTGCATTTCCTTGATGAGTACTGATGTTGATCATTTTTTCATTTGCCTGTTGGTCACAAAACTCCTAGAAGAAAAGATAGCAATATTTCTTTTGGATCTGTCTCCTCAGGCAAGGGAAACAAAATCAGAGGTAAACAAAGCGTTGCTGTGGCTGTGGTGTAGGCTGGAAGCTATAGCTCCCATTCGACCCCTAGCCTGGGAACTTCCATATGCTGCGGGTGTGGCCCTAAAAAGACAAAACAAACAAGCAAACAAATTAGACAGAAACTTAAAAGCTTTTGCATAGCAAAGAAACTTTTGACAAAATAAAAAGGCATCCTACTGAATGGGGGAAATAGTTGTAAGTTCCCTTAAGACTCAGTGGGTTAAGGATATGGTGTTTTCAATGCTGTGCCTCTGGTTACAGCCATGGTGCAGGTTTGATCCCTGGCATGGGAACTTCTGCTTGCAGCAGGTGAGGCCAAAAACAAAAAGAAAAGAACATATTTGAAAATATATGCAAGTGATAAGTATGATATGGGGTTAATGTCCAAAATATAGAAACAGTTCATACAACTCAATATCAAAAAAGCAAAGAACCTGATTAAAAAATAGGCAGAAAATCTGAATGGCCATTTTTCCAAAGAAGACATATAAACTTTTTTTTTTTGCTTTTTAGGGCCGCACTTGTGGCATATGGAGGTTCCCAGGCTAGAGGTCCAATCAGAGCTAGAGCTTCTGGCCTACACTGCAGCCATGTCAACGCCGGATCTGAGCTGCATCTGTGATCTACACCACAGCTCACGGCAACTGGGGATCTTTAACCCACTGAGCAAGGCCAGGGATCCTACCTGCAATGTCATGATTCCTAGTTAGATTCGTTTCCACTGTGCCACGATGGGAACTCCGAGAAGACATGTAAACTTATTGATGCTGTAAGTTTGTCATCTGCTCATAAAGTGAATTGTCACTACCTACGTCAATATTGTCTTATATGATACAAAACACTTTAGATGTTATATGTATCACTAACACTAAACATTAAAAATGAGATGACATGCAAAAGAAATTCATATTTATGGATATAACGATTCATTCATTATTAACAAAGAAGCAGCAATATGATTGCTTCACAGCTTAGCCTATATACTAATGAATGAATTGTTCTAAAAATTTAATAGTGGACATTATTATAATCATATTCATATAAACAGTGTTGTAAACAGTGTCAATGTTACAGTAAAAAGCAAAACAAAACACTGGAGTCCTTGTTTTGGCTCAGTGGGTTAAGAACCCAGCATAGTGTTACTGAAGATACAGGTTTGATCTCTGGCCTTGCCCAGAGGGTTAAGGATCGCATGTTGTTGTGATTTTCACAAGAACACACACACACACACACACACCACACACCACATACACACACACACACACACACACACACACCAGATAAATTTATTAGCTGTACAGCACAAAGATTTCTGTTTGTTAAGTAGAAGTGGGTCATCTTCACGGAGTAGGCTGAGGAGGGAGGGAGTGGTCTTGTGTTTCAGGGACACGGGGGAAGAGGAGGGGGTGGAAGGGGAGGAAGGAGACGCAGGCCCAGCTGGTGGGCTTTACAAATTACATCATAATTTCTGACCTTTTTCTTTTTCATTTATCTAAAGGTATTTCTATATGGTAGCAATTCTTCTACCATTTGCTTTAGTTTCAGTGCCTGTATCATAGGGGGATCCATGTCATAAAAGAAGGAAAAGCTGTCTTTTTTTTTTTTTTGCCTTTTTGTCATTTTAGGGCCGCACCTGCGGCATGTGGAGGTTCCCAGGCTAGGGGTCTTATCGGAGCTGTAGCCACTGGCCTACGCCGCAGCCACAGCAACGCAGGATCCGAGCCGCGTCTGCAACCTACACCACAGCTCACAGCAACGCCGGATCGTTAACCCACTGAGCAAGGCCAGGGAC
>PVHT020000166.1:10430807-10468693 GCA_004024745.2 Catagonus wagneri
ACTTGTCCTGTTCTTTTAACTGGGAATGGTTTTTGAGCTTCTTCATCTTGTTTGTGGTTTTCTTTTCCTGTGAGTTTGGGGAGGCCACGCTGTAGACTTGGAAGGCTACTTCTAGGGAGGAGCTCCCCTTTGTATTTTTTGGTGGGGTTACTATTTATTTTTGGTGTAGGAGTTTGACTATTTGATGTCTATTTCTTTGCAATGAGCCGGCTGTTATCTCAGTGGTACTCTGAGTGTTCTCTGTGAGAGTGTAGGAATGGCTAAGGTCTACAGTGGGAGCCTAGTCTCTACGCTCTCAATTGCAGGAAGGTGGCGCTGTCCACTCCTAGTTGCCCAGCCCTGGGATGTGGTCGCGAGCTCTAGGCAGATCTACCAGGTGCCTTAAGCGTTTGGTAATAGCAGCAGCAGGAAGTATGATTTCCCCTGGGAGTGAGAGCCGCGGAAAACTAGTGTTCGATTGCAAAGTCCTCTTTCAGGTGATTGGAACCACAAGCGGTACCCGTCAGAGGCTGGCTCAGCAGGCTGGCGTTTGTTCCGCCCTTCTGCTGATGCTTTCTCGTCTGTTGGGGCGGGCGGCAGCGGCTAGCGCCGGCCCCGCTCCTCTGCGAAAGCTAGCTCCGTGTGGTCGCGTACTGCTCCGCCCCCCAGAGCTACCAACTCTGTGGGCTGACGCAGTCGCCTAGGTCTGTGGACCGGCCCAGGGCCCCGCCACCCCCACTGATGCTGGCTGGCGCAGGTGCCTGGGTCCACAACCTGGCACCGCGCTCCGCCCACGGGCTTCAAGGCACGGCTCCGCTCCCGCCACCGCAGCTGCAGCCTCCACTGGCTCCTCCCCACTTCCGCTCTCTTTGGCGGGTCACCGTCGCCCCGCCCTGTGCACTAGTTCAAGTCGCTTCCTATGGCGGCCAGCCCCTCCTCCTCTCCTCTTCCCTAGCAATGGAGGCTTGCCTCCCCTGTGGGACCAGGCTTCCTCGGTTCCCTCAGTCCTGGTTTCGCTTTCCAGAAGTCATAGAATATCGCTGTTCCTTGTCCTATTTCAGCAATCGCCGTGGCCACAGACCTCTGCCCTCTCGCAGGAACTAACCTTAGGAACCTGTGTCTTAGCTCCCAGGCACCGCCAAGCGCCTCAGGCTGTGGTGTCTGCGCCGGTATTCAGGTCTCTAACTCCGATTTTCCTATCTTAATCCAGCTGCTGCGTTTTTCTCAGGCTTTGATGTCCCTCTAGTTCCGATGGTCGTGATGGTCGTTGATCCGCTGATCGTTGTTTAGGTTTCTTCCCAGGAAACTTTTCTTTTTCACAGCTCCCTCCCTGGAGTGCTGGTTACGGTCCTAATTGCTTTTCTCTCTCACCTTTTTTTTTCTTCACTTGTTCTACCCAGTTATTTCAAGGGTTTCTTGCAGCTTTTGGAGGTTTAAATTAATCAGCATTCAGATGATGATTTGTCCAACTTGTTTTATATTTAGATGCGTTTTTTGGTGTATTTGTGGGAGAGGGTGAGCGCGACCTCTTACTCCTCCGCCATCTTGCCGCAGTCTCTCTCGTTATAATTATTACCAGTTGAAACTGTGAAAGTTGGGGCATGGAGGATTGTGGAGTGAGCCCTGATACAATATATGAACAAAGGTAGCTTCTGCTAGTTTTGGGAAACCTAAGCCCATTGTAGAATAGACTGCCTTTTTTTTGGTCTTTTCTAGGGCCGCATCCGCACATGTGAAGGTTCCCAGGCTGGGAGTCGAGTCGGAGCTGTAGCCGCGCGGGGCCGACGCCACAGCCACAGCAACGCTGGATCCAAGCTGCGTCTGCGACCTACATCACAGCTCACGGCAATGCCAGATCCTTTTAAAATCTGTATAAGGTCTTTAATAATCTAAAAATGTCTTTTTGGGTGTATGTTAGGAGAATTTCTCCTGAAGCATTATCTTAAACTTTAAAGAGTGTATTTTATTAATTTTTAATTAAGATATTTAGAAACTGAACAAAAAGTTAAATTCTGGTAACTTAAACCTAGCTGAGGATACTGGCTATCTTTTGGGTTTAACCACTGTACCTACTTTTCATATGCAACCTTATGGTTCCCAGTTGGATTCGTTAACCACTGAGCCATGATGGGAACTCCATAAACTGCTTTTTTGTGGGGCATAGTTTTCCTTGAAATAGCTCTAGTAGAAGGCTACCAAGAGTGGGATAACGCTAAAAAAAAAATGCAGACAGAACCTTTTTTTGAAAAATAGTGTTTTTTTCATTTTTTAAAGTTTTGTTGAGGTATAGTTGATTTACAGTGTTGTGTTAATTTCTTCTGTACAACGAAGTGATTCAGTTATACATGTACATAAGTCCATTCTTAGTCATATTCTCTCTCTCTCTCTTTTTTTTTTTTTTTTTTTGTTTTTAGGGCCGCACCTGCAGCATATGGAAGTTCCCAGGTTAGGGGTCAGATCAGAGCTACAGCTGCTGGCCTACACCACAGCCACAGCAACTCAGGATCCGAGCTGCGTCTGTGACCTATATCACAGCCCACGGCAACGCTGGATCCTTAAGCACTGAGCGACGCCAGGGATTGAGCCTGCATCCTTAATGGATCCTAGTTCGTGTTAGTTAACCACTGAGCTACAGTGGGAACTCCCCATTCTTATTCAGATTCTTTACCCATGAAGATTGTCACAGAATATTGAGTAGAGTTCCCTGTGCTATACAGCAGGTCCAGTATATGGCCATTCATTCCATATACCACAGTGTGCATATGCCAATCCCAAACCCCTCGTCCATCCCTTGCCCCCCACCCCACCTGTCCCCTTTGGGAACCATAAGTTTGTTTTTAAACTTATGTGAGTCTGTTTTTGTTCTAGAATAAAAAGTTCCCCTTTGGGAACCGTGAGTTTGTTTTCAAATTTATGTGAGTCTGTTTCTGTTCTAGAATGAAAAATTCATTTGAATCCTTTTTTAAGATTCCACATATAAGTGATATCATATGATATTTGTCTTTCACTATCTGACTAACTTTACTTAATATGATAATTTCTAGATACATCCATGTTACTGCAAATGGTATATATAATTCTTTTTTTATGGCTGAATAATATTCCATTGTATATATGAACCACATCTTTATCCATTCCTCTGTCAGTGGAAGACAAAAACTTTCACAGCAGTTTTGAGAATTGTACTAACATCAGTGTTTTAAGTTAATCTAGTCTTATAGGGCTAGATGTTCAGTTCATATGTTTGCGATGATATTTTGTAAATACTTTTAGGCAGTGTTGATAGAAAATTTTTTTGAGGTTATATTGTAACTCAGTTTGGTGAGAATAATTAAGCAGCTTATGCTTTATCAAAGGTAATTCAAGAAAAAGAGTAATACCTGTAACAGAAGTGGGGACTCCATAAGAACTTGCAGATTTGTTAGGGACAGTGATGAATTTTGTTTTATATGTTTGATGGTAAATGCAGGTTGTATTCAGAGGAAGTATCTAGGAGGCAGATGATAATGGCCCTGGAACTTAGCTGAGAGGTCGTATTTGAAGGTCATTGTTTATTCATTCTACAAAGGTTTATTGAGTTCCCGTTGTGGCACATCGGAAGCAAATCTGACTAGTAACCATAAGGTTGCGTGTTCGATCCCTGGCCTCACTCAGTGGGTTGAGGATCTGGCATTGCCCTGAGCTATGGTGTAACTCGCAGACTCGGCTCGGGTCCTATGTTGCTGTGGCTCTGGTGCAGGCCAGCAAGCTGTAGCTCCGACTGGACCCCGAGCCTGGGAACCTCCATATGCCATGAGTGCAACCCTAAAAAGCAAACAAACAAACCAAAAAAACCCACAACAAAAAACCCCAAAGGTTTATTGAGTGTCTGCTGTGCCAGGCTTTGTGCCAGGTTCTGCAGATGCAGTCATAGGTGATACATAGTCCTGAATTAATAGAATCTTTTATTAATTTGTACTTGTCTCTGTGTGATGACTTCAAATCGGTTCAAACAATGTTAAGTACCTGCTATGTTTGAGACACCACGAGGTAATAGAGATACGAGAATGAGAGAATATGCCCTCAAGAAATTTAGTCTAGGGAGTTCCCATTGTGGCTTAGTGGTAATGAACCCAACTAGTATCCATGAGAATATGGGTTTGAGGATCCAGCTCAGTGGTTTAAAGATCCAGCGTTCCCGTATAAGTTGCAGACAAGGCTTTGATCTAGTGTTGCTGTGGTTGTGACTGTGGCTGTGGGACAGGCTGGCAGCTGTAGCTCCAATTCGCCCCCAAGCCTGGGGACTTCCATACGCCATGGATGCAGCCCTTAAAAACAAACAAAAAATAAAAAATAAAGAAAACGAAGTGGAACTACTCCAAAAGAATGAGCACAAAGGGTATTTGAGGGCTATTTAATTCATTACTAATGAGGAAAACTTAAGGTCTAGCTGATAGTTCCTGTACTTAAGGAGATTAAAATATAAACTCCATGAGATCAGGTTCATTTTTTTTTTCTAAACATTTCTATTTAGAAGTTCTTGCTGTGGTGCAGTAGGTTAATGATCTGGTTTGTCTGTGGAGGTGCAGTTTCTATCCCTAGCCCAGCACAGTGGGTTAAGGGTCTGACATTGCTGCAGCACTGGTATAGGTCACAGATGTGACTCAAATTGATCCCAGGCCCTGGAACTTTTATGTGCCTCCGGGGTGGCCGAAAAAGCAAAAAAATGGAGAATTTTTATTTATTTATTTATTTTTGCCTTTTAGGTTAGGGCTGCACTTGCCACGTGTGGAAATTCTCAGGGTGGGGGTCGAATAGGAGCTGTAGCCTCTGACCTACACCACAGCCACAGAATGTGAGATCAGAGCTTTATGCCCAAAACAAAAAAAAACCCTAATGTGTATTTACATCATCGATAATAACTTTCCTTTTCTGCTTTCCTTGGCTCTGTGAAGTTGTAATATTCCTGCTGTCACCTCTAGGAACACCAGGTGCTCGTTAGTATACTTTCACGCACCAATGACAGTTTCTTTTCTCTTCTCTCTTCTGTTTTTGGTTTCTCAGTTTTCAGCAGCCCCAAGTGGTATACCAGTGTCGCAGATTCATCATTCATTCCCTCCAAAGCTCATCATGTCCCTGGTCATCTGGATGTCTATTTCCGATAACGTCATTCTTGCCTTTTCTTGTAGTTCCCCTTAAATTAAGTGGTGGAGGTTTGGACCCCACACTTGTTAATATTCCACCAAAGCTTGTCCAAAGGACGAATGGCAAGGAGAATCTGTTTCTCCAGTTGGCCTCAGCGCAGGTTTTAGTTGCTGAGGTTAGTAGTCAGTAGAGAAACAGTCCATCTTTCTGACAAGACTGCAGCTCATCTTCATTTCTTATTTCCCTGTATCTACCTCCTTCACCTTGCTTGTTGTTCTTTTTTTGTTTGTTTTTGTTTTATTTTGTTCTGACCTGTCTTCTCTCTTGCCTAGCTATTATGTAAAATAAAATGAAGTGCAGCAAATAAAGAGATTGTGTTTGCTGAGAGGCAGTGTTATGTGGAGAGTAGGAGTGTGGGCTCTGGAGACAGACTGCTGGGTTTGAATCTTGGCTCTTTCATTTACGGGCCCTGTGAGCTTGTTTCTCCGTTTTATTCACTGTGTTTGTGACTCAGTTTTCTTTTTGGTGAAAGTGGGAAACGAATCTAACTAGGAACCATGAGGTTGTGGATTCGATCCCTGGCCTCACTCAGTGGGTTAAGGATCTGGCGTTGCCGTGAGCTGTGGTGTAGGCTGCAGATGTGGCTCAGATCTGGCGTTGCTGTAGCTGTGGTGTAGGCCAGCAGCTGTAGCTCCGATTAGACCCCAAAAAGACAAAAACCAAAAAGAGAGAGGAAAAAAAAGCTAATGTCAGGCATGTTGCCATAGTTCTTTTACAATTCTTGAGTATTTATGATAAGATCTGAAGAGTCATACCTTATTACTCTGTATTCTATGTAAAAAGTTTATACTTCAAATTATTTTGAATCAAATTAATAATAACCGAATCAAAGATATTTCTCATAAAATCATATCAGTCTACTGAAATATTTATTCTCTCTCTATCTTATCCCCCTCCCACCCCAATTAGAATTCTGAGATGTGGTACAAGC
Source organism: Catagonus wagneri (assembly GCA_004024745.2). NCBI lineage: Eukaryota > Metazoa > Chordata > Mammalia > Artiodactyla > Tayassuidae > Catagonus > Catagonus wagneri. The sequence goes on from PVHT020000166.1 coordinate 10,436,902, forward strand.
GTCATAGTATTGCTATCGGAGAGGTGCCGGCTTGCCGCCTCATCCACCGCAGACAGCTCACAGAGGCCAATGTGGAAGAGATATGGAAGTCTATGACATTATCATAGTATGTGCATGATATTAATGAGAACTTTAAATGTTTTTTTTTCTGTTTTGCTTCTCTACTACTCTGCATATTTAATTTTGTGAAATTATGTATAAAAATCTCAACTTTGATTTCCAGCCATGCTTTTTAACAAACATAGTTTAACTGAGTCCTGGAAATTTTCTGTTGTCATTTATATAATAATTGAGAATAGAACTTAAAAAATTTTTTTTGGCACTGGACCAAAATTACCTAATATTTAATTATTTTTATTTTTTTTAAAATTTAGCTGTAGTTGATTTACAATGTTGTGTTAGTTTCAGATGTGCATCTCCAGCTTCTTTTCCACTGTAGATTATTACAAGATACTGAATATAGTTGCCTGTGTTATATAGCAAATTCTTACTGTTTATGTTATATGTAGTGGTGTGTATATGTTGATCCCAAACTCCTAATTTGTCCCTCCCCTTCCCCTTTCCCCTTTGGTAACCATAAGTTTGTTTTCTATGTCTGTGTGTCTGTTTCTGTTTTGGGAATAAGCTGATTTGTATTTTTTTTAGATTCCACATATAAGTGATATCATATGTTTGTCTTTCCCTGTCTGACTCACTTCACTTTGTATAATAATCTCTAGGTCATCCATGTTAGCACAGATACCAATCTCCCTTCCTCCCTCCCTCCCTCCCTCCCTCCCTCCCTTCCTTCCTTCCTTCCTTCCTTCCTATGGCTGAGTAATGTTCTAGTGTGTGTGTGAGGGTGATATATCACATTTTCTCTATCTATTCATCTGTTGATGGACACTTAGGTTGCTTCCACGTCTTGACTATTGTGATTAGGGCTGCTGTGAATATTGGGGTGCATGTGTCTTTTTGAATTGAGTTTTCATCTTTTCTGGCTATATGTACAGGATAAGAGTTGCTGAATCATATAGTAGTTCAATTATTAGTTTTTAAAGGAACTTCCAGACTGTTTTCCATAGTGGCTGTGCCAATTTACATTCCCACCAACAGTGTAGGAGGGTTCCCTTTTCTCCATACCATCTGTAGCATTTGTTATTTGTAGACTTTTTGATGGTGGCCATTCTGACCAGTGTGAGGTGGTACCTCACTGTAGTTTTGATTTGTATTTCTCAGGTAATTAGAAAGGTTCTTAAACTTTCTAGTTACAATAAAATCTTACACTTAATGAAATATTTAATGGAAAATTTGGTCTCCTAGATATTTGATGTACAGTAAGTAAAGTTAATAATATTACAGTGAGTTTTGTTTTATTTTTAAAAAAGATGTACTATGGAGTTCTCATCGTGACTCAGTGGTTAATGAATCCGACTAGGAATCATGAGGTTGCGGGTTCGATCCCTGGCCTTGCTCAGTGGGTTAAGGATCCGGTGTTGCTGTGAGCTGTGTTGTAGGTCACAGACGTGGCCCGGATCCCGTATTGCTGTGGCTGTGGCGTAGGCCAGCAGCTACAGCTCTGATTAGGCCCCTAGCCTGGGAACCTCCATATGCTGCAAGTGCGGCCCTAGAAAAGACAAAAAAAAAAAAAAAAAGAGAGATGTATTAGTAGCAGTTTCTCATTATTGGATAAGCTAGTTTTTGTTCTAATATTTTACTTATAAAATCATTTTCTTGGCATTCAGTGTGTTTTGCTATTAAATTAGTGAAGCAATAGTTAATGACAAAAGAATCTCTTTTAAGTTTGTTTTCTATACTCAATTTCTAGCCCTTTAGTCCCACAAAGATTGGGTGAAATGCATGAAACAGCACATTTTAAAGACTGATCTTTTACGGTATTGGTTCTTGGGCAGATAATGACTTTTTAACAGTAACTAATTAATTATTATTTATCTTTTTAGTTTACAGAAAGTTCTTGGCCTGGATTCCTTAGAAGAAATTTTAGACGTTAAACTTGTCAACTCCAAGTTCATCATCCATAATGTATACAGTGTGAGCAAGCAGGGGGTTGTTATCCTTGATGACAAGTCAAGTAAGTGCATAAAAGCCCATTTTGTTCCTGGTTGATCCAATACGTTGGCTGCACAGGCCCTGTTTGACTCTTCCATAAACCTCACATAAGTTTACCCCCCTCATAACATATAACTTTCTCTCACAGCTTAAGACCTTTTTTATTTTTTGATCACGTCTATTGCATGTGGAAGTTCCTGGGCCAGGGACTGAACCTGTGCCACAGCAGCAACCCAAGCCACCGCAGTGACAAGGTGGGATCCTTAACCTGCTAGCCACCAGGGAACTCCACTAAGACCTTTTAACTAATTGTTTGCATTCAGGACATGTCATAGAAAGATGAACATCCAGGAGTGAAAGCCTCAGCAAGACCCACCCAGAAGCTATTTAGCCACATGGAGCACTAAGTGGTTCTGTATTATTCCCAGAAAATGCCGGAGAAGTGAGTTATTTTAATGCTTAACAGACAGTCCGAGTCAGGTTTTAGGTGGGTCCTAGGGTCTGACTTGTTTTGGGGTTCATTGACCTCTTTATTATGCTGTCTCTTTGTCAGATTTTCTGGGATGGTCTTGGTTTGTTATTTTTTTTCTTGTTAATAATGACAAGTCTTTAGATGTTGAAGGTGCTTTAATTTTTTATACCTTTTCCTCCAAGCCAGTTTATAAATTGCGGGAAAAAAGGCATTGAGCAGCTGCCTATCTTGATTTTTCATTTACAAAAATAAGGTCCTGGTAACTGTCATGGGCTAGGATCACTGATTTTGAAACTTCCTTCCACTGAATAAGGAGTAGAGCAGAATTGGATGGGCCTTTGATTGGTTCTTCTTTTACTTTGGACCCTTGATCCTGGAAATTAATTGGAACTAGAATGATCTTTGGATGTGGGAAGACAGTGTTTTTGGGTTTTTATAAACTATCATTAAATGTAGACAGAGCTGTTCTAGAAGGAATCTGAGCACTGAGAGGGGAAGAGGTTTTTCTAAGCCATGTTTCCTGGCAGGAGCAGAATGTGTCTTTGAAACCTGAAACACTTCCCCTTTTATGTAAAGTCCCCATATCAGGAATGGAGGATATTAGGAAAGAAACACATTTCTGACTTCATAAGTTGTCAGGTTAATCAACATATAATATAATCATATAAGAATATGAACATATAATCAACATATAATCCTATAATGATATATAGTATAATCATAATATAAACGTGTAATCAACGTACATATAGTCAACATATAAAATTAAGTTATATAGAATGAGGGGGTTGTTGCATTGGAAAAACATCTAAAATTCTTCCTATTCTCTTGAGTACAGCAAACATGAATCTTTTCAGTTACCAATTGGATGGCCAGTTGTCTTTCATTTTATTAAGTCAGTTCTTCGGAAAGAAGAAAGCTTTTTACAAGCCTCAGGTTATTAGCTGTAACATAATTTGACCAGTGTCTTTGCAGTTTCACAGAAAGTGGAGAGGATGAGAAGTGGAAGCATGAGTTCTGGCCCGCCTCATCGGATGTCTGGCAGGGTGCAGAGACTCTTCGCCAGGTGGCTCAGCCGGGGTGTTGGTAGCCTTTATTAATATGTCAGTGGAACTTTCTTGCTTTAAGAGATTTTGAAAATTGAAACATGTAAAATGATACTTATATTGAACATTACGTAGCAGAATTTACTTTTTATTTTTTAACGAGGGCCAAAACTAAAAACATATTTCATTTTATCACAGTCTTTTTTGTGTGTGTGGGATGCCCTGTGCCTTATGGAGTTTCTGGGCCAGGGATCAGATATGAGCCACAGTTGCAACCTAGGCTGCAGCTGTGACAGTGCTGGATCTTTAACCCGCTGTGCCTGGCCAGAGATCCAGCCTACATCCCAGTGCTCCAGAGACGCCGCCCATCCTGTTGCACCACGGTGGGAACTCCGATATCACAGTCTTTAATAAGCCTTTGTGGGAAATCTTCCTTAAGATTTCAGACAATATCTCTGGAATATCATCCATCCATTAAACCATACTCCTGGACACACTGTTAGTGTAGAATCTTATTCTCTGGAGTCAGGTACCAGCATGTTGGGCTCTCAGTGAGGGCTCTTTCTGTTTACACACAGCTGCTTTCTTGCTGTATTTTTTATACGGTGATGAGCAAAAAAGAGCCTTTTTTTAAAAGGTATGTGGTGAACTGGTTTCATAAGTACATTTGATAACTCATATTTTTGCTTATTCTGTTTTTTTCTTTTCCTTCTATAATTCTTAGGATAATTTACTCTTTTTCCTAAAGCTTTAAAAAACACATCTTGTCTTTAGATAAATTTACAGGCATGATTTTTATAAGCGAGTGTTGTAACATTGCTACTAAGGAAAGATTTTATCTTTTAAGTGTTCTCATAAATAAATAGGTGATTTGTGATTAGCAGGTATGTTTCATATTACTTGGGCAAGTATCATTCTTATGATACCAAGTGTGTATGTAATACCTTGAGTCATCTGCAGTTGAATAAAATGTCTTCTTTTTATTTTCCTTTTTCTGCAGAAGAACTTCCTCATTGGGTCCTGTCAGCTATGAAGTGTTTGGCAAATTGTAAGTGCTAATTATCTGCCAGTTTTATGAAATTAACAGAAATTAGTGCCCTGAATTAGAAAATATTTTTCTCAGTGGCCTGAACATTGATTTGACAACTGTGAGATTGGCAGTTAATTGTTTGGGTATTACTATGCTTTCAATGATAGATTTGTGACTTAGTGAAAGGACTGAGTTTTAGAACCTTTTTAAAGGAATTTTGTGTTTCTATTTTCTAGTGGGTATAATCACATTGCATGCAGGTAAAGTCCACACAGCTGCTTTTGAATGCTTCATCATAGAAAAGAATAGTTAGTAATTTTGAATGGAATAGTGTAATAGACAAATACCTATTAATATTTTTTAGGTTTTTATTCCTAAAATCTGTATTTTTATTCCTAAGTATGTCTTATATTTATATCATCAATTGACTCAGCAGATCCTGTTTCCTATTGGCTTCTCGTAGGGCATAAGTTTAAGTTAGAGAGAAATGTTTCAGAAGACTAATTGGTGTGCAGCATGGTTTGGAAGGAGAAGAACCTGCGTGCAGAGAAATAAGAAAGGCTGTTACAGTGATCTGGCTATAAGGTGAGGGGGACTGGACCAGGGCCATCCCTCTGAAGATTTTCACATCTATCCAGTGAGACAGGCACATAAAACCTACCTCAATGGATATCATAGGCACTGTGAAGAAATGAATTATTATGGTATCTCAATAATACTATGATTTTCCTGGGATTTTCAGAAGGCTCAACCCAAAGAAGGGATTCTAATGATTAATGGCCTAACCCAAACAAATGATTTTAATGAGAAGACTTGTAGTTATTTTGGCTAATGGATATTGGTCATGTTTGGTGTATAGGGTCTTTTGAGTCTCAAAGATCACCTCAAAGAGGTAGTTTCTTCCCTTTTGATAGGTGTATATATTCTTGAATTAGTAGGCTCAGAATTATTGATTTAATTGAAATTAGTTTTTTAAAATTTATTTTATTGAAGTGTAGTTGATTTACAAGGTTGTATTAATTTCTGCTACAGAGCAATTCAGTTTATATATATATAAATATATATATATATACACATATATATTCAAATATATTCCTTTTTGTTATGGTTTATCACAGGATAATGAATATAATTCCCTGTGCTATACAAATGGGACTTTATTGTTTTTCTTTTTTTTTGGTCTTTTTAGGGCCACACCCTTGCATGTAGAAGTTCCCAGGGCTAGGCCTACGCCACAGCCATAGCAATGCAGAATCCCAGCCATGTCTGTGACCTACACCACAGCTCGCGGCAATGCCTGATCCTTAACCCACTGAGTGAGTTAGGGAGCAAACCCACATCCTCATGGATATTAGTTGGGTTCGTTACCACTGAGCCTTATTTATCTGTCTTATATATAATAGTTTGCATCTGTTCATCCCAAACTCCAAATTCATCCCTTCCTGATCCTGCCTGCCTTATGGCAACCACAAGTCTATTTTCTATGTCTGTGAGTCTGTTTCTGTTTCCTATGTCTGTAAGCCTATTTCTGTTTTGTAGGTAAGTTCATTTGTGTCATTTTCTTTTTTGGGGGGTCACACTCATGACATGTAGAAGTTCCCGGGCCAGGGATTGAACATGCACCACTGCAGTTACAGAGCTACAGCCCTGCTAATGCCAGATCCTTAACCCACTGAGCCACAAGGGAACTCCTGATTTTAGAATGAAACTAAAATAACTGTTTAGCTCACTGTGGGTAATCTCAGTGGCAATATATAGAAAATGATTACATACCATCATCTGGAATGTGAATAGCAATATTAGTTTGTGTGAAGCCCAAAGTTCTCTGTTTGGCTATTAAGATTTCATTGTTTTTGGTTAATATTTTGGAGCCTCTGAGACATAGAATGCTGTGGTTTTAGTTTGGAGGAGTGCTCTTTATTCTTGCTCAATCATTTGAAGTAGATTAATCTAAATTACATCTTTGGCTAGAGTTGGCAATAACAAAAGAGAAAGTATAAATGAGCTAAATGACCCACTTATGGATTTTTGGAAAGCCAAAGATTTAGAAATCAGTTGGGAATGAACAGAGGAAGCTAATATAACAAATCTAGGCTATAATTCATTGTAAAGTATAAAATAAATTGTGTATAGTGTATATACAATGCAATGTAATGGTGTTGAATTTTCAATGGCGATCAAAACGTCATGAAGACTATATGTTTTCCCTCAAGCAAGATATGTACATAATGCCACAAAACTTCTGCAGAAAGGTTAGAGTAACTGGAATTCCTTAACAGTGGAGAGGAAAAATGTGAGGAGGATCCACTAAGTGACGTTCTCCATGTGTGTGAAGTGTTGTTATGTTAGGTGGAAATTGCTGGCAACAGGGACACAGGATACACTGCACAGGATACCCGCTGCAGTGCTTTACAGATGATTGACACATAAAGATGCTTGTTGATGTGTCAAAGAAAAAAAGTCTGCCAAAGGACAAGGTCAGCCTTTTGAATAGTTTTATAAAATTGCTAATTTGTCGATATTATCATTGCCCCCCCCCCCCCCGCGCGCTTTGAGTCTATCAAAGTCATGATCTGTTCCTATCCTTCTTATCCTCAGTGAGTCTAGGTTCCCATTATGGAGGTCTACTAGGGAGCAGAAAGGATTGGCTGGTTACATGAGATTCTGAAGGCCTCCCGCTTCTTTTTCTGTAGGTTCACTGCTCATCTCTTTACTCTGAGCCTGTGTGCATTTATTGCAGACCATATGCCTGGGCACTTTCTTTGTTGGCCAGCCTCATGGTTGGCCACAGAATGAGGGACTGATCCTAAATAAATACAAAACCAGGTTAACTGTCTTCTTTGTGCACATAGATTGCAAGAATCCAATAAAGAAATGGATGCAAACAGTTCTTTTCCAAAATCTTTCAGGAATAACATTTATAAAAACTAGATTTAAAAAAATTCTGAAATTCAAGATGATTGAGACACAAAAGATCTTAGAAATATGGCATTCTCTCATAGGGCTCACCACGCACTGACATTTTTAGGGAAACATTTTGTTTGTTTTTGCATATTTTTAACAGGAATGCTGAAATGCTCACAGAGGGGTACAACTGCTTAGAATAAACTGCATACTTATCCTGGGAGGGAGTAATTCAAGGCAATGTGTGTATTGCTTGCTGAGACATAACAAACATTATTTCAAATGACTAAGCCTGGGATATTTTAGAGGCGGAAGCAAGTAAAAATGGGGCCTTTATTTGCTGCTAGGTTAACGAGGTACCACACATATAGATCTTTCATAACTTTCATTATTTTAGTCAATTATTTTAAAAAAAGTATACAGAACATTAAAAGGTAAGAGAATTTTTAGGGAGACCAACGAAAAGCCATTTTCACTATGTCCCAGTGACCTTGAAATGTGAAGCCCAGAATGCTTAAATGCTTAGTTGTTCTTTTTTTTTTGTTTGATCTTTTCCTTTTTTGCTTTTCTTCTTTCTTCTTTTTTTCTTTTCTTGCTTTTTAGGGCCACCCCTAAAGCATATGGAAGTTCCCAGGCTAGGGTCGAATCAGAGCTACAGCTGTCGGCATATACCACAGCCACAGCAACTCGGGATCCGAGCTGAGTCTGTGACCTACACCACAGCTCATAGCAATGCCAGATCCCCCACCCACTGAGCAAGGCTAGGGATCGAACCCACATCCTCATGGATACTAGTTGGATTTGTCTCCCCTGCACTACAGTGGGAAATCCCTGTTTGATCCTTTTTCTTTAGTGACAGTGATGCTGTAGGAAGAATTTCCTTTCAATTTTTACTGGCTTCTTTTGCTCTCCTGAAAGATCTGTTGGGGTACACTTGTTTAGTCTTGTGTTCTGTCTGTCCAGAACTGGTCAATGCAGTTATGTCCCTTCTTTCTTCCATGATATAATGGAAATAGATGAGGCTGGTCCAACCATTCCTCCTGAGACCACCTGCTGTTTCCCTCAGGCATGAGCAACTCCAGTTGGTCTCTCCCCTTGGCAGTGTCAATCCCGTGGTCTGTGTATAGGTTGTTAGGGGTATTTGCTGCCAACTCTGTAGAGAGCTAAGATTTCTTGTCCCTCTTTGGTCCCAGACATAAGTGGATTTTTGCTTCACTTGTTCCAGGCTTTTCTCTTACTCGGTTGTTCCAGATTTACTTTGCAATATGACTCTGCTTGACAAATTTTCCTTTTTTTAAATGTAATTTTTTGTCTTTTTAGGGCCACACTCTTGCATATGGAGGTTCCCAGGCTAGGGTTCGAATTAGAGCTGTAGCTGCCGGCCTTTGCCACAGCCGTAGCAACTTGGGATCTTAGCCGTGTCTGCAACCTATACCACAGCTCACGGCAAAACTGGACCCTTAACCCACTGAACAAGGCCAGGGATCAAAGCCGAGTCCTCATGGATACTAGTCAAGTTTGTTAACCACTGAGCCATGATGGGAATTCCTCAAAAATTTCTTTTAGCAGAAACATCAGTTTGTTTATGTTTTGGTGTTATTTTCAATTATAATTCTGTTTAATAAAAATTCATTAAATGCCACTATTCACTCAAAAGCACTGTTGGGTAAATAAAACCTAGAATCACAGATCAAAGAATTGAACAGGAATTTATAAGTCATCTTGTCCATAGCCTCTGTTTAAGCATATTTTTTTTTTGATAAACTATCTTTTGGTGGTTGAGGATCAAATGGAGAGTTTTATAATCAGACTGAATTACAAGACACAATGTAAAATCTTTTCAGAATATCTTTAAGAAAAAGTATCCATTCTTATTAGTCTAATATATTTTAGAGGCAGAAATTTTTTAATTTCACTCAACTCTGATTCTGGGATTTTATAATATAGCAATGATGAAATACTGAAAAGCTTCAAAAATTGCTTTAAAATTTGTTTATTATGTATGTGAGGTAACTATTAATTAGCTGTGTCAAGAATAGGACAATATTATATATTATACTTGTTTACATTTCATAAAAATGCCTTTCAGAAGGGCATAAAAGAAAGAGTGGGTTTTATTGAAAATGGAAGTAAGCTAGTGATTTTCCTCATTGTTTTATTTATTTATTTAATTTGTTTTTGCTTTTTAGGGCTGCACCTGCGGCATGCGGAGGTTCCCAGGCTAGGGGTCCAATCAGAAGCTACAGCTACTGGCTTACGTCACAGCCACAGCAATGCCAGATCCAAGCCGTGCCTGAGACCTACACCACAGCTCATGGCAATGCCAGATCGTTAACCCACTGAGCAAGGCCAGGGATCGAATCCGCAACCTCATGGTTCCTAGTCAGATTTGTTAACTGCTGCGCCACAATGGGAACTCTCCTCATTGTTTTAGAATAGATTTCAACTTAGACCTAGAGCGTATTTGTTTACTTAAAATACATAATGTCAGTTTTCTCCTTGAAAGCTTTTCTGATCTTGAGTTTCTGTACCCACCACACTATGCACAGTGACTAATACTTAGAGGTGATTGTCCCATTAATGTTTTTCTTTCTTTCTCTTTTTCAATAGGGCCTAATTGTTCAGATTTGAAGCAGCCTATGTATTTAGGATTTGAAAAAGATGTCTTTAAAACTATAGCCGATTACTATGGTAACTTGAAAGAGCCTCTGCTTACGTTTCACCTCTTTGATGCCTTTGTCAGTGTATTAGGTAAGTTGGAATGTAATGAATGTATTTCCTCATTAATGATATTTTTCACTATCTTGAGATTTCTATTAGCTCAACGTCCATCTGTTTTTGAAATAAAAACTGATGGGATGCTTGCCTAGTTGGAGTCCTGCTCTATGAAGGAGGAAAAGAAAATGGTTAAGCTCTGTTCCAAACAAGGACCAATAATTTTAATTTCTTAACAAAGAATAATATGTTTTATATCATTTTTATACAAAAAGTTATAACTTTATTGGTAGAGAAGAAAGTAAATTTAACATTTACTTTTTATAAGTCTGCTACTCTAGATAGGAGATCATGAACAGTCAAGTATGAGAGATATATTTTCATTTAGGAATCTAATTTCTTTTTATATAAAGAACAGTTTTTTTTTGTTGTTGTTGTTGCTATTTTAGATCTGCACCCGCAGCATATGGAAGATCCCAAGCTAGGGGTCGAATTGGAGCTGTAGCTGCCGTCCTACACCACTGCCATAGCAATATGGGATCCGAGCCACGTCTGCGACTTATACCACAGCTCACTTATACCGGATCCTTAACCCACTGGAGTGAGGCCAGGGGTTGAACCCACATCCTCGTGGATCCTAGTCTGATCCATGACTAGGATGGATTAACTGTTGAGCCATGAAGGGAACTCTCAGGAACAGGTTTTTGTAGGACTATTTGTTATTTGTTCTGTGTAAAATGAATATAGTAGCTATTATTCTCTAAAGCTTGTTGCTATTTCTCACATAGATTCATTTGTATTTCAGAATTTATATTGTCAAAGAAACATGTTTAAATCAATATTATTGATATAGTTCTTTTTGATATAGTTCCTTTTTTCTTAGAACTCTGATTTTTCCTATTGCTGTTGTGATTGTTCAATAAATAACACTGTTTTCTTCTGAAAAGTTTGCTTTCATGACCAAATTGCTGTGTGGGTATCAGACCATTATGTAAATTTGTAAGAATTAGCATATACTTGGTTTTGAGTGTTGTGGGTTTAGCAGTCTTCACCTTCTGATCTCTTCTCTTCCTTTCTCTTCATCTTATTTTCTTCTGGAAAAGTTTGGATGCTGCCCCAGTGTCCTAACGAAATGAAGTATCAGCAATTATGTGAATAGTTTACCTGGTAATCTACTAGCTGAATACTTTAAATTTTAGGATTTTTTTTTTTGTCTTTTTGTCCTTTTTAGGGCCGCACCCGTGCCATATGGAGGTTCCCAGGCAAGCGGTCTAATTGGGGTTGTAGCCTCCGGCCTATACCACAGCCACAGCAACGCGGGATCCGAGCCGCGTTTGCGACCTACACCACAGCTCACGGCAACTTTTGATCCTTAACCCACTGAGCGAGGCCAGGGATCAAACCTGCAACCTCATGGTTCCTAGTCAGATTTGTTTCCACTGCGCCACGACAGGAACTCCAAAATTTTAGGCTTTTTAAAATAGGATTTCTGATAATAAGAAGCAAAATAGGATAATAATAAATCATGTACATAAGAGGAGTTTGTTTTCAGACAGACTGATAAGGGGATTAGGCCGGATGAGGAACAGATGAGGGGATTAGGCCTATTACTGTGTTTTGATCACTGGGTCTTCTTGGTATTGTGTTTTCCACCAAGAAGGATTGGAGGCTTATATGAATATCATGCCTAATGATGAGTACTTGCTGTTGTTTAATATGCATAAAGACTAATTGAGCAGATTCTCATTATAGCCACTTAATGCCATTATGCCCCTGGTAAAAGAATTCCAAAAACAGTATTAAAAATATACCTCTTAGATTTTCTTCTCATTTTCCATTTTCATAATGTTTTATAGTAAAATGATCTGATTTGGAAACAAAGAACTTGGAACTTAAAAAAAAAGAATTCCAATTTAAATCGGCTATATTTGTGATGTCACTGGTCTATTCTACCCTAACTATTCATTTTGATCTCAGCTAGGAATTAAAGCTGGTTACTTCTAAATTGATGTCAGAGTCAGCCACCCTCTAACATATTATCTGTTGAGGGTTTAAGGTGGAGAAGGATGGATAAAATGGAGAATATATTGTTCTTACCTATCAGCAATGGCATACTAATGTGTATAGATGGTGACATGTATTAACTTTCCCTGATTCAGTTCTTCTCAAGTGAATATATTTCAGATTCCCTGTATTGAAAGCATAGTGAAGGAAGAAAGAAGGAAGTCTTCTAGATTATGGAAGACCATAATTTATTCATATGAAGAACAAAGATTATCTAATATAGCAATCCTGTGAGAACTGTGGGAAAGGTATCATAGGTATATACAAAGTAGATATGTAGGTTGAATCCCAGGAGGACTGACTCATTCCTTAAACCTTTTGACCAACTCTGACTGGAATAGGATACCCTTAGATAAAATACTTTAAAGTCAGTAATCAGTCTACTTTGTGTAGAAGAAATTTCAATGGAAATGATTTTCAGTTTAGTTAATGAATTTCTTTTGAAGGTTATTCCTTTGCTTCTAGCATGAAATAGTGCTAGCTTGATGCCAAAGCTGTGACCCTGTGAGTATTTAGTCTTTGGTACATGAAACAGGACCCTGAAGTGTTCTTAAAAAAGAGAGAGAAAGAGAAAGGAAAAAAGAGAGTTTTGGAGTTATAAGACTTATTCTTCACTTAAAATAAAAAAAAAAAAGGTTCGCTTTGGCTCAGCAGCCTAACCTAATAACATACCTGCCCATAGTAATAGATCTTCATTTCCAACATGGCAGTTCCTTGTATTAAGATCAGAGTTTGGCTGACACTTTAATAGGGTGAATGAGATAGGATAGTGGCCTTTACTTATATTTCACATGCACCCCAGAATTCATTGAGCTGTGTGGCTTGCAATAAGTGAGAACTGAGGAATAGAGAAGGCAGAAAGGAAATACATAGGGGTATAGGAGCAGGGGGGAGTGCTTTGAAAAATTGGGTGGCTTGTGTGTTGTGTAATGTTAAAATCTGAGATCCTAGATAGGTGATCTCCGAGCGAAATCTGACTCATAAATATATCTGGTTTAGTCTATGTGTTTTAAAAAGAAAATGTAATTAATTGTAAAACTTGAAGAATCAGGAAATTCATGTAAGAATTTACATTTTTGGGTTCTTTAAAAAATTGGAAAATCTGGCAGTTGTAGGCTTGAATTTTCAATGGTACAAGCTTCTGTGGCTGTGTAATGAGTGCCTGCCTCCACCAGAAGGAGCCAGCGTTTCAGAGACATAAACTCCAATCTGTGGAGGCTCCCGGGCTCCCTGTTTTCTCAGACACTGACCCCTTTTGCTCATTTATTCCATTTGTCTGCTCCAGTAGACAGGTGAGCTTGTGGCTCCTGGTTTATGTGTTAATAGGGCTGAAGGCTGACCCAGTAGCTCTTTGCTGTTTCCTTTCTCCTAGATGTTAAGTTTAGAAAATGCATTGAAATTCACTAGACTGGTTACACACTGGGTGATCTAACTCCTCCTGTGTTTTTTTAACCCAGAAATATCCATAAAGTTAGGTTTTCTATTCTTGGGTTCTTTTGTGTAGAGACTTCTAGGAGATCCTCTGGAGCTGTGTGCTGTCTCTGCTTTGTTGCATCTCCACCCTGGCCTGCTTGAAGCTGTCTCAGGGTCCTGATCACATGGTCATCCTTAGGGGAAAAAAGCTTTTTTTTTTTTTTCCAGAGAGTGCTAGTTGTTGGGCTTGACCAGACAGAGGGCTCTTGCCCACATTAGTCCACAGTTCTTGCTAGTGGTGTTCTCTGCTTTCAGGGCCCAGGGTGTATGGCCCAAGCTTTTGAAGATGCAGATGGGCCAAGGTAAAGATATTCAGTCACCTTCAAACGTTATGGCTACTGTTATGTCAAGACTGTGGGAATAAAGTGGACTTAGGTACTTCTTAAAGATGGAAATTTAGGGAAATGCCTAGGTATTTCCTGGCTACAACTAAATACTTAACCTCTTTGTAGGTATGCTAGTAATATCTAGTATAATTGACAAAACTTGGGAAAAAAATTTAAGACCTTCCTCATACTATTCAGCAGGATAAATTCCAGCGGATTATAGCATTAAATATAAAGAATGCAAAATTTTAGGAGTTCCTGCTGTGGTGCAGTGGGTTAAGAATCCGACTACAGCAGCTAAGGTCACTGTGGAAGTGTGGCTTTAATCATCAGCCTGGCACAGTGAGTTAAAGGATCTGTCATTGCTGTAGCTGCAATGTAGGTTGTAGCTGCAGCTTGGATTCTGTCCCTGGGCTGGGAAATTCCACATGCCACAGGTACAGACTTTAAAAAAAAATGCAAATTTTTAGAAAAATTTGATATGTTGGTGTGGGTGAAGGGCTTTCTAAGCATAAAAGCAAAATAACTCATAAAAATGCTGTAGCAGTTTGGGACGTTTCCTCTTGGGAAAGGACATCATCTTGTGTGGGGGTGAATCTGTATCTACCTTTCAGCAATTCACAAAGGTAACGTGTTCCCCTTTCCCTAAAGGCCTCCAGAGTAGTAGTCCCACTTACTGTGTCTCCTTAGTCAGGTAGTTCTTGCCAATTGATATGTGTTTGAATTCTTATAGCTTAGTATAAATTACTTTTTCTATCACTTCTCAGCGAAAATGAAAACGACATAATTTTTTATTCCTCTGGTTGTTTGAAAACTACAGTGAACCCTTCCTGAGTGTCTTGCTCTCTGACTGAACAGACATGGTCCCATTGGCTTTTCTGGGAATTCTAGGCCTTCTCAAAAGTCTTCAGATTTCACTTCTGTTTTGAAGTTCCCATGAGGAACAGCTTATTGTTAACACTGTCCATGTCAGTGGAATGATCTGGTCTACTTTGCAAAAATGAAAATTTGTGATCCTAATGATTTGAAAATAGAAATCTGATGTCACCTTTGGAGAATGGGAAGGAGAGTGACAAAGTAGGGGTCACACAAAGCATTGAAGAGTTCTGAATCTGTCACTTGGTCATTATGACCAAAGTATCACCTAACTTCTGAAACATAAAACATAACACATTTCCATTGATTTTGATTTTCTTTTTTTTTTTTGTCTTTTTGCCTTTATGTAGAGCTGCACCTGCGGCATGTGGAGGTTCCCAGGCTAGGGCTCTAACAGGAGCTGTAGTGGCAGGCGTTTGCCACAGCTACAGCAACACGGGATCCGAGCCGCGTCTGCGACCTACACCACAGCTCACGGCAACGCCGGATCCTTAACCCGCTGAGCAAGGCCAGGGATGGAACCCACAACCTCATGGTTCTTAGTCGGATTTGTTAACCACTGAGCCATGAAGGGAACTCCTGATTTTGATTTTATTTATTACTTTCATAAGGATCAGTTGAGTTTCTTTGAGATTTAATTATTTATTCACTTATCCTTCCTAAATCCAGCTAAATAATGTGTTTTCCTGATTGGAAAAAAAAGTATCACAGATGAATTGCTAAAGTAATTTGGTGGATAGTTTATAATCTTTTCATTATTTTAGTCTTACTTCACCAATGAAAACATCACTAAGCTCAGGTAGCTTGGTTTGTTGACCTTGTTCCCTCTCTGCTAAATCACTCTTCCTTTCTGGGCCTGTTTTCCTGTGGATAAATGGCAGTAGTGCCTGTCATACTTATGGAAAAAAACATGAAAATTAAAGTAATGAGTAAACTTGTTTTCTATTAATTATCTTTTTTGTTTTGTTTTGAAACTGCAAAAAATTGGAGTTGCACATGCATAACTCAAGATAGGATAATCATATCTTGCTATTTAGCCATTTCTTCTCTGAAATAATAGGGATTTTTTTCCTATAAAACTATTGGTGGTAGGAGTTCCCGTTGTGGCGCAGAGGTTACTGAATCCAACTAGGAACCATGAGGTTGTGGATTCGATCCCTGGCTTTGCCCAGTGGGTTAATGATCCGGTGTTGCCATGAGCTGTGGTGTAGGTCACAGATGCGGCTCGGATCTGGCGTTGCTGTGGCTCTGGCGTAGGTCGGTGGCTACAGGTCTGATTAGAACCCTAGCCTGGGAACCTCCATATGCTGTGGGTGCAGCCCTTAAAAAAACAAACAAAAAAACGAAACCCCCCCCCCCAAAACAAAAAAAATTATTGGTGGTAGATCTAGACAATCTATAATTGGATAAGCACTGTTATATCATTCTGAAATGCAAGAAACAAATTACCTCTGAGGCTGCAGAAGGCCCTCGTGATCTTCTCAAGAGGAGGAAGATTCAGTATTTTTATGAGAACATTGAGATGTAGAAATGATGAGAAACGAAAGTTACTCTTTGAGATTTTTGTTTAGCAAAATGAAATGAATCCAAAGAATAAAATAGTTAAAACATTGACTCTTTGGTGATAAATAAGGACAATGCTAATGTCCTTCAAAAGTTCTTAAAACAGAACCTTAAGAAAAACCAAAACACCTTTAAAATTAGTAATACTTTATGATCTTAAGGAAATGCTATCAAATTGAGTTGTGATATTTTTTGTACACCTATAATTGTAATAAAACTCATTAAGTAATGGGAAAAAAAAAGGAATCTGCAAGTAGTGGTTAAAGATATCTCTTGATATCAACTGTAGACTGTCGTATATATTTGAGAGCTGAAATATCTTGCAGTCATTTATCCCTGAATCTTGTAGTGTGTTTTTGTTAATAAGCTTTTTTTTTTTTTTTGTCTCTTTGCCTTTTCTAGGGCCGTACTCGCGGCATATGGAAGTTCCTAGGCTAAGGGTCTAATCGGAGCTGTAGCCGCCGGCTGACGCCAGAGCCACAGCAATGCGGGATCCGAGCCGCGTCTGTGACCTACACCACAGCTCACGGCAACACTGGATCCTTAACCCACTGAGCAAGGCCAGGGATCGAACCCGCAACCTCATGGTTTGTAGTTGGATTCGTTAACCACTGAGCCACGACGGGAACTCCTGTTAATAAGCTTTTAATGAAGAGAAAAAAAAAGATTAGGTAATGGTCAGCAATGAGAAGAAAGTTAGGAAATAGAAACAGAGAACTCAAATTGTTTTTGAGAGTTAAATAATCCTTCATGTATTTGAACTGAGGAAAGCAATATATATAGCCCCCCAAGATTCAAAGGCATAACTAAAAATGATTCCTGTTTTGACATTTGAACAGATTGAAAAATACCATATGTGGACAGGCCAGGGGTCGAATTGGAGCCACAACTGCCGGCCTACGCCACAGCCACAGTAATGTGTGATCCGAGCCTTGTCTGTGACCTATACCACAGCTCATGGCAATGCCAGATCCTTAACCCACTGAGCAAGACCAGGGATCGAACCCGCATCCTCATGGATAGTAGTCGGGTACGTTAACCACTGAGTCATGACGGGAACTCCAAGTAGTATAGCTATTTCAAATCTTCCCTCTGTTCACATCCATACCCCTCATGGACCACCCATGTGCTAAGGATTTTCAGTTTTTATCTTTATCTCAAAGCTATCTGCTAAACCAAGACTAGAGTATCTATCTGACTTCTGGCTGTGTATTCCTGGATTATTTCAGAAACAGCATGTTTAATGTGGATTCTGTGTTGTAAAACAGCATTATAAAAGCAAACAAACCCATAGAATAGTGTACAAAACATCACAGTGCCATCATATATAAGAAGAGGTATTTTTATAAATTTTTAATCTTAAATATAATCAAAAATATGTTTTTGTGATATAAAATATATTTTGTAATTTTGGTCATAGTAAAAAATTAAAAAAAAAAACTTGCTCTAAATTTCATGACTACCTACCTACCTACATAGTAAGATGATTTGAAGATTTAATGAATGTGGTCTTCTCAGAAAGTATTAATTTTGCTCAATATTACTAGTAATAATAGTTAATTGTGAAAGATGCTTATATTACACATGGTTTATCCTTTATGCATAGTAAAAAATCACATGGTTTGTCCTTTACATTTAGATAAAAATAGCTTTCACCTAGAATTATATTCAGTTTTTCATTCCTAATTGTTGTGGAAGTAGCATTCTAAAAGTGGGTTGAGGGTTTCTTCAGGGATAAACTACATTCTATTTTTATTTTATGAAAGGGAAACCGGCAGTAGTTTTCGTTTTGAACTCTCAAGAAAATGGTTTTGTGTGCTCTTCTTGGTATAAAAGAGCTAGTTTCAAATTTAGCTACATTGAGACATTCTCTTTTTTTACTCTCTAATCCTTGCCTCAAGTTGAAGAATGCAGAATGGCTTTTTATTTGACTGTCTACTTTGTGCATACTCTTTGAACCAACATTTCTACTTCTATGAATTTATCCTTAGGAAATAATTGACCAGTTGGTAATATAGCATGGCATTTAGGGCGTACATGACCTAGATTGTGTGGGCTCAAATATACTCTACTATGTGTGTGTGATTTGGGCAAATGAAATAATGCCTTTAAGCCTCACTTTTCTTTATCTGTAAATGGGAATAAAAATAGTATCTATCTCATAGAGGTTTTTGTGAAGATTAAATGAGATACTGTTAGTGTTTAGCACACTATTAGAGACATAATAAAATACTAAATAAATGTTAGCTATTTTCATAATTGTTATAAATTAGGTTCATCATTATAAATGTTAGCTATTATTATTAGTTTTAATTTTTTTACCTCAAAGAATTTTATTACATTTATAGTTGTACAATGATCATTACAACCCAATTTTATAGCATTTCCATCCAACTCCCTAGCCCATCCCCCCATCCCCAACCAGTCACCTTTGGAAACCAGTAAGTTTTTCAAAGTCTGTGAGTCAGTATCTGTTCTGCAAAGAAGTTCATTGTGTCCTTTTTTTAGATTCCACATATAAGTGATAGCGTATGACCTTGGTGTCTCACTGTCTGACTAACTTCACTTAGGATGATAATTTCTAGGTCCATCCACGTTGCTGCAAATACCATTATTTCTTTCCTTTTAATGGCTGAGTATTATTCCATTGTGTATATGTACCACACCTTCTTTATCCACTTCTCTGTTGATGGACATTTAGGTTGTTTCCATGTCTTGGCTCTTGTAAATAGTGCTGCAATGAACTTTGAAGTACATGTATATTTTCCAGTCATGGTTTTCTCTGGATAAATGCCCAGGGGTGGGATTGCTGGATCTAATGGAGATTCTGTTTTCATTTTCTGAGGAATCGCCATATTGTTTTCCACAGTGGTTGCACCAATTTCCATTCCCAACAACAGTGTCATAGGGTTCCTTTTTCTCCACACCCTTTCCAGCACTAATTGTTTGTAAACTTTTTGATGATGGCCATTTTATCCTATGTAAGGTGGTATCTCAATAGTGGTTTTGATTTGCATTTCTCTAATAATGAGTGATGTTGAACATCTTTTCATGTGTTTTTTGGCCATCTGCGTGTCTTCTTTGGAGAATCGTCTGTTTAGATCTTCTGCCCATTTTTTTGATGGGGTTGTTTTTTTGACATTGAGCTGCAGGAGGTGTTTATAAATTTTGGAGATTAATCCCTTGTCAGTCACTTCATTTGCAGATATTTTCTCCCATTCTGTGGGTTGTCTTTTTGTTGTTTAGGGTTTCCTTTGCTGTGCAAAAACTTTTAAGTTTAATGAAGTCCCATTTGTTTATTTTTTTTTATTGTCATTACTCTAAGGTGGATCTAAGAAGATATTGCTGTGGTTTATGTCAGAGAGTGTTTGGCCTATGTTTTCCTCTAAGAGTTTTATAGTATCCGGTCCTATATTTAGGTCTTTAATCCATTTTGAGTTTATTTTTGTGTATGATGTTAGGAAGTATTGTAATTTCATTCTTTTCCATGTGGCTGTCCAGTTTTCCCAGCACCATTTACTGAAAGGGATATCTTTTCTCCACTGTATATTCTTGCTTCCTTTGTCATAGATTAGTTGACTGTAGGTGCGTGGACTTAATTCTGGGCTTTCTATCCTGTTCCACTGATCTATATTTCTGTCTTTGTGTCAGTACCATACAGTTTTGATGACTGTAGCTTTGTAGTAGAGTCTGAAGTCAGGGAACCTGATTCCTCCAGCTCCATTTTTCTTTCTCAGGATGTCTTTGGCTATTCTGGGTCTTTTGTGCTTCCAAACAAACTTTAAAATATTTTGTTCTAGTTCTGTGAAAAATGTCCTTGGTAATTATATAGGTATTGCATTGGATCTGTAGAGTGCCTTGGGTAATATAGTCATTTTGGTAATATTGATTCTTCAGTCCAAGAGCATGGTTTGTCTTTTCATCTGTTTGTGTCATCTTTGATTTCTTTCAGCAGCATCTTATAGTTTTCAGAGTACAGGTCTTTTGTCTCTTTAGATAGGTTTTATTCCTAAGAATTTTATTCTTCTTGATGCAATGGTAAATGGGATTGTTTTCCTACTTTCTCTTTTTGAGTGTTTGTTGTTAGTATATAGAAACACTGTCAATTTCTGTGTATTGATTTTGTATCCTGTGACTTTGCCAGATTTATTGACGAGCTCTAACAGTTTCCTGGTAGCATCTTTAGGATTTTCTAGGTATAGTATCATGTCATCTACAAACAGTGATAATTTCACTTCTTCTTTTCCAGTGTGGATTCCTTTTATTTCCTTTTCTTCTCTGATTGCTGTGGCTTGGACTTCCAAAGCTGTGTTGAACAGTAGTGGTAAGAGTGGAGTAGTGGCGAGAGCAGACATCCTTTTCTTGTTCCTGATCTTAGCGAGAATTCTTTCAGCTTTTCACCATTGAGAATGATGTAAGCTGTGGATTTGTCATATATGGCCTTTATTATGTTGCGGTAGGTTCCCCTGGGCCCACTTTCTGGCGTGTTTTTTTTTTTTTTTAATATCAGAAATGGGTGTTGGATTTTGTCAAAAGCTTTTTCTGCCTCTATCGAGGGGATCATATGGTTTTTATTCTTCAGTTTGTTAATGTGGTGTATCATACTGATTGATTTGTGGATATTGAAGAATCCTTGTATCCCTAGGATAAAAATCCCACTTGATCATGATGTATAATCCTTTTAACGTGTTGTTGGATTTGGTTTGCTAGTATTTTGTTGAGGATTTTTGCATCTTGTTCATCATTGGCCTGTAATTTTCTCTTTTGTGGTATCTTTGGTTTTGGTATCAGGGTGATGGTGGCCTCATAGAATGAGTTTGGGAGTTTTCCTTCTTCTGCAACTTTTTGGAAGACTTTCAGAAGGACAGGCATTAGCTCTTCTCTAAATGTTTGATAGAATTCACCTGTGAAACCATCTGGTCCTGGACTTCTGTTTGTTGGAAGATTTTTAATCACAGTTTCAATTTCAGAACTTGTGATTGGTCTATTCATATTTTTTGGAAGAGTTTCAGAAGGATAGGCATTGCTCTTCTCTAAATGTTTGATAGAATTCACCTGTGAAGCCATCTGGTCCTGGAATTTTGTCTGTTGGAAGTTTTTTAAGCACAGTTTTCAATTTCAGTACTTGTGAATGGTCCATTCACCTTTTCTATTTCATCTTGGTTTAGTCTTGGAAGATTGTACTTTTTTAGAATTTGTCCATTTCTTCTAGGTGTTCCGTTTTATCGGCATATAGTTGCATACAGTAGTCTCATGATCCTTTGTATATCTGTGATGTCCATTGTTACTTCTCCTTTTTCATTTCTAATTTTATTGATTTGTATCCTCTCTCTTTTTTTCTTGATAAGTCTGGCTAAGGGTTTATCAATTTTGTTGATCTTTTCAAAGAACCAGCTTTTAGTTTCATTGATCCTTTCTATGGTTTTGTTTTTATTTCACTGATTTCTGCTCTGATTATTTATTTATTTATTTATTTTTTGTCTTTTTACCTTATCTAGGGCCGCATCTGCGGCATATGGAGGTTTCTAGGCTAGGGGTCTAAAAGGAGCTGCAGCTGCCGGCCTTCGCCACAGCCACAGCAACGCGGGATCTGAGCCGCGTCTGCAGCCGACACCACAGCTCATGGCAATGCCAGATCCTTAACCCACTGAGCAAGGCCAGGGATCGAACCCGCAACCTCATGGTTCCTAGTCGGATTCGTTAACAACTGAGTCACGACAGGAACTCCTGATCTCAGTTTTCTTAAAGTTACTGAGTCTTGATTTGTGGCCCAGAACATGATCAGTCCTAGAAAATGTTCCGTGTGCACTTGAGAAGAATGTGTATTCTGCTGCTTTTGGATGGAATGTTCTATAAATATCCATCTGGTCTCATGCTTCATTTAGGACCTGTGTTTCCTTGTTGATTTTCTGTCTGGTTGTGCTTCCTGGATTTGAGTGACTGATTCCTTTCCATGTTAGGAAAGTTTTCAGCTATTATCCCTTCAAATATTTTTTCTGGCCCATTTTCTCTCTCTTTGGCTTCTGGCACCTGATAATATGGATGTTGGTGTGTTTAATGTTGTCTCAGAGTTCTCTTAGACTGTCTTCTTTTCTGTTCCACATCAGTGATTTATACTAGTCTGTCTTCCACCTTGCTTATTCATTCTTTTGCCTCTGTATTCTGTTGTTGGTTGCGTCTAATGAGTTATTTCGGTATTGTACTTTGCATCTCTGCTTGATTAATCCTTAAATTTTGTATTTCTTGGCTCATTGTTTCTTGTAATTTATCATTCTTTGCCTGTAGTTTATTTCTAAATGTATTGAATCATCTTCACTATCATCAGTCTAAAGTCTTTTGCATGGAGGTTGATAATCTCCAGATCACTTAGCTGTTTTTCTGGGTTTTTTTCTTGCTCCCTTATCTGAGTCATAATTCCCTGCTTTTTCATTTTGTATAGATTTTTGGTGTGGTCTGCTTTTTGAAGACGATAGAGATGTAATCCTCCTTCTTCTGATGTCTGTCCCCCTTGTGGCTGTAGTTGGTATGGGCCTTGCTATAGGTTTCCTGATAGGAGGGACTGGTGCCTGCCCACTGGTAGGTGGGGCTGATTCTTATCCCTCTGGGGGATGGGGCTTTGTTTCTGAGTGAGATTAAAGGTGGCTGTGTACCTGGAGGGTCTTTAAGCAGGCTGTACGGATTGGTGGAGCTGTGATCCCACCTGGATTATTGTTTGGCCTGGGGCTTCTCAGGCATGATGGGTGGGCCAGACTTTCCCAAAATGGCCACCTCTAGAGGAACACATGCTGATGACTGTACCAGAGATCTTTGCCTCCAGTGTCCTTCCCCCACACTGAGATGCAGTCACCCCCTGTTTTCCCAGGAGATCCTCCAAGAACTGCGGTCAGGTCAGGCCCAGATTCCTGTGGAGTCTCTGCTTTGCCTTGGGACCCAGTGCACATGCAAGCCTGTTTGCACCTTTCGAGAATGGGGCCTCTGTTTCCCCCAGTCACTTGGAGCTCTTGCACACAAGCTCCCACTGGCCTTCAATGCCAAATGCTCTAGGGGCTCCTTCTCAAAATGCCAGATCCCCAGGCGTGGGGACCTGTCGTGGGGCTTAAAACTCTCACTACTGTTGATGAGTCTCTGCGATACACTTACTTTCCAGTCTGTGGACCACCCACTTGGTGTGTATGGGGTTGCTTATATCATGTAATTGCCCCTCCTGCCATATTGATGTGGCTTCCTCTTTGTCTTTTGGAGTAGGATATATTTTTTCATAGTTAGCAATCTATTTGGTTGAAGGTTGTTTAGCAGTTGCTAGTAATTTTCTTGTGTTTATGAGAGTAGGTGAGCTCCAGTCCTTCTGCTCTGCCATCTTAATCCCATCCTGGTTTTAATTTTTAAAGAAGGAAAAATAGCTCTAAAACCACTATCAAACTTTTAAAATTCTTTTCTGCTCTAATGGAAGATCTACTCAAGTTCTAAAATATTCTGAGGCATTCATGTGCTTTTACAAGTGATAGAAAAATTTGCTTCTATCCTGAAAGTACTGCAAATCACTGCTTTATGCAACACAACTTCTATTTTACTTTTAATCTATTCTCCTAGTTTTATGTGATATGTATAGTGATGTGATTAAACTGGAACACAGCTAAGTATCTTATGACCCAATTTCCCCTCTTGTCTGTAGCATCTTTGTTTCTAATACCAAGGGAATTATGGGGTTATGACTTTTTGCACTATTGCCTCATTAAACATTTTCTTAACATTGAACAATCTCTTTCAAAATACATTATGGCCACTAGAGCTTTAAGCTTTTGTTTTGCTTTGTTTTTTTGGTTCCTGGGGATTATGCCAAAAGATTACACAATACAGTGATAGGTGGCTGATGGATGAATCCAAAATTAAAAGTGGTTTTTATTTAGGGACACATGTGGTAGCCAGAAAATGTATGCCTATGGGTGAGTTGATATGTATATAGAGTATGATATTAAGTAGAGAGTGTAATCTTTTAATTCATAACAGTTTTTGTTGGCCACTCCTTGTGTTTTGTTTTGTTTTGGCTGCACTTGTGACATGTAGAAGATCCCAGGCAAGGGATTGAACCTGAGCCGCAGCAGTGATTCCAGATCCTTAACCAGTGGACCAATAGGGAACTCTTGGCCATTCACTTTTTTTTCCTTTTTTAAAATTATAGTTGATTTACAGTGTTGTGCCCATTTGTGCTCCCAATGCTCAACATCATCATATACTCATTTTAAGTCTAGTTCAATGAGTTTTGGTCAATTTATATTAGTGTAATTACCATTATAGTTGAAACACAGACCATCTCCATTCTCCTTAAAGGTTCCCTTGTGCTCTTTTTCAGTCAGTCCCCAACCTATGGCAGGCACCAGACAGCCAGAAATAGAAGCTTTCTATTTATATAGATTAGTTTTTCTTTTAATGCATTTCATACAAGTGCAGTTATACAGTATGTCCTTTGTATCTGCCTTCTTTTGCTCAACATAATGTTTTTGAAATTTTGTCCATGCATGTGTAGTAGTTTGCTACATTTTAATAAGGAGTGTACTATTGTATGGATATGCCACGATTTATTTGTCCATTCACCTTGAAGGACCTGTGAAATTGTTTCCAGTCTTAGGCTATTATGAGTATACCTGCTATGAACATCATGTACTAGACTCTGTGTGAACATGTCTTTCTTCATAGGGGAAAATAGCTAGAAATGGAATTTCTGGATGATATGGTAAATGTATATTCACTTCTATATGAAACTGACCATCTATTTTCCAAAATAGTTGTGTGATTTTACATTCCCATTAGCAGTGTGAGGGAGTTCTGGATATAATACTTCATGCTGGCAGTCTTTTAAATTTTAGTCCCCCTAGTGGATGCAGAGTAGTATTTTTTTGGTTTTAGTTTAGCATTTTTTTCATGACTACTAATATTGGGCATTTACTTATTTGCTCAGTTGTCATTCATATATCTTCTTTTGTAAAGTGACTGTTTTTTTTTTTTTTTTTGGTCTTTTTAGGGCCACACCCTTGGCATATGGAGGTTCTCAGGTTACGGGTCGAATGGGAGCTATAGCCGCTGGCTTACGCCACAGCCACAGCAACGCCAGAGCCAGCCTGCATCTCGGACCTATTCCACAGCTCATGGCAATGCTGGATCCTTAACCCACTGAGCAAGGCCAGGGATTGAACCCGTGTCCTCATGGATACTAGTCAGACTCGTTTCCTCTGAGCCATGACCAGGAACTCCTAAACTGACTATTGAAATCTTCATTTCTGTCATTTTTAAGTTGGCTCTTTGTTGTATTATTGAGTTGTAAGAGTTGATATGTTCTGCATGTTAGTCCTTTGTTAGGTGTATTGCAAATGTTTTTTTCCCAAATTGTGTTTTTTTTCCTCTTCTTAACAGTGTCTTTCAAAAACAGAGGCTGTCAATTTTAATGAACGTCTACTGTATTATTTCCTTTTATGGTTTATGCTTTTTGTGTCTCAAAATTTTGCTGACTTTTAAATATTATACTATTTTACTTCCAATGTTACTACCTCCTGTTCTTCATGCTATTATTGTCACACATTTTATTTTAGTCCTATCTTTTTTTTTTTTTTTTTGCTGCTGCACCCACGACATATGGAAGTTCCCAGGCCAGGGACTGAATCTGAGCCATAGCTATGACACAGCTGTGGTAACACCAGATCCTTAACCCACTGTGCCACAGCAGGAACTCCTATTTTTTAAAATAATGTTAATAACCCTACTCTATGTTGTTGTTATTTTTTCTTTGAATAGATAATTTTCTCTTTTTTGTTTCTTTTTGCTTTCTTTTTTTAAATTTATTTTTTTCTTCCAGTTTCATTGAGATATAATTAATATACAGCCCTGTGTAAGTTTAAGGTGTATAGCATAATAATTTGACTTGTATACATCCTGAAATGTTTCCCAAAATAAGTTTAATGAACACCCATCATCCCATATAGATGCAAAATTAAAGACAGAGAAAAAATGCTTTTCCCTTGTCATGAGAACTCTGAGATTTACTCTCTTAACTATTTTCATACATAACATACAGCAATGTTAATTATACTTGCCTTATTGTACATTACATCCCTAGTATTTATTTTATAACTGGAGGTTTGTACTAGTTCATCCAGTCTCTGCTCCCTGCCTGCCCAACCACAAATCTGAACTCTTTTTCTATGAGTTTGCCTTTTTTTTTTTTTTGTCTTTTTAGGGCTGCACCTGTGGCATATGGGATTTCCCGGGCTAGGGGTTGAATTTGAGTTACAGCTGCCAGCCTACACCACAGCCACAGCAATGCCAGATCTGAGCCGTGTCTGCAACCTACACCACAGCTTGTGGCAATGCCAGATCCTTAACTCCCTGAGCAAGGCCAGGGATCAAACCCTCATCCTTGTGAATACTAGTTGAGTTTTTAACCCACCAAGCCACAATGGGAACTCCCTGTTTGTTTGTTTTTGAAGTATAATTGACCTACAACACTATTTTAGTTCCTATTATACAGCCTAGTGATTAGATTTTTCTATACATTTCAGACTAATCACCAGGATAAGTCTAATTATGATATATCACTATTCAAAGATATTACATAGTGACTGACTATATTCCCTCAATATATATGTACATTTCATAACTGTGCCTCATTTATTTTTCAACTGGTAGTTTGTACCTCTTAGTCTCCTTTACCTATTTCTTTCCTCACACTACACCTCTCCCCTTTGGAAACCACCTGTTTGTTCTGTGTATCTATAGTTCTGCTTTTGTTTTGTAGTGTTTGTTCACTTGTTTTGTTTTTTAGATTCCACATATAAGTGAAATCCTATAGCATTTGTCTTTCTCTATCTAATTTATTTCACTTAGCATAACATGCTCTAGGTCCATCTGTGTTGTCACAATGGCAAGATTTCATTAATGGCTGTCTGTGAGATATATATTCTTTGTCTGTTCATCAATTGGTGAGCATTTTGGTTGCTTCCATATCTTGGCTATTGTAAATAATACTGCTGTGAACACTGGGGTGGATGTATCTTTTCAAATCAGTGTTTTAGGAGTTCCCATCATGTCCCAGCGGTTAACAAACACAACTAGCATCCATGAGGATGCAGATTTGATCCCTGGCCTTGCTCATTGGGTTAAGGATCCAGTGTTGTATGAACTGTGGTGAAAGTCACAGACTCGGTTCAGATCCAGCATTGCTGTGGCTCTGGTATAGGCTGGAGGCTATAGCTCCAATTGGACCCCTAGCCTTGGAGCCTCCATTTGTGGTGGGTTCGGCCCTAAAAAGACAACAAAAAAATCAAATTAGTGTTTTTAGTTTTCTTCAGATAAATACCCAGGAGTGGAATTGCTGTATCACATGATAGTTATATTTTAAATTTTTTGAGGAACCTCTATGTGGTTTTCTTTAGTGGCTGCACCAATTTATATTCCTAGTAACAGTGCACAAGCATTCCTTTTCCTCAATATCCTTGCCAACGCTTATTTGTTATCTTTTGGATAATAGCCATTCTAACAGATGTGAAGTGATATCTCAGTCTGGCTTTAATTTGCATTTCCCTGATGATGAGTTGATGTTGAACATCTTTTCATGTGCTTGTTGCCATCTGTATGTCTTTGGGAAAAATGTCTATTCAGATTCCTTGCCCCCTTTTTAATGAGGTTGTTTAGTTTTTTGATGTTGAAGTGTAGGAGTTCTTTATATATTTTGGATATTAACGTCTTATTGGATATATTGTTCGCAAATAATCTTCTCCCATTCAGTAATTGGTCTTTTCATTTTGTTGGTAGTTTCCTTCACTGTGCAAAAACTTTTTAGGTTGATTTAGTCCCATTTATTTATTTATTTTGCTTTTGTTTTCTTTGCCTGGGGAGACATATCCAAAAAATATTATGAAGGCCATTGTCGAAGAGCATACTGCCTTTGTTTCCTTCTAGAATTTGTATGGTTTCAGGTCTTAGATTTAAATCTTAATCCATTTTGAATTTATTTTTGTGCTTGGTGTGAAAGATTAGTCCAGTCTGATTCTTTTGCATGTAGCTGTCCAGTTTTCCCAATACCAGTTATTGAAGTGGCTTTCTTTTCCCCATTGTATATTCTTGCCTCCTTTGTTTTAGATTAATTGTCCAAAAAATGTGGGTCCATTTCTGGGCTTTCTATTTTGTTCCATTGATCCATGTGTCTGTTTTTGTGCCAGTACCATACTGTTTTGATGACTGAGCCTTAAAGTATAGTTTGAAATTAGGGAGTTATGATATACCAGCTTTGTTTTCTGTATCCCTCAACTACTTATTGCAATATAGCTGATTTTTCTATTCTGCCTTTCAACCTTGCTGTTGACTTTGTAACTGTTAATCCACTACCTTTACTACGTTTGCTTTTACTAGTGAGATTTTTTTTCCTTTCAAAAGTTTTGCTTTTTTTTTTTGCTTTGAGAAGTTCCTTATGGTTTTTTGGAAGGCATGTTTAGTGGTGCTGAAGTCTTTTCACCTTTTGCTTCTCTGTAAAGCTCTTTATCTCTCATTCTAATCTGAATGCTAACCTCGTTGGGTAATGTATTCTTGGTTGTAGGTATTTTTCCTTTCATCTGTTTGAGTATATCATTATCATTCCCTTCTGGCCTACAAAATTTCTGCTGAAATGTCAGCTGGTAGTCTTATGGGACTTCCTTTTTACCTAATTGATTTTCTTTTGCTGCTTTTAGTATTCTGTCTTTACTGTTAATTTTTGCCATTTTAATTATGATGTGTCTTGGAATGGACCTTTTTGGATTTATCTTGTTTAGGATTCTCCATATTTCTTGGACCTGGATGTCTTTTTCCTTTTTCAGGTTAGGTATATTTTTAGCAATGATTTCTTCAAATAAGTTCTCTGCTCCGTTCTCTCTTTGTTCTTTTTCTGGGACCCCTATAATTCGAATGTTAATACACTTAATGTTTTCCAGAGGTATCTTAAAGTATCCTCATTTTTAAAAGTTCTTTTTCTTTTTTCCAGCTTCATGAATTTGCACTACTCTGTCTTCTGTGTCATGTATTCTACTGTTGATTCCTTCCAGAGTATTTTTCATTTCACTTATTGTATTCTTCCACTTTACGTGTTCTCACTTTGTTAGAATTCTTTGTCCATCCATTCTTCTCCTCAGTTCAGTGAATGTCTTTATTATTATTGCCCCAAACTCTATTGGGTAGATTGCTTATCTCCACTTTAAGTTCCTTTTCTGAAGTTTTGTCTTGTTCCTTCTTTTGGAATATACTTTTCTTTATCCTCATTTTGCCTAGTTTTCTGTTTTTATTTCTATGTATTTGGTATGTTGGTTGCATTTCCTGATTTTGGAGAAGTAGCTTCATGTAGGAGATATGTTATGGGGCCCAGCAGCACACTCCGCTCTGGTCACCAGAGCTATATGTCCTGGGAGTGCTCCCTGTATGGGCTGTGTTTACCCTTTTGTTGTAGTGCGGCCAGCTACTGTGTGTGCACTGGTAGGTGATGCTGCCCCCCTCCACCCCTGGCCCAGTTGACTCTAAGGCCCTGATTCGTGTGGTGGGTGTGGGCCTGCTAGAGGATGGGGTGCACTTCATGCATGGCTGGGTGGGTGGCCCCATGGTCCATGGATGTTGTGGGCCCACTGATGAGCAGGGCAAGCCCCTGGCACTAATAGGCTAGAGAGAGGATTCCAAAATCATGCTTGCTAGCACTGGAGTCAACATGATAGAATGAACTCCTGAAACTCGCTGCTCCCAACATCTCCATCCCCAAGGAGAACCCCAGTCTCCTCTTCCCTCTCCAAGATGAGCAAGTGAGCCTGACCCACGCGCCTTTCAAACTGCTGCCTCTGTGCTGGGACCTGGAATACGTGACATTTTGCACGGGACCTTTAAGGGCAGGGTCTGTTTCCTGCTGCCTTCCAGCCCTCCTAAATGTAAGCCCTGCTTGGTTTCAAAGCCACATGTCCTGGGGGCCTGTGCCCCTGGTGCAGGACCCCTGAGCTGAGGAGCCCGATGTGGGGTCAGACCCTTTGCTCTCTGGAGAGTACCTCTGCAGTTGTGATATTCCTACTGTTTGTGCATTGCCCACCCATTTGTATATTATGTCTCTGTTCCTCTTACTTGTTTCATTGTGGCTCCTTCTTTATAGTTGTGGAAAACCTTTTCTGCTAGTCTTCAAGTCATTCTCATAGATATTTGCTCTGGAAGTATTTGCAACTTTGGTGTTCCCATGGGAGAAGGTGTATTCAGGGTCTTCCTGCATTCCTAGCATGTATCCTCCCTCCAAATGTTTACTTTTATGCTTTGTACCATATAGAGGAAATGGGGCTTGCCAAAAGAAATTCATTATGTTTTTCAATCATCTTTCAGACTCATTCATAAAACTATATATATGAAACATACAAAGATAAGGTGAAATCTGACTCTTCAAAGGTATTTTTGATTGGGTAAAAGAAGGGATTTGTGGCTTAACGTGATGGAAGCCTTCATGGAAAAAGTAAAAGCCTTCGTAGAGAAGTGAATCTGGAATTTAATTAGTTTTAATCAGCTCCAGTTGCCACCAGTTCCAGCCCCATCCATACTGTCATCATGTCTTGCATCTTCCTTCGTCCCTGTTACCTGCTTACAATTTATTACAGCTGCCAGAGTAGACATAATTCAGATCAAATGACTCCCCTGCCCAGAACCCTTCAGGGGCTTTTCAGGTCACTTCCCATAAAACCTGGAGCCCTGAATCATAGTCTACAGGGTTCTGTGTGACCTGGCTCCTAGCTTCTGGCTTCTTCTCTAACATCATTTTTGACTTGAATATTTCTTGCACATTTCTCTCCTCACTCTGGCCTCGTTGCCAGTCCTTGAATTCTCCAAACATACTCCCTTATCACAATCTTTGTAATTGCTATTTTCTTTGCCTTGAAAATTTGTTGCCATTGTATTAACTGTTTTGGGTTTTTGTTGCTTTTTTTTTTTTAACCCTGAAGTTTTGATATAGGAGTCTATATACAAATGAGATTGTTTGAAGTTGTTGGTTTCTTAATTGCACGTGCGTCTCCAGTGACCTGCATTTGTGCTCTCTTTTCACGATTTCTGATTTTGGTAGCATAGTTGTGCATGGATGCTTTAGTATCTTTATTGTATATATGCCTTTACTGGTGAGCCTTGTCATTTATGGTGTTTTTGCTTCTGGTCGTGGCCTTTTCTTTTCTGCCTAGAGAAGTTCCTTTAAGATTTGTTGTAAAGCTGGTTTAGTGTTGCAGAAATCTCTTAGCTTTTGCTT
>PVHT020000166.1:10469693-10532508 GCA_004024745.2 Catagonus wagneri
GGGGTTGCTTCTATCGCGTAATCGCCCCTCCTACCTCTTGATATGGTCTCCTCTTTGTCTTCTGGAGTAGAATATCTTTTTTGGAAGTTTACAGTCCAGTTGGTTGAAGGCTGCTCGGCATTTGTTTGTAGTTTTGCTGTTTTTCGGGAGAGAAGTTTAGCTCCAGTCCTTCTATTCCGCCATCTTAATCCAATCTCCTGCCTTGAAAATTTGTGTCTGTGATATTTTCCAGGCTTATTCTCATTTCCTTCAGGTCTCTGCTCATGTATCCTCCTTAGAGAGTGACTTTTCCCAAAATTCTATGAGTATTTTCCCATCACTCCCCAGTGCCTTCTCTTCTTTCCTTTTTTTTTTTAAACCTGAATTCCTTAGTCTGGCATTCAGGGCATTCTAAGACTCATCTCTGCTGACCTTTTCAGTTTCATTTCTGCTGACTCCCACAGCTTACACTGCAGTCCTGTTGAATGACTTATAATTCCCCTGTTAGGCCCCTTGCAAATGTCTCTTGCAGCACCTCTCACATTTTGTTACTTATTTTTTATGGACCTTTCCTTCTCACAGTGCATAAACTCTTCAGCAGAAGGGACCTTGTATATTTTTATATTTCCAAGACCTATCATTCCTGGCATATTGTACATGGTTAGTAAAGATTTACTGAATGTGAAAGATGGTTTTGTCTCCAAGTTGGAGCTAGGCAAGGTTGAATATGGACTGATAAATTGGTGAAAGCAGTTTCATCTCTTTAGCAGATGTGAAGGTGTGTGTCTCCAGAGGCAAATATGAAGAGAGCACGATATTAGAATACCATTGTTCTTCGCAAAATCATACTGCATGAAGAGGGATGACATGTAACATGATTGTATCAGTACACTTAGCTGGGAAAAACAGCTTCAGTGGGAGAAAGTTTATTTGACAGGTGTTATTTAGAAAGAAGCAGTGCCATTTGGCAGTGGCATGACTCTAAGAGCATTAGTCCTGTTATTTCATCTATGAGAGTCATTCACAGAGCAGCCCTGCTTATCGTGAGGAAATAGTACAAAGGAGAGGCTTTGGGGCAGTGATGGCACATTCATGTTCTTGCTCATGCTGTCTTGAACCTCTTAACAGTGTGAGTGTTGAGGGTTAGGTTAGGTTTAACCTGACTGCTCTTGGTTCAGTGGAAAAGAATGCTACGAAAATTTAGTTGTATCTGTCAAGGTTGTGGGAGGGCCAAAATGGCTGTATTTGTTTTATATATATTTGCCATCCCTATTTGGTGGTTTGTATTTTCTATGCTGATTTTGTGAGTGACAGTGGATCAGTTGGCGCACTGTAGTTGAACATGTGAACGTGCTTTACATAATTTTAGTAATATATATTACTATATATATTTTAGTAATATATGTATTTTATATATACTTTTGTTATATATATTACTACATATATAATTCAGTAATATATATATTTTCTAAAACTAGACATAATAGTCAAGTAGACTATAGGTTTTAAAAGGATTTAAACCTTTTTTTTCCCTAAATCAGGTTTGCTACAGAAAGAGAAAATGGCCATTGAGGCATTTCAGATTTGCTGCCTCCTCCTGCCCCCAGAAAATAGGAGAAAGTTACAGCTGTTGATGAGAATGATGGCAAGGATCTGCTTAAATAAGGAGATGCCACCACTGTGTGATGGCTTTGGCACCCGAACACTGGTAGGTTGATTTCTAACATCTAACAGGACTTGAGTTTTTGGGATAAAATTCGCGTGAGTAAAATTTACTAGCTTGGTAACCAGGTATAAGGTGGGCTCCTTTCTTAGAGAGCTATGGCTTAGAATCCACCCATACTGGTGTTGTGCATTTGCTCTCAGTGACCTAAAGAATGTAATGAAAAGTAAAGAGTGGGTAGGGTAGACTCGGTGTAGAGACATCTGCTGCTTCCTTCCTACTGTCAACACAAAGAGAAGGAAGTGTGGGCGGAAGGGATAACTCGCCTCTCGGAAACAACGTTCTCCCCTCCAGGGCAAAAAGGCTTGCAAAGCCTTTGTTACTCTGACCAGTTGGAGAGATGAAGCATATATCATTCATTAAAGGGGGAAGAAGCGATGTATAGAGATGGACCAGACAACTTGGAAGGAAGAGGAGAAGGAATTAGTATCTTTGGGGCCCATGAGTGAGGGTATTTCTTAATATAGTCTCAATTTGGCTTAAAGACATAAACTAATTTTGAATTTTACTCTGTCATGTCAACATATGTTTTAAAATAGGAAGGATATAAGTTTAGAATTATTTACTGACAAAATTTATTAATTTTCCTCAAAAAATACCTTAGAGCAAAATTGATGTTTCATTGGAATGTACATCCTTTCCATATGCTGCTGAACCACTGTGTAGCCTGAAAGTCCACTGACCCACTTTTAGAAGTGTGGCATAAGATCAGAGAACCACTCAGTGCCCAGAGTGATTCTTGACCTTTTTTTTGGGTGGGAGGGAGGCGAGTGGATGGGTAGAGGGCTAATGGACCTTTCTGAAAAGCTGAAGAAAACTTTGCACCTATTCCCTAAAAGAATGCATGTATAAAATTTTGCATACAATTTCAAGGCATTCACCAGTCTCCTGAAGTCCATAGTCTCCAGATAGAGTCTTTATGTGTGTCTCTCTCTGTATTTAGATATGAGTGAAGATAAAGTATCATATGCAGTATGCTGAAGAAATGAAGTCTTATTAAACAGTTACATGATATCATGCTTATAGGTTTTTTTAAAAAATTGTAGTTGATGTACAATATTACATAAGTTACAGGTGTACAATATAGTGATTCACAGTTTTTGAAGGTTATACTCTATGGTTCCCTGTGCTGTACAATATATCCTTAACTTTATTTTGTACATAATAGTTTAAACCTCTTAATTTCCTACCCCTGTATCTTACCTCTCCCAACCACTAGTTTGTTCTCTGTATCAGTGAGTCTGTTTCTTTTTTGTTATATTCACTAGTTTCTTGTATTTTTTAGATTCCATATACAAGTGATATTGTATGGTATTTGTCTTTGTCTGACTTATTATATTTACATGCCAATAGGTCTTAAAATAA
Organism: Catagonus wagneri; assembly: GCA_004024745.2. Classification (NCBI taxonomy): domain Eukaryota; kingdom Metazoa; phylum Chordata; class Mammalia; order Artiodactyla; family Tayassuidae; genus Catagonus; species Catagonus wagneri. The sequence continues at coordinate 10,472,761 of PVHT020000166.1, forward strand.
GATGGTCAACGATAATGTTAGTAGGAAAGGGAAAAAAAACATCCATCCGAAAGATAGTGTTAAGAATGGAGCAGTTAAAATGAATTCTGTGGAAGCAACTGCTATAATATTTTTTTATATTTCATCACTTAACATATTTATAAAGTCTCATGGTTTTGTTCAAAGGTGGTTGTCAAATGTACATTTAAAATCCTAGATAAAGTAACAGTTAAGTAGGAAAAACTATAATGGTTGAGACACACAGACTGCGCTAACGTATTTTTTTTCCAAAAAATGATGAAATTAGGAAAATATTAAACTAAATGGCTATAAGAACTTTGAGCTTAAAAGTGCTATATGATCCAAGTCATGGTGGTGATAAAAATTTTTAGAATTTATTGAAATATGTATTTAAAAGTGTCTATATAAAGGGGTACCTTTAAAACTGCTCACCCCAACATTTCTGCTAAGTCCCTGTGAGATGCAGTGCATCTGTTCACGCTGGTTGATGAGAAGATCAGCCAGGTATGAGATGGCCAGGTATGGCCATTTGCCAGGTAAGATGTGTGCCCTGTGCTGTGGGCCTTTTCTCACTGACTTTTTGCTTTTTGCAAATTAGATTGCGCTCAGTTCAGAGTAGGGGAAAAACCTTCATCTGTATTTATTTAAAAATCACACCTTCCTATTTTTTTTTTTTTTTTAGATGGTTCAGACATTTTCCCATTGCATCTTGTGTTCCAAGGATGAAGTGGACTTAGACGACTTATTAGCTGCTAGGTTGGTGACATTTCTGATGGACAATTACCAAGAGATTCTGAAAGTTCCTTTAGCCTTGCAGACCTCCATAGAGGAGCGTGTGGCCCATCTACGAAGAGTCCAGGTAAAGGAAGGGATATTATCAGTCCTCTAAAATTAGCCACAGAGAAGTTAGAGCAGAAAGTCGTGTAAGTTTGCTAGGCTTCTTGGTACTTTTTGTTATGAGGAGTAAACAGATTGGCACATAGTAAGCATTGCATGTGTTTGTTATTATCTTTGAAAATTTATGGAATGCCCGCTAGGTTTTGTTGTGTCAATCAATGCTGCATACTTGTGATTGCAAATTCCTTAAAGTGGGTTTATTCGGAATCTACATGTACTTCCTAATTAAAGTGATATCTGTGCAGTAATGTCTTGATTCGTAATAGTCTTGCAACCTAGATACGATTTTCTGAACGAGAAAGCTGAGGCACAGAGAATGTAAATGATTTTTCCAAGGTCATGGAGGTAGGATTCAAACTGATAAGTCATTCTCTAGAATCAGTGCTCCATTTTTTTTTTTTAAGGGCCGCATGTGCAACATATGGAAGTTCCCAGTCTAGGGGTTGAACTGGAGCTGCAGCTGCTGGCCTGTACCACAGCTGCAGCAACGCGGGATCCGACCCTCGTCTGCGACCTACACCATAGCTTGTGGCAACGCCAGATCATTAACCCACTGAGTGAGGCCAGGGATCGAACCCACATCCTCATGGATACTCGTGAGGTTTGTTACCGCTGAGCCACAGCAGGAAGTCCCAGAATCAGCGCTCTTAACTACCTTGCCATACTATCTTACTATAGAATGAGGTGCGGTAGAAGAACGCAGCTTTAGAGCTGTAGGGACCTGGGCCAGACTCCTGGCTCCCCTCTTTCCTGGTTGTGTGGCTCTGGGAAAGTCCCTTAAACCCTCTGGATTTTGTTTTTGCAAATGTTAAAATGGGCCATACCTACTCTGTGAAGTTGTTGTGAAGAATAGAAGTCTCTGCTTTAGCATCTGTCCCAACATCTCTTTTCTCATCTATAATATGGGAAAATAATAGTTAACACCTACCTCCTAGGGCTATTTTGGGGATTGAACGGCTTAAAACATTAAAGTGCTCAGAATAATGTTTATCACATAGTAGGCCTTCATTTGGTAGCTGCCATTGTTATGATTATGATTGTTATCGTTATATTATTACACAGTATTATTTTTTACGATTTTTATTTTTTCCATTATAGCTGGTTTACAGTATACTGTCAATTTTCTACTGTACAGCAAAGTGACGCAGTCACACATACGTATATACATTCTTTTTCTCACATTATCCTCCATCATGCTCCATCATAAGTGACTAGATACAGTTCACAGTGCTATACAGCAGGATCTCATTGCTTATCCATTCCAAAGGCAAGAGTTTGCATCTGTTAACCCCAAGTTCCCAGTCCATCCCACTCCCTCCCCCTCTGCCGTGGCAACCATAAGTCTATTCTCCAAGTCCATGATTTTCTTTTCTGTGGAAAGGTTCATTTGTGCCTTATAGCAGATTCCAGATATAAGTGATATCATATGATATTTGTCTTTCTGACGTACTTGATTTAATATGAGAGTACCTAGTTCCATCCATGTTGCTGCAAATGGCATTATTTTGTTCTTTTTTTATGACTAGTAGTATTTCATTGTGTATATATACCACATGCTCTTAATCCATTCATCTGTTGATGGGTATTTAGGTTGTTTCCATGTCTTGGCTATTGTGAATAGTGCTGCAGTGAACATACAGTTGCATGTGTCTTTTTCAAGTAAAGTTTTGTCTGGATATATGCCCAAGAGTGGGAATCCTGGGTCATACGGTAGTTCTCTATTTAGTTTTCTGAGGTACCTCCATACTTTTTCATAGTGGTTGTAGCAATTTACATTGCCACTTACAGTGTAGGAGGGTTCCCTTTTCTCCACAACCTCTCCAGCATTTGTTATTTGTGTACTTATTAGTGATGGCCATTCTGACTGGTGTGAGGTGGTAACCTCATAGTAGTTTGGATTTGCCTTTTTCTAATGATCAGTGACATCAAGCATTTTTCATATACTTGTTGGCCATCTTTATATTTTCTTTGGAGAAGTGTCTGTTCAGGTCTTTTGCCCATTTTTCAATTGTCACATTATCATTATTACTGGTAACATAATATTCCGTAATATGGGTATACCTATATCATAAGTTATTTAAATGATTGATTGTTTACATTTTTGCAAGCATTCTAATGGTAAATCTTTTTTTTTTTCTTTTTAGGGCTTCACCCACAGCATATGGAGGTTCCCAGGCTAGGGGTCGAATCAGAGCTATAGCTGCTGGCCTACACCACAGCCACAGCAGTGTTAGATCCCAGCCACATCTGTGACCTATACCACAGCTCATGGCAACGCCGGATCCTTAACCCACTGAGCGAGGCTGGGGATCGAACCTGCAACCTTGTGGTTACTAGTTGGATTTGTTTCTGCTGTGCCACAATGGGAACTCCATTATAGTAAATATTTTTGTTAGATTAGATTAGTTTTTTGCTGCTGTTGTTCAGTTGAGTATTTTCTAAGAATAAATTCCTAGCAGTGGCATTGCATAGTCAAAGACCCTGAATGTATGTTAAGGACTGATTGCATATTGTCAAATTTCCATTTAGAGTGATTGTTCCAGTTTACATTCCCCTCATTGGTATAAGGAAGTGTTTATTTCTTTATACTCTTGCCTACTTTTATTATTGGTGTCTATGTCTTTGTCATTTTATTATTTATTTAATTTTTTGGCCATGCCTATGACATGCTTAAATCCCCTGGCCAGGGGCTGACCCTGCACCGTACTGGTGACCCCCTCCATAGCAGTGACAACTTTACCGCCCCTTTGCCGTTTCAGCGGGTAAAAAGTGTGATGTAACTGTTTTAGTTTAATCCCCTACCTCCCCCTGATATTTTATGAGCCAAACTTTAAACATAAAAAAAAAAAGTACTGAATTTCTACACGGAGAGGTGATGGTGGTAAGTCCATCGCTCTGTGTCTTTGCCGGGCTTGTGTAGTCACATGGCACCGGCATGCACTGCAGGAACTTGACTCCGTGAGCTTGGGTGATGGACGTAACTGCATTTCAGTACAGTCCTATGAGCAGGTACTGCCATAGCTCTGAATAAAATCGCTAACTACCCAATTGTCCAGTTATGCTTTTTCTTAGAAGTACATACTCATTAGGATTCCCAAACGCTTGTTTGTTTTAGCGCCGGGAGCTTCACTCAGGCTGCTTAGCCCCTTCATCTTATCACTTTTAGGGTAGTGCCTCTCTGAAAACAATGTGTTACTTTGTGGTGAATTGTTTTGGGCAGTTTCAGGGCTGATCCTGGAGTGGATGAACAGTGAGGTGGGCATTGATTTGACACCCACCTTCCATTGACCTTGTCTGCAACCCTCTTCTTCTTGTGCTCTTTAATCATAGGTATCCAGTGGTTTTCTCTTGTCCTAGTTCAGACTCTTATGTTTTACCTGGCCTCATCCTTTATTCTGGCCCTTTTCTGCTTTTTTCCAGATTTCCTAATTCAAATGAAAAAGAAAGTGTAGTGTGTGTTCCCCTTTAACTTGTGGTTCTGGTCTGTCTCCCTTAGGTTGTCTCTTTTTTTTTTGCCTTTTTGTCATTTTATGGCCGCACCCGCGGCATGTGGAGGTTCCCAGGCTAGGAGTCTAACAGAAGCTGTAGCTGCCGGCCTTCACCAGAGCCACAGCAACGCGGGATCCGAGCCGCGTCTGCAACCTACACCACAGGTCACGGCAACGCCGGATCTTTAACCCACTGAGCAGGGGCAGGGATCGAACCTGCAACCTCATGGTTCCTAGTCGGATTCGTTAACCACTGCGCCACGACGGGAACTCCTTAGGTTGTCTTTAAATGACCGGGTACATTGTTGTTGAGGCATGGAATGTACTTTGTATAATAACCCTTCTTGGCAACATATTTATTTTTAACTGTGGCTTCTAGAAAAAGAAACTTAAACCAAAGACATGAATGTAATGGTAGAATTTTATCCACTGCAGAAGAACAGTAGATACTATATTTCTGAGATGAATCTCCTCAAAAGGACTCTGAGAGTCCTTTCTTGGTCTCTGAAATTAAATATTCTAATGGATGCCTTTATTTATAAATCTTGGTATCTTTTTCCTTCTTATTTCCCCCTTCTCCCTTTTGTCCCGTGCAGTGTCTGCACATTTCTTTTCACTTGTTTCACACGGTTAACATGTTTGGAGATGGGTGCAGTATTTCCTTCTACATGGAAGCTGAGCAAAATCTGTACCTCCTCTCATCCCCAAGGGAAGGAGGATCAGACTCTCCAGATGAGAAGGGACCTGTGTGATTCATAGTGTGTGTTTGCACTCATTTGAGTCAACATATTTAGTTTATGTGTAAATTTCAGATCTTATTAGAAGAGAGCACAAGGATTTTTGCTTATGAAAATTGTTTGGGGTTAAGAAAAGTAAAAACTCATATTTAAAACTGTGGCTTTACGTTTTTTTTTCCTTTTTTGAAGTTATGGAAGCACTTTTACTTTTCAGTATAGAGTTTTTCCCAGTCAAACTGAATGTCATAGCGTTCCTCCTAGGAAATATACTGTATGATCTGAACTGGTGAACATGCACTTTCACTAATAATCCCTTTGCCTCAGATAAAATACCCAGGAGCTGATATGGATATCACTTTATCGGCTCCATCATTTTGCCGTCAGATTAGCCCAGAGGAGTTTGAATACCAAAGAGCATACGGCTCTCAGGAACCTCTGGCTGCTTTGTTGGAGGAAGTTATCACAGATGCCAAACTCTCCAGCAAAGAAAAGAAGAAAAAATTGAAGCAGGTAAAAAGCATATTTATAAGTCATTTCTTCTCCTCACTGTTCTTATTTTTCCCTTTTTATTCTCCATTTTAATAGGTTTCACATGAATCTCATCTTCTGAGACATAGCAGTTTTGAAAGTAAATTACTCAGTTCATTAATTGACACAACTGTGGTCAGTTTTCCAGATCTTTATTCTCCGATGTAGATCTTTTACAACTATCAAGCTCTTCATTTGTGAAGTCATTCTGTAATATTTATCCTTGGTTTTGATATTCGACATGACATGAGTTAGTGGAGAAATTACTTCAAATGCAGAGAAGTTATCATGAGGATGGTTTCTTGTGATTTTTTTGAAAGGCCTATCAGACTGAATTCACACATGTAAAACGTCCAGAATTTAAAATCATTTGGTTTTAGATAGCCAATATCAAATTGATTTCTTGCCTGAGGCACCACTAAAAGTTTTTAGTTCCTATTAGGCAATATGGACTTGGGTTTCAAAGAACAGTTTCCAACTTAGAATTGGTTTACCTAGGGAGTTCCTGTCATGGCTCAGTGGTTAACAAATCCGACTAGGAACGATGAGGTTGTGGGTTCGATCCCTGACCTTGCTCAGTGGGTTAAGGATCCGGTGTTGCCATAAGCTGAGGTGTAGGTTGCAGATGCGGCTTGGATCCCGTGTTGCTGTGGCTGTGGCTTAGGCCAGCGGCTATAGCTCTGATTAGACTCCTAGCCTGGGAACCTCCACATGCCGCAGGTGTGGCCCTAAAATGACAAAAGACAAAAAAAAAAAAAAAGAATTGGTTTACCTTGATCATTTTGAAAGTATTAATTCAAGAGCCAGTGAATGGTGTTTCTGTTTAAAGACCGAATCCTGCATAACTTGATTTCTGATCACACCATATTTATGTATAAGATTATATACAGTTCTATACTCCCGTTATATTTTTCTCAGAGTAATTTTTCAGTGGTGTGGATCAAAGGAAAAACATACTGCTTCTTTGTAAGCTTTTCAAAAAGAAATGTATACCAGCATCTTTTCTCTTCCACTTGGGCAGAAGCAGGCGGAGCTGGGCTAGTGAAGCAAGGAAGTGGTGAAATGCTGGGCCCAAATTCTCTTTAAGTGAGTAGAAAATAAGTCAGTTACTTGTGAAGGCATGTTTATAGTTTGCAGGGGAGAAATTTGAAGAAATATGACCCAAATGAGAAGTTTATTTGAAGATTAGATCAAATTAAAGATGAATTAGATAGATCTACAGAAAGTGGAATCTAATGACTTAACAAAAAGAAATGAGTTTGTGTTGAAGTGAACTTGTAATCTGTTTTTTCTTGTTCTCTTTTCTGATGGAATGCAGTAAACATTAAAAAAAACAAAAACATGGGAGTATTGGATCAGAAACTCTTATTTTAAAATTAGAGTGCCAAATTTTATTGGCTTTTGTCTGTTTTTTTTTCTCCACTCTCCTTGGATTTGTGTGTGTCTTTTGTTTTTATTTTTTAGTTTCAAAAATCCTATCCTGAAGTCTACCAAGAACGATTTCCTACACCAGAAAGTGAAGCACTTCTGTTTCCTGAAAAGTCTAAACCAAAACCACAGCTGTTGATGTGGGCACTAAAAAACCCCTTCCAACCATTTCAAAGAACTAGAAGTTTTCGGATGTAATGCTTCTGTAGCTGTTAGAGACCTCTGCTGATGCTGTTGTTTTGAGCTAATGGTTAGTTAGAGGACTGTTTGGTAGAAGAAAGAAGCACAAGAACCACAGACTACTGAATTATAAAGGTTACCTGACTTCAAAAAATGTTGAGCCATTGTCAGTATTTTTATGAAACTCAGTGCTATTTTTAAAGTGTACAAATCAGTTAAAAATAAGGAGACAAATATATGTGGTAATGTTATGTTTGTTATAAAAGTTAAGGATCTCTTCATTTTTTTGTTTGTTTTTTATGTGTTTATAAAATATTTGTGTGTACACCTGGCTTACTGATGTCTTTGATAACCAAGACTGAAAGATAGTGTATGTACTTGAATAAGAAAGACACTGGGTACTGTTACTGTGATGCTATTGATTTAATAGCCAATTGTGATTTCTGTTGTGTAGACTGTTTTTCCTTGTTGCATAAAGATTCTTCATGTTCTTTATTACCTTGGCTGTGACTTTTATTGCAGATGTGTTGGATGCTCTGACAGATTTTACTTTTATGACATATAAGTAAACACCATCTAAATGAAGTAGATTTTCATTTGCTTATAGTAGTATAATTCCAGTCTTGGCTGAAGATGGAAAATGGAACAGGGTAAATTCTTTCAGTTCTGTTAGCCCTGTGATTCTAAGTCAGATCTTTGTTGTTTCATGGAAAATATAAGTGGGTTAAGTAAAACGAGACAACTTCCTTTATACATTGCCCTAGCTTTCTCATTCTTTTGAAAGTAAATGGAATGTAAATAAATGTCATTTTTTAAAATACGGTACATGGTGTTTCTTTTTGGGCATTTATTTAGGTTACTTAGAGAGCATCTTCAAGTGCTAAACATCACTGGCTTGGCTAGCGTTCTCACATCAATCATTTATTTCTATGATAAAATAAGTAAGATTTGGGTTTTTTGTACTGGATTTTAGGAAGTGCTTTGTCCATTTCTTTTGCTTTGCTTTGCCGTCTTGCAAATAGTGGTACACTTAAAAAGTAGAGCAGCTCGAAGGCTTTTTCTGAGAGCAATTACCACAAAAGCTAAGAGCAGCCCTCACTAATTGGCTTGCTCTGGTATTGGGACTGATTTTTCTTGCACTTGAGATCTGCTTCTGTTCTTTTGTAGCAGAATGCTTCTTGAAATTGACTTTGGTTTTGCTCTCTCAAAGATGGAGAAAAGTATTCCTGTTTGAGTACCCCTTATCTTACAAGTATGGGAAATAATGGGAGATTTTTAGTGCTTCAGGATTTATTCTCAGACTTTGGAATTTTGTATAGAGCAAAAACTGGGTCTACTTTCTGCAAAAACTGGCTCTACTTTTTTTTTTTTTTTTTTTAAGGGCTGCATCCACAGCACATGGAGGTTCCCAGGCTAGGGATCTGATCAGAGCAACAGCTGTTGGCCTACACTACAGCCACAGCAATGCCAGATCCAAGCTGCATCTGCGACCTACACCACAGCTCACGGCAATGCCAGATCCTTAACCCACTGATCGAGGCCAGAGATCAAACCCTCAACCTCATGGTTCCTAGTCGAATTTGTTTCCGCTGCACCACGACGGGAACTCCCCTTTCTGCACTATTTGTTCTCCAGCATAGAATTTACTTTCCAGAGTCTCCTCTTCTATTGCTATAGCTTTTCTTTGGAAATATATGTTACTGTTTTTTTCCTTCCCTCCTTCCTTCCCTCCTTCCTTCCTTCCTTCCATCTTTCCTTCCTTCCTTCCTCTCTCTTTCTTTTCCTTCCTTCCTTCCTTTCTTCCTTCCTTCCTTTCTTCCTTCCTTCTTTCCTTCTTCCCTTTCTTCCTTCTTTCCTTCCATCTTTCCTTCCTTCCTTCCTCTCTCTCTTTCTTTTCCTTCCTTCCTTCCTTCCTTTCTTCCTTTCTTCCTTCCTTCTTTCCTTCCATCTTTCCTTCCTTCCTTCCTCTCTCTCTTTCTTTTCCTTCCTTCCTTCCTTTCTTCCTTCCTTCCTTTCTTCCTTTCTTCCTTCCTTCTTTCCTTCTTCCCTTTCTTCCTTCTTTCCTTCCATCTTTCCTTCCTTCTTTTCTCTCTTTCCCTCCCTCCCTTCCTTCCTTCCTTTCTTCCTTCCTTCCTTCTTTTTTTGTTTTTTTAGGGCTGCACCTGTGGCATATGGAAGTTCCCAGGCGAGGGGTTGAATTGGAGCTATAGCCACTGGCCTGCTATACAGCCACAGCAACATGGGATCTGAGCCACGTCTGTGACTTACACCACAGCTCATGCCAGATCCTTAGACCCACTGAGCAAGGCCAGGGATCAAACCCACATCTCATGGATGGATACTAGTCAGGTTTGTTACTGTTGAGCCACAATGGGAACTGCTATATATCACTGTTTTAAAAGTTTTTTTTCCCTTAAGATAACTTTTTTTTTGGTTTAAATATAACATACTTATGGAGACATCTTAAGACATAACCACCATGTACATATGAAATTGAGGGTGGATAAAACCAATTTTTCAAAGTGGTTGTGCCAGTTGAAAACCCATCAGCAGGAGTTCCCCTCATGGCTCAGAGGAAGCAAATCTAACTAGTATCCCTGAGGATTCAGGTTCGATTCCCGATCTCAGTGGGTTAAGGATCTGGTGTTGCAGTGAGCTGTGGTGTAGGTTGCCGACACAGCTTGGATCTGGCGTTGCTGTGGCTGTGGTGTAGGCTGGTGGCTACAGCTCTGATATGACCCCCTAGCCGGGGAACCTCTGTATGCTGTGGGTATGGCCCTAAAAAGAAAAAAATAAAGTAAAATAAAATAATAAAGTTAAAAAAAATCAGCAGTTCCTATTGCTTAACATCCTCACCAAAATTGCTGTTTGTCAGAGTCTGAATTGTCAGTGTGGTGGGCGTATAATGGTATCTCATTATGGCTTTACTTTGCATTATTGATATAGCCGAGACTTTTGTCACTTGTTTTGGACTTTTTTCACTTTTGTTCAAATTTTAATAGCAGCTTGTCAAGATACACACACACACACACACACACACACACACACACACACACACATATGAGATTTTGATTTTGATTATACCAAATCTAGAAATCTATTTGTAGAAAACTGCTGTCTTTGTAATATTAAGTCTTCTAGTCCATAAACATGGTTTATCCTTCAATTTATTTAGAATAACAGAGAAAAAAACTTAAATTTATCTGCAAAGGTTTGCAAATGTTTTATTATATTTACTTGATATTTAAAAAAAAGGTTAGTATTAAAATGTTAAAATATGTGAAAAAACTAAAGATAATAGTACCCATTGTTAGCTTCAGCAATTATTATTTGACTTGTAAGTACCTGCTGTTTGATCCTATTGTATATGGGGTTATGTTTAAATCTCCATTTTCTGTTTGTTGCTTATATGTAGTATAAACTGATTTTTGTGTGCAGATTTTTTTTCCCAGCACCCTTGCTAGACTTTCCTATTAACTATAAATAGCTAGTGTGATTTTTCTGGATTTTAATAAGCAAAATAATAATATAATAATAATAAGTGAAAAATGACACTTTTGGTTTTTCATTTCTGCAGCTGACAGCATATAAAATGTCGCCAGTGATCCCTGCCTCTTGGCGTTTATGCCCTTGTGTAATCTCCTCTCTTTGAGTGTTGGTTGGATCTCGAGACTCACTTCCAACAAATAGACTATGGCAAAAGGGATGGGTTATCACTTTTGAGATTAGATGGTAAAGGCTCTGGATTCCATCTTTCTTGCCCTCTCTTATGCTCTCCCTGGCTTGCTCTGAGGGAAGCCAGCTGCCCTCTCGTGAACTGCCTTCTGGAGATGTCCCCTGAGGCAAGGAACTGACACCTCTGCCCAACAGCCAGTGAGGATAGGAGGCCTGCCAACAGCTGTGTGAGTGATCTTGGAAGCGGGTCTCCTGAGACCTGCCAACAGCCATGTGAGTGATGTTGGAAGCAGAGATAAAGGCAGCCTTAGCTGACACCTTGATTGCAGCCTGTGAGAGACTCAGCTAAGCTGTTCCTGGATTCTGGATTCATGGGAAATATGGGATAATAATATTTGCTGTTTTAATCCATTTAATTCTAGGGTAATTTGTTATAAAGCAATAGATACAATACTCTTTGTACTACTTCCTTCTTTCACATTTTTTTTTTTAGGGCCGCACCCATGGCATATGGAAATTCCCAGGCTAGGGGTCAAATCAGAGCTAGATAGAAGCCAACTATCCATCTTTATTTTTAATTGTAACATTTAGATAAATTATATTTAATATAATTACTATGGGTTGTAAATATTTCTAATTTATCTCCACTTTCTTGGCTTTGTTTGGCTTTAAAAATAATTTCATGTTTTGTTCTATTAATTTGAAACTTAAGCACTCTATTTCTCATCTTCTTGTTGGGTCCCTAGAAATTACATCTTGCTTAATATTATATCAAATTTAAAGCACTAAGAACACTCTCCCAAATTAGATTTTATTATTGTAATGTATTTTAATTGTATTTTTTTTTGTGTGTTTTTTTGCCCTATCTAGGGCTGTACCCGCGGTATATGGAGGTTCCCAGGCTAGGGGTCTAACAGGAGCTGTAGCTGCCGGCCTTCACCACAGCCACAGCAATGCGGGATCCGAGCCGTGACTGCAGCCTACACCACAGCTCACGGCAACGCCAGATCCTTACCCACTGAGCAAGGCCAGGGATCGAACCCACAACCTCATGGTTCTTAGTCGGATTCGTTAACCACTGAGCCACGACGGGAACTCCTATAGTATATTGTTATTATGTATAATTTTTGTTTTTTAGGATTACCTATATATTTTACTAGTTTTTTCCTTCTTAAAGTACATTCTTTAGATTTTATCTCTGGTAAATATTTGCTGGGTTTTGTTAGTCTGAGAGTATCTTATTTTGCTCTTATTCTTTTTAAAAACAGTTTTATTGAGATAGAATTCATATACAATTAACCCATTTAAAGAGAGCTTAGCACCATAATTCAGTGACATTTAAAAAACGTGAAGTTGTAGTAAAATATGCATAACATAAAATTGGCCATTTTAATCATTTTAAGTGTACCTTCATTGTAAGGAACACCTTCATTCTTTTTTTTTTTTTTTTTTTTGCCTTTTGTCATTTTATGGCCGCGGGTTTATGGCCGCACCCGCGGCATGTGGAGGTTCCCAGGCTAGGGGTCTAATCGGAGCTGTGGCCACTGGCCTGCGCTGCAGCCACAGCAACGCAGGATCCGAGCCGCGTCTGCAATCTACACCACAGCTCACGGCAACGCCGGATCGTTAACCCACTGAGCAAGGGCAGGGATCGAACCCGCAACCTCATGGTTCCTAGTCGGATTCGTTAACCACTGCGCCACGACGGGAACTCCAACACCTTCATTCTTTAAAGATATTTCTGCTGCATGTAGAATTTTAGGTTGATAGGTATTTTATTTCCCTACATTGTAGTTATCATTCCGTTGTAGGCTGACTTCCATTGTTACAGTTGAAAAGTCAGCTGCCACTCTAATTGTCATTCTTCTGTAAATAACATCTTTTTTCACATTTTCTCATTGTCTTTGGTCGTCTGCAATTTATGATGCTGTATCTAATTTATATGATGTGCTTTTTTTTTTTTTTAATGGCTGTACCCACAGTGTATGGATGTTCCTGGGCCAGGGACTGAATCTGAGCCAAAGCTGTAATCTACACTGTAGCTGTGGTACAGAGGATCCTTTAACCTACTGCTCTAGGCCAGGAATCAAACCTGTTCTTCCACAGGGATCCAAATCACTACAGTTGGATTCTTAACATACTACACCACAGTGGGAACTCTATATGGTGTGTTTTTTATATTTTATTTACTTATTTTTGTTTTTTAGGTTTGCACCCCTGGCATATGGAGGTTCCCAGGGGTCAAATCACAGCTGCAACTGCTGGCCTATCCCACAGTCACAGCAACTCCAGATCTGAACTGTCTGAGACCTACATCACGGCTCACAGCATTGCTGGATCCTTGAACCCACTGAGTGGGGCCGGGGATCAAACCCATGTCCTCATGGATACTAGTCAAATTTGTTTCCACTGAGCCACAAAGGGAACTCTTATATTCAATTTTTAATTTTCTTTTTATGGGCCATATCTGCAGCATATGGAAGTTCCCAGGCTAGGGGTCAGATGGTAACAATGGATCTAAGCCACATCTGCAACCTGAGTGGCTGCTTTTGGCAATGCCAGATCCTTAACCCACTAAATGAGGCCAGGGGTTGAACCTGTAGTGCACAGGGACTATATCAGGTCCTTAACTTGCTGAATCACAACAGGATCTCCATGATGTACTTCTTAAGCGATTATTCCTCTTGGAATTTGTGGGGACTCTTAAGAGGATTGAAATCTTTATTTTTTTTTTGCTTTTTAGGGTCATACCCAAGACATATGGAATTTCCTAGGCTAGGGGTTGAATCAGCCTGCACCACAGCCACAGCAATGCAACCTACACCATGTCAGATATGTTTTTGCTGAGCCACAATGGGAACTCTCAGGATTTAAGTCTTTTGTCATTTTAAATTTTGTCACTTTAAATATTTAAATCTCAACTCTGCTTTTGAATCTCCAATTAAGCATACTTTAGATCTTTTCTATCCTCTGTCTTTTAATCTTTAGCTTCCATATGTTTGTCTTTCTGTGCTGCATTCTGGATAATTTCTTCAGTCTGTCTTCCATTTCAGCACTTCTGCCTTTAGATATGTGTCGTTTCCTATTAAATGCCATGGAATTTATATCCATTTTATAGCTTGGGAAACAGACTCAGTAAGAATGGGTAACTTCCCCAAGACTAGCCATCTTGTAAGTAACAAATACAAAGTCACAAATAACTCTGTCTGATTGTACAACCCAGGCTCCTAAGATGTTTCCTAGTGAGTCCTGTTTTGTATTATATATGTATTTATATTCTTACCATTATTTTTTCCTTTTTTGGCTGCCCCATGGCATATGGAGTTCCTAGCCAGGGACTGAACTTGTGTCCCAGTGCTCCAGAGATGCCTCCAATCCCATTGAACCAGGACAGGAACTCCTATGTATATATTATATTTTTATGAACACTTTTTAGGTACTTTTGTATAAGGTCACATGTTATTTTTCTGCTTGTACTTTCTAAAATTTAATATCTCAAATTTCTTTTCTTTCTTCTTCTTTTTTTTGCTGCATCTTTTTTTTTTGTGGAAGCTCCTGGACCAAGGAATGAATCTGTGTCATTGCAGTGACAGTACTGGATCCTTAACCCTCTGAGTCCCTAGGGAACTCCTCAAATTTCTTTTTGATTTGCAGTGTTGTCATTGTCTTAACCTAGCATTTTGTCAAATTTACTTCTAGTTCCTTCTGGTCACTTTCTACAAATAGCTGCTGAAGATTTTTCATCGAGTTTCTCACGAATTCCACAGAAAATAGTGCAAACTGTTATAACAAGTTCTTTTCTTTGAAGTTCTGTGGATGCAATCATGTATTCACTTTATTGGCAGGTATGATTTTTAAGGCATTTTTAGTTTTTATGTATAATTGCTTTTATTTTTAGGTATGATGAATAGAAGATGTCCTAGGGATTATCATTGCTCTGAGAGATGATCCTAAGGACTCTATCAAGTGAGTATTCCATATAGAAAATCTGAAAGTTCTACAGCAATTTCTTTTTTTTTTTCACTGAGTAAATAACTCTGTTTATTATTCTACTATATAACACTATATTTATAATTAGGCTGATATCACAGTAAAATGACAGTGAAATTCAGTCACAATTCATTTAACAATTAATCTACCAGAATTAAAAATTCTTACCATATCATTAATTGCATATTTTTTTTGTTGTTTATAACAATGAATTTTATTTCAATTATAGGTGTACAAAGGTCATCACAAATCAATGTGATAGATTTTGTATCCCAAACCCACAGTGCATCCCCCCACCCCCCCAGATTGTCTTATTTGAAAAACCACGGTTTTCCAAAATCTGTGAGTCATTGTCTGTTCTTCAAGGAAGTTCACTGTGTCTCTTAAGTTTCCATATGTAAGCGGTAGCACTGGGTGTTGCTGTCTAATTGACTGGTTTCACTTTGCACGATAATTTCTAGGTCCATCCATGTTGCTGTATATGTTGTTATTTCGTTCCTTTTAATGGCTGAGTAATATTCCATTGTGTGTATGTACCATATCTTCCCTATCCACTCCTCTGTCGATGGGCATTTAGGTTGTTTCCATGACCTGGCTTCTTCCCTCTCTATCTGCTTTGAATGTAAAGTTAGGTTGTTTATGTGAGCATTTTCTTGTTTCCTGAGGTAGGCTTGTTTTGCTAAATACTTTCCTCTTAGAACTGCTTTCGCTGCATCCCAGAGGTTTTGGAGTGTCGTATCTTTGTTGTCATTTGCTTCTAGGTATTTTTTAATTTCCTCTTTGATTTCTTCAGTGATCCATTGGTTGTTTAGTAGCGTGTTGTTTAGTCTCCACGTGTTTGTATGTTTGGCCATTTTTTTCTTGTTGATTTCCAGTCGTATAGCATTGTGGTCAGAGAAGATGCTTGATATGATTTCAATTTTCTTAAAGTTACTGAGGCTTGATTTGTTGCCCAGGATGTGATGAATCTTAGAGAATGTTCCGTGCGCACTTGAGAAGAATAATTGTGCATGGATGATTTAGTATATTTACTGTATATATGCCTTTCCTGGTGAGCCTTGTCATTTGTGGTGTTTTTGTTTCTGGTTGTGGCCTTTTCTTTTCTGACTAGAGAAGTTCTTTTAAGATTTGTTGTGAAGGTGGTTTAGTGTTGCAGAAATCTCTTAGCTTTTGCTTATCTTTAAAGGTTTTGATTTCCCTTCAAATCTGAATGAGAGCCTTGCAGGGTAAAGCAATCTTGGTTGGAAGTTTTTCCCTTTCATCACTTTAGTATATCATGCCACTCCCTTCTGGCCGGCAGGGTTTCAGCTGAAAAATCTGCTGATAACCTTATTGGGGTTCCCTTGTATGTCATTTGTTTCTTTCCCTAGCTGCTTTCAAATTTTTCTCTTTGTCTTTAATTTTGGTCATTTTGATTAATATGTGTCTCGGGGTGTTCCTCCTTGGGTTTATTTTATATGGTACTCGTTGCACTTCCTGGATTTGAGTGCGCGGTTCCTTTCCCATATTAGGAAAGTTTTCGGCTATAATCTCCTCGAATATTTTTTCTGTCCCCTTCTCTCTCTCTTCTCCCTCTGGCACCCCTATAATATGGATGTTGGTGCGTTTAACAGTATCCCAGAGTTCTCTGAGACTCAGCTCATTTCCTTTCAATTTTTTATCTCTTTTCTCTTCTGCATTAGTGATTTCCACTAATCTGTCCTCCACCTTGCTGATTCGTTCTTCTGCCTCCTGTATTCTACTGTTGGCTGCTTCTAATGAATTTTTTATTTCAGTTATTGTATTTTGCATCTCTTGTTGTTTAATTTTTACAGCTTGTATTTCTCTGCTCAGTGTTTCCTGTAAATTATCGTTCTTTGCCTCCAGTTTATTTCCAATGCCTTGCATCATCTTCAGCATCAACAGTCTGAAGTCTCTTTCTGGGAGGCTGGTAATCTCCTCATCACCGAGCCGTGTTTCTGGGCTTTTCTCTTTCTCCCTTATCTGAGTTAGTTTTCTGTCTTTTCATTTTTATAGGTTTTTGGTGTGGTGACCTTTTTGCCAACAATAGAGTGGTAGCCTCTTTTAGTTCTGGCTTTTGTCTCCCCTGTGGCTAAAGCTGGTATGGAGGGGGCTTGCTGTAGGCTTCCCAATGGGAGGGACTGATGCCTGCACACTGGTAGGTGGGGTTGATTCTTATCCCTCTGATGGGTGGGGCTTTGTCTCTGGATGAGATTAGAGGCTGGCTGTGTGCCTGAGGGGTCTTTAGGCAGCCTGTTTAGTGGTGGGTGGGGCTGTGATCCCACCTGGATTATTGTTTGGCCTGGGGCTTCTCAGCGCTGATGGGAGGGACCAGGTTTTCCCAGAAATGGCCACCTCCAGAGAAATGCAGGCTGATGAATGTTCCCGAGAGCTTCACCTCCAATGCCCTTCCCCCACAACAAGACACAGTCACCCCTGTTTTCCCAGGAGATCCTCCAAGAATTGTAGTCAGGTTCCACCTGGATTCCTATGGAGACTGCTTTGCCCTGGGACCCAGTGCACGTGAAAGTCTATGTGTGCCTTTCAAGAATGGGGTCTCTTTTTCCCCCAGTCCTGTGGAGCTCCTGCACACAAGCCCCGCTGGCCTTCAATGCCAGATGTTCCGGGGGCTCTTTCTCCCTGTGCCCGATCCCCTGGCATGGGGTTTTGATGTGGGGCTCAGAACTCTCAGTCCTGTAACTGAGTCTTTGTGATGCAGTTACTTTCCAGTCTGTGGGGCTTCCCACCCAGGAGGTATGGGGTTGCTTCTATCACGTAATCACCCCTCCTACCTCTTGATGTGGTCTCCTCTTTGTCTTCTGGAGTAGAATATCTTTTTTGAAAGTTTAGAGTCCATTTGGTTGAAGGTTGCTCGGCATTTGGTTGTAGTTTTGCTGTTTTTTGGGAGAGAAGTTGAGCTCCAGTCCTTCTATTCCACCATCTTAATCCAATCTCTCTACAGCAATTTCTTAAGGTTGAATATACCATGTGTATGAGCAGGGTGATTGCGTCCAGCTATTCATCATTCTGATGTCTCATGCATCTTTGTATTTCTGCATCTGTCTTTAGGGAAGTCATATCTGGTCCTAGTAAATGTAATAGACATATGGGTCATGGCTTAGCATTTGTGTTGTCCAGAAACTTGATTCTGGAAATCCCATTTGTTTATTTTTGTCTTTATTGTCATTACTCTTAAGAGGTGGATCTGAGAAGATGTTGCTGTGGTTTATGTCAGAGAATGTTTGGCCTATGTTTTCCTCTAAGAGTTTTATAGTATCCTGTTTTATATCTAGGTCTTTAGTCCATTTTGAGTTTATTTTTGTGTATGGTGTTAGGAAGTGTTGTAATTTCATTCTTTTCCATGTGGCTGTCCAGTTTTCCCAGCACCTTTTATTGAGGAGGCTGTCTTTTCTCCATTGTATATTATTGCCTCCTTTGCCATAGATTAGTTGACTGTAGGTGCGTGGATTTAATTCTGGGCTTTCTATCCTTTTCCACTGATGTATATTTCTGTCTTTGTGCCAGTACCATATGGTTTTGATGGCTGTAGCTTTGTAGTATAGTCTGAAGTCAGGGAGCCTGATTCCTCCGGCTCCATTTTTCTTTTTTGTAATGTTTCTTTTTCATAATATTTAAAGTATTCACTTCATAATGAGACATGGGAAATTCTGCTTTTATGGCATTTGGATTCATTCTTGAGTTTCTTCACTGAAGAACACATAACCTGCACAAAATTATAATGCCTTGACATCATTGCATATTGGATCTTCCAGGTGAACAAATTAGTGTAAAACATAAACTGATTATCAAGCCTTAGAGAAACTATTTGCTCCTGGGTATTCAAGTGGTTTGAAAGTTGGAACCTGGTACCACATTCATAAAGAAAAGAGTTTGCTTATTTGTATCAACTTGGAAATGTTTTAATTATTGAATTTTATAAAACAAATACATTGCCTAGAATAAGTGGAGGATATATTCACTAATTTAGTGGTATAATGAGTAACTTCTGACAGACTTTTTTGTGTTTTAGTGTCTACTTAACCTTAATGTTCAATATTTCAATTTGAGGGAATAAAATGGGAAGAATAGTGGGATAAAAAGGTCTAGCCCAATTAAAAAAATATATGCTATTACTTTCAATTTTTTATTGTTTGTGTTGCTAGGTACATTTCATCGTTTCTAGCGAATCTAAGGTTTAGTTAAAAATCTATTTATAGTTTCTGTAAATTCAACCTTGGAGAATTGTCATGTGAATTGTTTGCTTTGAGGATCTAGAATATATTATATTTTCCATAAACTGTGCCTATTTCAAGACGAAATAATATATATGTTTGGCTAGGTATACTCTATGATACCACTTGGTGGTCTATGCCAGACTGAGAACACTTAGAGTATTCAGAGCCTTTGCTAGAGAATGTAACAGCCCCCACAAATTTTATGTATTGCTCCCAGCATCTCTCTAATAGTAATTACTTGATAGTCTTCTGGGGGTAGTCTAGTAAAACAAAGATTTATTTTTTAAAAAACAAAGGACTAAAGATGATTTTATTTTCATAAG
Organism: Catagonus wagneri; assembly: GCA_004024745.2. Lineage (NCBI taxonomy): Eukaryota > Metazoa > Chordata > Mammalia > Artiodactyla > Tayassuidae > Catagonus > Catagonus wagneri. The sequence continues at coordinate 10,492,242 of PVHT020000166.1, forward strand.
AAATAAGATAACTGTAATTGATTTTTAAAACTGAAGTACTTTGATTAGTTGTAAGGCTAATCCAACAAGGGAATAAAGAAGCCTTTTGCTCACTGTTTCCACTAAGAACAGGTGACCTTTTGAAGGATCTTGGCAACAAACATTTCAGTGATAACTTACCACAATAGCAAAACAGTTTACTGCTAAAAATAGTTATGCTGGGATAAAATGCAATCTCTGACTTTATGAGAGCCCACAAGTCCATTTTATCTCAGTTTTATCATTATTTATGTAACTATGTTTTAGAATCAGGTGTGTTTTAGGTTCAGTTATTAAAAAACAACAACAACAAAGTCCAACTATTGGAAAGCTGTTTTGAAGATTAGAATCAGGTGGCTGAAAGCTTCTCCACATGAGATCTTAAAACAGATTGTAATGTAAGGCACAGAGGAAAAAAAAATGAAATCAGTCTTCTTACTTACTGATCTTGTACAATTTATTAAACCTGGGTTTTGTCCATGTGCAAGTTTGGCCTAAAATACTCCAATCTTTTAAAAGCTTTATGATACTTAGAAAAGATTTTAAGACTTTTCCAAATAGAATGTACAGAGTGGTCAGATCTGATTGGGTAAAACTACTTCAGTGTTTTAACTCTTACTAATTATCTGAAGCAATAATATTTAAAATATATACTGACATCATTTGTAAATTTCTTAAAACTTTCTACTTATTAAAATGCCAAGTATAATTAGATAAAATAACTGCTTAAAGATAACTAAGTTTTTGATTTCAAAAAGTCCTTACTCTTACCTTCACTGAGTAAGAATTGAATTCAGGAAGTTCTCATTGTGGTTTAGTGGTAACGAGCCTGACTAGTATCCATGAGGATGAGGGTTCAATTCCTGGCCTTGGTTGGCGGGTTAAGGATTCGGTGTTGCTGTGATTTAGGCCACAGACGCAGCTCAAATCTCATGTTTCAGTGGCTGTGGTGTAGGCAGGCAGCTGCAGCTCCAACTTGACCCCTAGCCAGGGAAATTCCATATACTGCAGGTGTGGCCCTAAAAAAGCAAAAAAAAATTGAATTCAATAATCTGCTAAGGCTCTAGGAGGTGTCTGGTTTAGGCTATATGCCTTTTCCCAAGTCATGATCCTTACAACAAGGACAGATATTCCCAGTAGGGGTCAGTCTTGTGTTGGTAATTATTGTACCAAAAGGAAAAGATAAGGATTTTATTTAAAAGTCAAGTATATTTCATATAAATAGAAGCCACTGATTGTGGAAAGAAGAAACTTAAAAGTCAAACATCTATATTGCAACGAAAGTAACTGTGGGTAATATTTTGTTTCCTCTATTACTATTATTTTCCCCCAAAGCTTCAGAAGGCTCTATCGCTTTGCTAAATACTCTCTAAGAGTGAGCAGTAAATGATAAAAATGAGTAGTTATCTAAATGCATCAGCAGATCATTAGACTTTAAAGTGAAAAAAAATTATGAAAAACTGAGGTTGAGTTAAAAAAATGAACAAACTCACAGAGGTAGGATAATATTGTGAGAGTCAGCCGCTTGCCTCAGCTGCCTTCTGCAAGTGTGGGGATAACTGTGTCTGTTCTCTTTCCCTAAAATAAATCTTGTTTTACTCTCATTACTCAGACTAAGCTAATCTTCTGATCTCTAAAGCAAGCACTTTTTAATAAATGCAGAGATGGAAATCTGGGATAAAAACATATGTTTTCAAATAATGTCTCTGAGTTGTTGATGTCAACATATTACAAGCAGCCAAACAAGCATGGCCCAGGAAACATCTTTGAGGGTGCAGAGGTGATCAGTATGTTGGCAACAGCAGTGATGGCACAGGATAGCTTGGGGAGGCTTTCATTTCCCACCCCAAAACAAACATGATTAAGCAAATATTGTATTTGTTATGCAAATACAACCTCAAGGCAAGACGCTTAGTGTCTTCTTTCCAACTAAATTACTACCCAAGGGTCCTTCCTACTAGAATTTGTAGCACCAGTATTGGTGAGAAAGGAAAGTATTCAGATTTTAAGTTCTAGCACTACCAGTAAAGACTTGGGGAAGTGGCCTTGAGCAAGCCACAACATTTCTGGGCTTTGGTTTGCTCCTCAGTAAAGGGAAGGGATTGCATTTCTAAAGTCACCAATGCCAGCGTCTTCCAGGGACAGAAAGATGTAAGTTGCTGAGAGTGGAGGGGCTGGTGGCAGGTCCTACAACAAATTTATTGACCAACCAAAAAAAAAAAAAATATATATATATATGTATATTGAATGCTCCATTTTGGTCAACTAATCCAACATGTAGAGATGATAATCTTTGGATTAAGTAGTTTTGTGATAGGGAAGAACTTTTGTATTTTAAAAAAAAATTCTTTTTTTGTCTTTTTAGTGCTGTACGCACAGCATATGGAGGTTCCCAGGCAGGGGTTGAATCGGAGCTGCAGCTGCTGGCCTACACCACAGCCACAGCAACACAGGATCTGAGCTGCATCTGCAACCTACACCACAGCTCATGGCAGCACCGGCTCCTTAACCCACTCAGCGAGGCCAGGGATTGAACCTGTATCCTCATGGATACTGGTCGGATTCATTTCCACTGAGCCACAGTGGGAAATTCCAGAAGAACTTTTGTATTTTTCAAGCCATTCTCTGTACTTGGCCCCTTATTGCCTTGTGTTTATTTTCCTATCAACTTCCTTTCTCTTCTTCTTTTAAGTGGAACAACATTTTATATCAGCAAGTAGAAGAAAGCCAGTCAGGGTAGGTTTCAAGTTGATACTAATGCATCATGAAATGCCTTTTTTTGTTGTTGTTCTGAAAAACATTATCCTGATCCTTATGCTTGTCATAAGGTGTCTAAATTAACTTGTACTGATGTTTGCCTCTGCTTATATTATTATGCCTGTTGGTTTGATCCACAATAGCTAGCAACAATTTTCTGTCATTAATGTTAATATTTGTGTGTTATATTCCTGTACCTATTTCATCAAAGTTGTTGATAAAATATTTAAGAATTTTTGGTAGGCATTATGTCAACTAAATTGCTGGAACCAATCTTTAGTCTCCTTACATATGTTTATTTTCACTAGCAGGTGGCTTTTTACCTACATTGTCTTGTTGGTTAGACCTAAACAAAAAATACTTTTAATGCCAAGGGCACTTTATCCAGTGCGGGCAGACAGATGCAGATGCGGAAACTGAGGTTCAGAGAGGTACCCGGTTACAAATGCAAAACCTTAACTCTGGTCTTCTCTCTGATGATTTGGAACTCTTCCACTTGACCGCACTAACAACATGAAATCTTGACACTGGCAGGTAAGCTATGTGGACTTGATCTGAGCAAATATATGAAAATGTGGACTTATTTTTGATTCCCCATTTCCTTCATCTGTGACTTTTCTTTCTCATCGGGGTCCTTTTCTCTTCATCTCCTACCTCCTTAGCTGTGTTCATATGCTTATTAAGCACGGGTTTTGTATGAAACACCTTTTAGGAGCTGGTGAAACAGCCTGTTTCCTGCATGGTACTGCCCTCTCACTTCAGGTTCACCACTATGATGCTGACCTTTGCTCTCAGCATAACTTATTCAGGCTGCAATACATTTTTTCACAAAGACTGGTTAGCTATCCAGAGTCAGAGCTCTTTGACTTAGCCATTGTTTTAGAGCCTTAATATGCCAGGCTTTAGACTGGGCACTGATGGAGGAAGAAAGATGGCTCTAACTCCAGTGAGGAAGTTGAACATGCCTACGTGTAACTCCAGGTGATGACCTTGGTGCCACAGAGCCCACTAGAGTGCAAGGGCCACTGAGGAGAGAAAGGCAATTTTCCCGAGGCAGTTAGAGGGATATGGGAGATGTCACTCAGCAGCTAGTGTGTGAGCTACGTCCTGAAGAACATGTCAACCTGCAAGGAAGGCAGGGCTGAAGGCATTTCCTCAGCAGGACCAGTTAGAAATAACTACATATTGTCCAGATAATACTAGTATTTTAAAAGTGTCTTAAATGACTTTCTTTAAAGGCATGAGGAATAAAGATTTCATGAACATGGCAGAGTGGGCAGGGGACTTACTTTGAGTGAGGAGTTTTACGTCATCTCTCGTATAACATCTCTGAGGTGACCTTCTCTTCTTATTCCAGCCCAGTGGACCCAGATTCCAGTGCTCTTTGGAATTAACTTTTGGGTCCTTTTAAGGTTGCTGCTATATCATGGTTTCTCCAGTTTTCACAGGGATGCTAATGTTTATTTGTACATATGCATTTCCAGAGGTTGCAAAAAAAAATCATTGGTATTGATGAACTTTTGTTTTGTTTTGTTATTTTTGTCTTTTTGCCTTTATGTAGAGCTGCACCCGCGGCATATGGAGGTTCCCAGGCTAGGGGTCTAACAGGAGCTGTAGCCGCCGGCCTTCGCCACAGCCACAGCAACGCGGGATCCGAGCCACGTCTGCAACCTACACCACAGCTCATGGCAATGCCGGATCCTTAACCCACTGAGCAAGGTCAGGGATGGAACCCACAACCTCATGGTTCTTAGTCGGATTCGTTAACCACTGAGCCACTAAGGGAACTCCTTGATTAACTTTGTGCTTTATTTACAAGAATGATCCTTTTCATTTGCCCATTTCTATTTTTCCATCAACAGCCTGTATTCCATGCCTCTGGGTCTATACTGTTTCATTTCATAATGTTTAATGAATGTTAGAACTGGCTCTGCAAATGCATTGCCTTAATCTTGTTGCCTGCAGTGAGATGCTTTTAATATTTTCTCCACATGTGAACTCAGTGTTTTCCTTTAGCTTTTCTTTAATTTCCATGTGGTTAATCCCCTTCTACTGAAGGGAGCCTGAATATCTATGGATTCCCCCTTTCATTCTGTCTTTAATAATTTGTTTTTTATATTCAGTGAACACATCAATCACAATAAATGGGCCTTTCTCTATTTATATTGACTTGCATTTATATAAACCAGACTGCCTTTTTCTGTCATTATTAATGTTCATGGTAATTTACAGTAGCTTAGGAAGCTGGTATTAGAGCTGGCACAGAGCTTCAAATTGTCCTGTTAGATCAGATGACTCGTCATGATGCCTTGTTTCAAATTTTATCGTTAAGTCAAAACTAAGGTTATGTTTTTTTTTTCCCCGCTTAATTGACTCAATATAAAACGAGAGTATTAAATAAGCATCTCTAAATGATTCCTCATTTCATTAAAATATATTTGGCTTGATAGCCACTTTATGTACCAAAAGTTGCAGGACATTCTCATTACCAATGTGGAATATTTTCAAAGTCAAAAGCTCAATTTTCTAAAGTTTTATAGCCCTTAGTAGATGGGCTATAAAAAGGCGGGGGGAGCGGTGAGTTGTAAGCAGCTAACATTGGTCATATGCTATGGCTTTCTGATAGCCTAATTTATTTTGACAGAGTCTAGAATGATGTAGTTTTAAAATTCTGAAATTCTTTTTATGCTTCATTTATTTTTCTTTTTTTTGGGGGGGGCACACCTGTAGCATATGTAAGTTACCAGGCTAGGGGTCGAATTGGAGCCACAGCTGCTGCCTTATACCATAGCTACAGCAATGCCAGATCTGAGCCGCATCTGTGACCTGCACCACAACCCATGGCAGTGCTGGATCCTTTAGCCCACTGAGCGAGGCCAGGGATAGAACCTGCATCCTCATGGATACTAGTCAGGTTCTTAACCCACTGAGCCTAGATGGGAACTCCTATATTCTTCTAATATATAGTATTTTTTTTTTCCAATCACAGTGCATGTCGTGAGTGTACAGATGGTAGGAAAGGATATAATTGGTAGGACTTACACTGCTGTTCTTTAGGCAAAACCAAACCCGGTCTAGAGGTCATCAAACTTTCTATAATAGCTTGTGCAGGTTTCCCAGAAAACATCTCTCAAAGTAGCTCTGTGTTTCCGAGAACCTCTTAAACCCAGTCATTCTGCTGTATGACAGAGTCCTGTGATTTCCTATTAACTAAACATTTTGATTGTTCAGCAGCCTCTTTAGGTATCAGTAGAATTTCCATGATTCAGTTTCTCTGAAACTAGAATACATCTTTCAGTTGGTTATGTATCACAGTTTAATTGGTAGCGTTAAACATTTTTTTAGTAGCACAAAAATTAATGGTCTCCTAGATTTTATAACGCGAGGCATTTTCTTTCTCTTTATCCTTTAAGCTAGTTTGTTGAATTATAACTGACATACAAAAAGCTGTACAATTATAATGTATATAGCTTTATGGGTTTAGAGATGTTTCATTGTTGAAATGAGCCCCATATCTATGCCATAAACATCTACCACCTCCAAAAGTTTCCTCCTGCCCTTTTTATTAATACTTAATATTATTTTTGTGTGTGGTAACATTTAATATAAGACCTACCCTTTTAGCAAATGTTTACATATAGAGTACAGTATTGTTACTTACTGGCACTCTACTGTATGGTAGCTTTCCGCTCTCTAGTACTTATCCATCTTGCATAACTGAAACTTTATATCCTTTGACTAATACATCTCAGTTTTCTCTTCCCCTAAGCCTCTGGTAACGACTATTCTACTCTGTGCTTCTTCAAGCTTGACTATTGTAGATTTCTATTATAGTGTGATGTAGCATTTGTCCTGCGTCTAGCTTATTTCATATCATGTCCTCTATGTTTATTCATGTTGTCACAAATGTTAAGATTTCCTTCTTAAGGCTGAATATTCTTCCCTTGTATGGATACACCACATTCTCTTCATCCATGTGTCCATCGATGGACACATCAGTTGTTTCCATATCTTAGCTATTGTGAATAAGGCTTCAGTGCGCGTGGGAGTGCAGATATCTCTTTGAGATCCTGATTTCAATTCCTTTGGGTATATTTTTATTTTCTAAGCACAGATATTCATGGTCTCAGTGACTTTATGTATTGAGCAAGCATTCCTGAGTGTTCTCTGAGCTAGCTTCTTTTCTGATCTAATCTTTCTTCACAAGTTTATAGTCTAACTTGTTCATTTATTCATTCAGAGAAATGAGTGAAAGTTAAGTATTTCACAGGAAGTGAAAAATTTTGAAATATGCTATGTGTTCTCTTCTCTTGAATTTATATGTATAGGACATTATTCCTAGTCAGGCTGAGACTCTTTTTGTATTACAGGGTGGGAAAATGAGAAATTATGCAACTAAGAGTGGGATTAGCACTTTTATAATAAGTATGCAAAGAAAAATGTCAGTATTTGGCTTTTAATTACAATAGTGCTGTTGTGATATTTTTAAATAGTGCTGGCAGCATGAAAGTCTTGACTTCGTTAAGAATCCTAAATTTCTTTTTTTTGTTGTTGTTGTTTTCTAATCATCGTATAAAAATTTATTTTATTTATTTTTATTTTTCCATCATAGCTGGTTTACAGATTTCTGTCAAATTTTCCAGCTGCACCGTGTGGCGACCCGGTTACACGTACATATATGCATTTGTCACATGTGATTAGACATAATTCCCAGTGCTATACAGCTGGATCTCCTTGCTTTTCTATCCCGGAGGAAACAGTCTACAACTGCTAACCCCAGACTCCCATACCCTCCCACTTCCTCCCCCACCCTCTTGGCAACCACAAGTCTGTTCTCCAAGTTCGTGATTTTCTTTTCTGTAGAAAGGTTCATTTGTGCAGTATATTAGATTCCAGATATAAGTGATATCATATGGTATTTGTCTTTTTCTGACTTGCTTCACTCAGTTTGAGGGTCTCTAATTCCATCCATGTTGCTGCCAATGACATTATTTTATTTTTTTTATGGCTGAATAGTAAAGAATCCTAAATTTCTTCAGTGCTTTGAAATATAGTAAAGGAAGAATTTAGAGGGTTAGATCATAGACTTTCAGAGTCCAGAGGTTTGGTTCCTCTAGGAAGAAGTATTTAGATTAGAGCAAGTAGAGGCTTTACCCTTTGGGTTCCTGTTTTTTCCTTAAGGTCCTCTCTTTCCCCTTTTTAGGACTGTGAGCCAATGGGAAGAGTATAGAAACAATAGGAAAGGCACGGGGGAGTCTGAGAACGTTTGAGCTAGTGCTCTGCTCCCTGTCAAAGCATGAGGGAGGTCAGGGACTCTAGTTCTTGGTCAACATAAGCCTGTCACCCTGGGCCATAACGAGTGCAGTGTGAGAGCAATGTTATGGAGTTGCCTTGGAGAAAGCTGGATGGGTGACACTGAGTCTGTGCTCCTAGCCTCAGGTACAGGGGAACTTACCTCAAGTTTTCCACATCCTCAGAGAGGTTGTAAGGGCCACTGGACCAGAATGGACTTGATCAGAGAGAGGAGGCTTTAAGAGCAGAGACCAGGATTACAGTTCTGGCATAGAAACTGCCTGTTTACAGGCAGAATTGAGTAGTTGCAACAATGACCAAATAGTTGCAACAATGACCACAAGACCTAAAATATTTAGTCTGGTTCTTTTTTTTTCTTTTTAGGGCCACACCCACAGCATATGGAGGTTCCCAGGCTAGGGGTCTAATCGGAGCTACAGCTGCCGGCCTACGCCACAGCAACGCGGGATCCGAGCCGTGTTTGCGACCTACACCACAGCTCACAGCAAAGCCAGATCCTGAACCAACTGAGCAAGGCCAGGTATCGAACCCGTGACCTCATGGTTCCTAGTCGGATTCGTTTCCACTGCGCCACGATGGGAACTCCTAGTCTGGTTCTTCACAGAAAAATATTGGCAATTCCTGTTGTAGGAAATTCTGAATTTCAAGACTATAATCATAAATATAGTTTAGTAATTGAACAATACAGAAATCATATATACTCTGAATTAAACTAATTGATCTCAGATTGGAAAAGAGAAGTGAAGAGAATCAAATCTAGAGCTAACAATGGCCAATAAAGCCCTGTCTACATTTTATCAATTATTAAGCTCCAGATGAATCAATATTATTATAAAAAAAAGTAGGACTATGCTATGAAAAAGCATATATCATCTTGACAGGTTAATAGGACCTACTTTATTACATATATATGTGGTTTAAATGAAAATGATTCTGCTAGGTATTTGTTATCTATTTCATGATCCCTCACTTTGACTTTAAAATCAAGTATCAATCTTGATTGCATCAGAGAAAGCATCTGATATATTTAAATTTTATTTGTTGACAGCTCCTGACTTTCTTAGTGTAAGTAGGGTAAAACCTTATTAGGAAGATTGGACCAACTACGATAAATGCATCACTTTGTTGCACCTTCTCTTCCCTCCCACCTCCTGCCACCTCCACCTAAGGTGGAGGAATTTGCCACCTCAAAGCTACATACAATGTATTGGGCAAAAAAACCACAATATAGACTTGCACATAACTTGAGAAGGAGTTCCTCTTCTGTCCCTTCTTTCTTTGGCTAAAGCCACTTAAATCACAGCTGTGATGGGTGAACAACTGTGAATATACTAAAAACTATTGAATTTTACCCTTAAATGGATTCACTGTATGGTATATGAAACACATTTCAATAAAACCAATGCAAAAAATACCACAGGAGAAAATAAAAAACTTAGCACCCAGTTCATGGAATAAAACTAAAAAGAAAAATATATGTTTAGCACCTCCTCATATTGCTAGAAACTTACAAATGGCTAGACAAGAGTATTAAAAGTGCACAGCAACGTAAAACAAGATAATTCAAATATATGCTTCTTTCAAAGATCATAAAAATTCTATTCTAAACAGAGTTTTTATTTATGTAGGTATGCTGTCAGGACAAAGTTAATTTGTTATTATAGTGTAAAGAATATAATACTAGGCAGAACAGATCAGAATTGTATTTTCTAGGTTTATTTTATTTTATTTTTGTCTTTTTAGGGCCTTACCTGCGGCATATGGAGTTTCCCAGGCTAGGGGTCTAATCGAAGCTACAGCTGCTGGCCTATGCCACAGCCACAGCAACGCCTGAACTGAGCCGCATCTGCAACCTACACCAGAGCTCACAGAAATGCCAGATCCTTAACTCACTGAGCAAGGCCAGGGATGGAACCTGCAACCCCATGGTTCCTAGTCCCATTCGTTTCTGCTGTGCCACAACGGGAACTCCTATTTTCTAGGTTTAAAGCAATTAGATTATAGATCTGGAAGTCTTATTTTGCCTTATCAATTATGAAGTATTTCTAGGGTCTCCATGAGGTCCTGTTATGCCTGGGCTCACATTAGCAGCACAATAAGCAGGCAATAAAGAGACTGATTTTAATTTGTAAATGCAGGAAAAAAACATTCAAATTAGTTCCATTCTTTTAAAGAGTGATATTAAGAAATGTCAAAATGCATTCATGTTAACAGTGTTTCCATTGTTCAAAACATGTTTGGCACTGTTTTTCTTTTCTTTTTCAGGCAGGAAATGGCAAAGCTTTACAATCATATCTCATTTGTGTGTATCTGAGTGTGTCTGTCCACATATAGTATGAATTGATATCATCACAAATGCCTTTTGGCTGCTTCAAAAGTCAAATATACACTTAAAGGAAACAGATTTGCTACTATTGAGAATCTTCCAAAGTATGGGCTGAATGGGGCTCACAGAATTGGTGGGAAGATTAAGACTAAAGAACTAGGCTTAGGAATTTGGCAGGGACCTTGGCAGCAGAGAACACGGTGGAGGTCACACTACAAAGCAACACGATTTCGTGTGTCCCTACAAGCATATCCATCATTAGACTTACCAGTGGTGCTAAGTGGCCATGGAGTCTTGCACTACTTCCTTTAGCTATAATAGTCCCAGGCAGGAGGGTTGGTGCAAGCTGGGGTTATGTGCCCTGCACCAGACACCAGTGAGTGGGGATGTGTGCATCCTTTGTCTTGCTCCTTCAATTTCTTCCCATCAAAGTTCCCACAATGGGAGATTTCCCCATAAATATTCCTTACAAATTTGTTTACATTAAACATTGCTAATATTATAGATGCACCTTTGAATTCTTTTATTAGGTAAAATGAACTGGAAATATATTTGTAATTTTAAAAGTAGAATACAAAATAATTATTAAAAAGAGTTGTTTTCCAAGTTCCCGGCAGATTCAGCACTTGCTCTCTGATATGGGGGAGGCCCAGGAGGGCTGCCATACTCCCAGCTCACTGCTCTTCCTTCCCGTTGAAGGGAGGACAGAGCCTTAAACAGCAGAAAATTATTTTTTTGTTATTGCTTCTTTTTTTTTAGGGCTGCATCTGCAGCATATGGAAGCTCCCAGGCTAGGGGTCAAATCAGAGCTGCAGCTGCCAGCCTATACCACAACAACGTAGGATCTGAGACGCATCTGCGACCTAGACCACAACCCATGGCAACGCCAGATCCCTGACCCACTGAGCGAGGCCAGGGATCAAACCTGCATCCTCTTGGATACTAATGGGATTCGTTTCTGCTGCACCAAAAAGGGTACTCCCACTTAAAAAAAAATTTTAAGTTGCATCTGCAGCATATGGAAGTTATTGGGCTAGATGTTGATTAGGAGCTGTAGCTGCCGGCCTACACCACAACCACAGCAACGCGGGATCTGAGCCTTGACTGCGACCTTCACTGCAGCTCATGGCAATGCCGGATCCTTAATCCACTGAGTGGGGCCAGGGACTGAACAAGCAACCTCATGTATACTAGTCGGGTTTCTTTCCTCTGCTGAGTCACAACATAACTCCAGAAAATTATACTTAGTGGCACAATAGTCTGGATACAGTGTGAGAAATCAGGTGAAAAGGAGAGAGAAGTAGTGTAAAATGAGCAAGTGTTCCATTATCCCTGCCCTGCCATCTCATTATCAGTGGACTTTAACTCAGAACTTCAGCTTAACCTCCTGTCTGATTTGGAAAGGAGAGAGTACATTAAAAAAGTAAAAATGAAACAACGACAAGAAAATGTAGCTGGACAGGCATGGGTTCTGCTCTATTTTGTTAAGAGACTGATGTTCTTAAGTTCCCCAGGAGACTCTCCTGGCTGTTGTGACCACTCTTTTTTTTTTTCCCTTATTTATTTTTTTTAGTTGGAAAAGTGTGAGCTTAGAGAAACTCAGGGGAAACATTTTTCTTCATTTGCTTCTCAAAATGGAGCCAGGAATAAGGCAGGGGAATGTGTAGATGAGTAAATATGGTCGTTATCACCTTAGGATAATTGGTGATAAAGTGCTGGTGCATCTTATTTTTGTTCCAGCGAGTCATTTTTAAATTGGTTGTCCTTGACACAGGGTTTTTTTTTTTCAGCTTGCTTCTTCACTTCTGTTTTCCTGTGAATGTCCTTTTTCAGGGACAGGCAGCTCTACTCTGGTAAATGATCAAAAGTTCCGGCAAGTATTTCTTGGTGTTATCAGCTCATTAAATTTCTTGTCATTTCTTGCTGTATGCTGGAAAGTGCCGTTTACAGCCCCCCTTTTTGCAGGGTAGACCCGTCTTCTGTTGAGAGCCGTGGAAATTCCTTTTTGATAATTCTTCTGCTTTAGTCAGAACCATTAAGAACTCTGCATAAACTGCCAACACTTGTGGATGGGCAGAGCTCTGGAAGTTTTATCTAGCTGCGACTGCAGGTGATATTTCTAGATGCTTCTGCAAGTCCTTCTCAATGTAGAACAGTGGTTCTCAAACTTCAGTATGCATTAGAATCACCTGGATGACTTTAAAGCAGATTGCAGGGCTCCTTCTGGAGAGGCTCATTCCTTCGGTCTGGAAGACAGCCTGAGAATTTGCATATCTAACAATTTGCAGGTGATGCTGATGCTGCTGGTTCTGAGACCATATTCCAAGATCCATGGCTGAAATGGGTATACAAAGACCCTGTGTAAAACAGAGAAGCCAGTGCAGTGAATTTCTGAATCGATGTTAAATATCACAGAGTGCAGAGTATTACACGAGGAGTTTGGGGAATATTTCGGGTAAGTGTATACAATTCCTGCCACCTATGATTTTAACAGTAACTGTAAGACAGTATTTTTGTTTTCCAAGTTACCTTATTAATCTCATAAAGAGTGTTATTTAACAAAATTCTTCTTTTAGTATAAAATAGTAATCTACTAGTTTCTTGTTCAGTATAAAATAAAATATTATTTCACATAAGTAGCAATTGACTAAATTTTTCAGGCTTTTTCCCTTAAAAATAATAATTTGAGACAGCTACTTTAACATAGAAAAGATGTCTTACAAAAAATTTGCGACTATATTGTAACAACCAGGAATGATTTCACTGTTGAGTACATTTGCAAAAGCAGCTTTCACTTACATTTCTGGTCCCATCTTCTATAAATGGTCAGAGTTGCTCTTATTAAGAGCATGTGCTTCAGGAGCCTCAGGAACAGAGAGCGGTTATGGTTTGCTCTTAAGACCATGGCTTGGCGGCTTGGCGGCTTGGCGGCTTGGTGGCTTGGCAGCTTGGCAGCTTGGCTTAGGGAGTGAAAGAGTTTTGGGTTGGTATCTAGCACTGTTATTTAGGCGAATTGTGTATCCCCTCTGTGAAGATGCAAAACTAGTCTTAAATGATGAGCAAGATAAAGGTTAATAAGGTGACTATTGGAAAGCCCCCGATGAAGGCTGGTGGCCAGGAAAACAAACCCCTTGAGGAAAGGTTGGAACCTTCAGCCCCACCCCCCTGATCTTCATGTAGAGAAGAGGGGCTATGGGTTCAATCAATAGCCAAGGGCCAGGGATTTAAACAATCATGTCTGTGTAATGAAGCCTCCCTAAAAGCACAAAATAAGTGGGTTTGGAGAGCTTCTAGGTTGGTGAGCACATGGAGATTTGGGGCGAGTGTCATACTTGGAGAAGGCATGGAAGCTCCTGTCCCTTCCCCACACCTTGTCCTATGTCTCTTCCATCTGGCCATTCCTGAGTTACATTCTTTTATAATAAGCTGGTCATAAGTAAAGTGCTTCTTTGAGTTCTGTGAATCACTCTAGCAATTTAATTGAACTAAAGGAGGGGGTCACTGGAAGCTTTAAGCTATAGTCAGAAGCACAGGTGACAATCTGGGCTTGAGACTGGCATCTCAAGTGGTTGGGGGCAGTCTTGTAGGACCAAACCCTTAACCTGTGGAATCTGATATCTCCAGGTAGATAGTGTCAAAACTGAGTTGAATTATAGGACAACCAGTTGGCATAGAATCACTTGGTGATATAGGGAAAACAGACACACACACACACACACACACACACACACACAATGGAATTCAGTGAAGAACCCTTACACATGTTCATAACAGCATTATCCACAGAAGTCAAAAGATGGAAACAATTCAAATGTCTGATGAATGGGTAAACGGATGTTGTGTATCTATGCAATGGAATATTATTCAACCATAAAACGGAATGACGTGATACATGATACAACATGGATGAACCTTGAAAACATTATACTAAGTGAAAGAAGCCAAACATAAAAGGTTACATAGTATATGATTCTATTTATATAAAATATGCAGAATAAATAAATTCATGGAAATAGAAAACAGATTAGTGGGGTCCAGTGGAGAATGACTTAATGAAGTCATTTTCTTTTGGGGTGATGAAAATATTTTGGAACTAGAGAGAGGTGATGCTTACATAAAACCGAATGTCCTAAAAGGAACTGAACTGTACAAAAATGGTTAATTTTAGGTTATGTGAATTTTACCTCAATTTAAATATAGGAAGCAAACAAACCAAAATAAACAAGATAGTACTGGAAAATTTGCATAGAGATGACTTTGATTACAAATGCAGTCTCTCTTGTTTACTACTGTCGACTGAAAAAAGTGCACAACCTGAAAGCGGAGAGTTAGGTTTTATTTGGGGTGAAGTTAGGACTTAAGCCTGGGGGGACGACATCTCAGGTAGCCCAGAGAAACTGCTCCGAGGCTGTGAGGGAGGAGCCAGGATATACAGGTGTCTTTGCAACAAAGGACAGGTAGCGGGAACAAAACAGGTCTGGGCTCATGGAAGTCATTCCTTTGATAGGCACCTCCTCAATCAAGGCCAGTATCCTGTGTTTTCACAGCCTGCAGGACTCACTGGCTCTCACCCTTGGAGGTGACTGCATTCATGGATGATTTTGGTATTCTTTTATTCTTAACTACAGGCAGCTCTGAAATACCACCCAAAGAGGAAAAGGGGGAATATCAGGATATGGTAAAGATGAGGGGGAGGTGCATGCAGCACACACATTTTACAAAAGTTTGTTGCTGATCTCCTGAAAATTACTGCTATTCAGTCACAATGAGCAGGCATCACCATGAAGGATTTTAGTGTTTTTTTCTAGACATGAGGATATGCAAGAATTGGGCACATAAGATCTTCTAAAAATATCTGACTATCTGAAGGCCTATTCTTCCAGTTTTCCCGGAGCACAGAGTGCCTCACTCCTGGCTTCCATCCTGAGCTCCACTCGGGGTGCTGCGGGTTTGTAGCTACAGTGGCTCATGTTTTACTCCACGTAAGAAGCTAACGGCAAGTGTCAGACTTCAGTTTTCAGTACCAAGAACACAAAAACCAAAAAAGCAGGAATTAAAAAACTAGCAGGAGGATGAAAATGACTAGAGAAAAACTCAGTTTGTACAGTCAGCAGAAAGGCATGAAGATCAGCCGTGGCTGCTCTGTGACCGGATCACTGATTTTAATCAATACATTCTTTTTCCATTATGACTTGTTATGATGAGCACTACTTCATCCAACAATGTTTAATGACTTTTTTCAGAATCACAATCCCATAACATTTACGAAGAACCAAACAGAACATAAATGGACAAAACAGATGATGCTTCTTAGTTAAATATTTTGGAAAAAGAAATCATTTTCATATGACAAGGCAACCAAAAAGTATTCAGCTAAAACTGTAGGAGTACAAATGTTCTGGAAATGTGTCATACAGCTAATTAATAAAAAATATTATGTATTTTCTCTGGATTTTGTAACACATCTTTAGCATTTTTTATTTGTTTTTTGTTTTTTTGTTTTTTTGTTTTTACTTTTTAGGGCCATATCCGTGGCATATGGACATTCCCAGGCTAGAGGCTGAATCAGAGCTACAGCTGCTAGCCTACGCCACAGCCACAGCAATGCAAGATCCGAGTCACATCTGCGACCTACACTATAGCTAATGGCAATGCCGGATGCCTAACCCACTGAGCGAGGCCAGGGATTGACCCTACAACCTCGTGGTTACTAGTCAGATTCATTTCTGCTGTGCCACAATGGGAACTCCAGCACTTTTTAAAAGTTTGTTCTTGGGTATAATTTCTTTTTTCATTTAAAATAAATATTTACTTAAACATTTTATATCTGTATCTGATAGTACCTAATATTCTCAATCTGTGTAAAATATTCTATATGTATTTTTATATTCGCTTTATATGTATAAAAATACATATTTATATTTTATATTTTTATTCATTTTACATTAATTTATATTTTATTTATATTTTATACTCAGATAAATTTAGGCTAAGTATCTAATTTCGTTATTTTGTGAGTAGAAGTTTTTCATTCACTGAACCATTCACTGACCATTTTCATTCACTGACCATTTTCCATAACCTAGTGGAATAAGTGAGGTGATATTTGAGGGAATAAAATTAAATTTTAAAAATCCTTAAGTAACACCTAGCTTACAATTCATTCCAGTAAACAGATATGCTTAAGCAATTTTCAAAGCCTTTGATAAAATGCTATCATGATTTAAACATGAGATTAGCTAATGTAAGTAGCAATTAGATTTAGCTTGTACATTTGGAGTTATGATGGAAAGCTCCTGTGGGTACTCTCTTACTGCACACAAAAAGAAATATGAGGAAGAAAAAGGAATTGTGTTTTTCTATTTTTTTTTTCTGAGGTGCACTGCTTTGCAAGATCCTCAGGGAGAAAAAGGATAGGTGAGTTATAGAAAAGAAAACTATATAAAGGATTTAATTATTTCAGAATTGCCCCTTTTTTTTCAACCAGGAATAACCAGAGAAGCCTTCATTTAAAAAAGAAAGAAACGACTGTTTTCCTAGGAAAAATGATCATAAATATAGCACATAACTATAATAAATTTGTAACCTCATTCAAAGGTCTTCATTCTGAGGAGTCATGCTATTTTTCACCTCCCATCTAGCCTCTGATTTGCTGTTTGGTTCCCTAAGGAATGGTAGCATTGGTGATCTCGGAGGGACTGTGCTCCCAGGCATATTGATGATCAGTTTAGCCATCACACTGCAGCATTCAACAGCAAAAATTTACTTCCACTTGCCAAATTTGCTGAGCTTTCACCTACATTTGCCTTAGCCTCCTGTCATTGCTATAAGGCTATTAATACCTATATACCAATCTCAGACTCCCAGAACGTCAGACATAAAGGCCCTCACTTTACAGAGGAGAAAGGCTCAGGGCGGTGGACACTCTGGCCTCTATTTGTCAAGGTGGAACCAGGACACCCTGTGGCATTTCCCATCATACTTTCCTGCTTATTACCTTTTATGAGCTGGGCTGTAACACGGATTTAGAATCATTACACATGAAATCACACTCATAAAGTTTACCCTGCAGGCCCTCTGATGAAACAATTAGCCCATTATAAAACAGCTAAGAAAAAAATCACCCACTCTTCTCTCAGATGTTTCTCAAAACAAATTTTTAAAAGCAAATAAAATGAAACTGATATAGCCAAACATTCTTTTTAAAATAAAGATTCTGTGATTTATTTGGTTTAATTCTTGCTTTTATTTTAGCCACACTCTGATACATTTCATGAAAAATAGCTGCAGCAGCAGCCACTTTAAAAGGGCAAATTTTAAAATCAGCTTTATTAAATAACCCACATACATTTAAATTTAAAGTGTACAGCTCAGTGTTTTCTAGCATATTCAGAGAACCGAACAACCATCACCACAAAAAGAAATCCCGTATCTGTTAGCAATCACTCTCTATCCCTCTCCACCCTCTCCCCCCAGCCCGAGGCAACTGTTAATGAACTTTCCATTTGTATAGATTTGCCTGTTCCAGACATTTCATACAAACGGAGTCATACAGTATTTGGTCTTTTATGACTGGCTCTGCTTTCTTTCACTTAGCATAACGCTTTCAAGTTTCGTCCATGTTATGGCATATATAAATATGCCATTCCCTTTTACGGCTAAATAATATTCTATTGTCTGCACATACCACATTTTATTTAGATACTTATCACTTGATGAATATCTGGACAGTCTCCACTTTTTGGATATTATGAATAACGCCGTTATGGACATTTGTGAACAGGTTTATGTGTGGCCTATGTTTTCACTTCTCTTGGGTATATCCCTAAAAGTGGAATTGCTGAATCCCATAGTAACTGTATGTTTAACGTTTTGAGGAACCGCCCATCTCTTTTCCAAAGTGACTGCGCTCTTTTATGATCTCACCAACAGTGTAGTGAATTCTCCCCATCTTATGAGGCAAATTTTACAATTTTAACCAGCAAACCTTCAGTTATTGAATGAGAATCTCCCAGGTGAGAGGTCCTGTTTGAGGTGCTGTAATTTAAAAAAAATGCTGTCAATTCATTTGTGAAAAAACTTAGAACTTTTCTAAAGGGGATTCCTTCGAAGGGTTCTATGTCAGTCAGTGTCTAGTGAGACAGAAATTACAGGGAAAATTTAATATAACTAATTATTAACCCAGAACAGAGCAAATTTAATGTAAATAATTATTAACTAGTAAAATATAATTTTAACTCCAGAGGTGAATTAAACACTAAAGAATACAGGAATAGCAAATATAGTGGGCAGCTACAACATCTAGGGTGAAGGCAGAATACCCAAGGAAGGAATAAACTTGGGGAAGGCTCACCTTCCTTTCTAGGCTGAGATCCAGACATTTCAGAGAGAGAGAGGCTGTGGCTCACTGGGTGGTGAAGTTTCTTGAGGTGCCATAAACCAAGGCTGGTGAGCAGGGAGCGGTGAAACTGCCTGCTAAGATCTAGCAAAACCTATGGGAAGGTGGGTACCACTGAATCTGGCAATCAAGCTGCCTACTGGGATGTTGGGGAAGCTCAGTAGCAAGCCCATACTGGTAGCTAGTGGAACTCTCTGCAGGGTGGTACCACTGGGTCTCCCACACACCACTGGTGGCATGCCACAGGAGCAAGAAGGACCAGGAAAAATGAAGACGCATTGCCTTCCTTCCTGCATGCTACCAGCAAAACATAACATTGTGCTAGCTGGCAAAGGAGAAGTATTTACAAAGTCCAGATTAGGGCAAAGAAGGGTGGATTTGGAGTTGAGAGCCTATAAACCATTAACTAGTAGTCAACTCCTTTGGCTACTTAGTTTCCAAACGTATCCTTTTACATACCTTTGAACTTTCGTACAACACAAAGTCAACTCTATTCTTCCTAGAAGTGCAGCAGTTCTCACCCACCCCCAACAGACAATTTCAACAGTCATTTATATCCTCCACTGGAGACGTTACTTTTCAAATTCAGTCACAATCCCCTTGAGTATTCTCTTACCTACAGGCTAAATTGCAGTTTACATTCAAAAATTTATATGTAATATAATGAAGGGAAGAAAGGGAGAAAAAAAGGAAAATGGTCAATATATACAAATATACTCAGACACTTAACATACAAAGAGGAAATATGTAAAATGACTGTAGTTCTCATTTTTGTAATTGGTAAAGAAGCTGCAGTTGACATCGTAGGCTTCCTCCTTCTTCTACTGTCTATCCCACACACTTGGTGCAGTGACCCAAACTTCATTTCCAAGGGTCTGAATTCTCAATAATCCTGCTTTAAAACAATTTTAATTCCAATAGTTTTCCATTAAGTTTTACCGTTGGTGCCCCCAGAGGATCCCCGGCATTCTATAGTCTTTCTTGCCACCATTGTGTAGCAGCCCCCCAGATTTGGTAACCAGAATCAATCACTCCAGCCAGTGGAGTTACCGCTTTTTCTGTCTGATGGTCCAGTGCCATACGAAGTACAAAATGGTAGCATTCCCATCATATGACTTGATGGAGCCATTTATATCCCTAGGTGGGAGTGTTGCCTCCTAAGAGCTTTGACCTGCAAACCACCACTGCTCAAAATTGTTGGGAAGGGAAGCAAACATTGTGTAAGTAGAAAGCTATTTATACAGTGAGAATAGCCACTTTTATTTTCACAATTGTATTTCCAGATCCAGGTATTCTTGTTATTAGAGAGTAGCACCATGTAAAGTCTCTGATTCAAGGCATATACTTTAGGCCATAAAACAGAACCCCATTCTTGGAGAGTATTGTTTCTCAATTGGTGCTGTAACTGAGTCTTCAGTAAGCCATTCAACATTTCCGGTAGCCCAGTTGCTTCTCAGTGATTGGATATGTATACAATTAGTCAATTAGTTGGGCAGAAGCCCACTGTTGTGCTTAATTTGCTGTGAAATCAGTCCCTTGATCAGAGGCACTGCTGTGTCATGATGATGGATGGGCAGTCTTTGAGTCCATGGATGGTGGTTCTGGCAGAAGCATTACGGGCAGGAAACCTAGTCTACATCCAGAGTATACGTCCAGTACAGTGGAGACAAATCTCCATCCCTTTCACAAGGCAAAAAGCCCAACATAGTCAAACTGCTGCAAGGGGCTGGCTGGTCCCCTGGCATAGGGTGCTATATCAGGGGCTTAGTGTTGGTCTCTGCTATTGGCTGATTAGAAAATCAGCAGTAGGAGTAGCCATGGCAGCCTTGGTATGGAGAAATCTCTGTTTCTGAACTTATGCAGAGCCTCTATCCCTGATGCTGTGGTTACTTTTGCTCTTGGTTCCTTTGAGAAGCATTGGGGTAGCTGAGGCAAGAGTCTGACTGACATCAGAAAGCATGATTTTTTTTTTTCGCTTTTTAGGGCCGCACATATGGCATATGGAAGTTCCCAGGCTAGGGGCTGAATCAGAGCTGCAGCTGTCTGCCTACTCCTCAGCAATGCAGGATCCGAGTCACATCTGTGACCCACACCACAGCTCACAGTAACACCAGATCCTTAACCCACTGAGTGAGTCCAGGGGTCAAACCCACCTCCTCATGGATAGTAGTTGGGTTTGTTACTGCTGAGTCACAATGGGAACCCCCAGAAAGCATGATTTTTAAAGACCCTGTTCTATGGTGGATGTTTGGTAATAAGCATTCACCTGCAACACAAATATCTTCATACTGTGCTAAGAAGTCTATTGACATATCTTTTCTCCTTTGTTGAAATTCAAGAGAGGTATTTGGCCACCAGATCTAGAATTTTTTTCCTATTAAATCCTATCTTCAGATCACCATTATATCCCTGGTGCCCGTTATGGCAAATGTGTCCATCTGGTCTTTGGCGGTGAATTGCTGCCTCATGGCTTCTGTTCCTCCAGGATTCCCGTCACCCCATGAAACCAGGAGTCTCATTTCAATGGAAACTTCCTTCATGGTCATGCTTGGCCCACAGAGTGAGCAACTATAGAACTTTTCAAGGGTATAGCTGGGCCACCCAATTATGTATCCATCAATGACTGAATGAAGGGAGTGTATTCTGGACTTTCTTGGGGAATATACTTGGAAGGTAGGTATGCAGATCATACATGACAAAGCTCTAACAGTTCCATCATCCTTAGCTTTTGTATTCCCCTGCATCTCAGCGTCCTTAAAAGTAGACCACTCTTGAGATCATGTTTATGTCAACCAGCCACATAAATTGTGAGAGCCACTTCAAGCAGTACAAGCTAACACATTAAATCCAGAACCACTGGTAAATATACCCGTATCAGTGAATTAGGTTCCACCTAATTTCATCCTCCTTATTCTAACATGCTTACAATCTGCCTCCACATATATTCCCCCCAGATTTATGTCAATATATTTAGTAAAATCTTGCAGTTCTTTTGGAGAGTGGGCTATTTCCTTCTGCATTATAGTGTGTGCCTCACTCCCTGGAGTGTGCTGAGAATTAGCCTTGGTTATGGGTTGAGCAGCTGTAAGAGGTAGCTGTAGTCGTGGTGGGTCTCGAAGAGAAGGATCTTCCCTTTTCAAGTCATCTTCCCCAGGTGATGTTACCATAGGTTTTTCAATCAAAGAAAGGCTAGTGTCCTTAAAAGAGGGCAAGTTTCTTTCACTGATGAGGAAGACGCAGAGCAACTTGGGGTTTCAGGATTGTTAATTTCATTTCAATACAACCAGAAATCCTCATTCCACATTTTAGTGCTTCATTCTTTCCAAATCAGGGCACTCATTTTTATATGAGAAACTCAGTAAGATTGTGAGTTCAACTGATGTTGAAAATTCAGTAGCCCACACTGCTAAATTCTTTGATTTTCATCAATATAAGCCTATTGGCTGCAATAAATAAGAGA
This sequence comes from Catagonus wagneri, assembly GCA_004024745.2. Classification (NCBI taxonomy): domain Eukaryota; kingdom Metazoa; phylum Chordata; class Mammalia; order Artiodactyla; family Tayassuidae; genus Catagonus; species Catagonus wagneri. The sequence goes on from PVHT020000166.1 coordinate 10,514,514, forward strand.
AAGCAAATATCTTTGGATTTTCTGATGCTCTATGGTTAAATAATAGTTATTTTGATATTCAGATGCCTTACGTTACAGTATAGTGGTAAGAGTACTTTCTGAAGACCAAAGGATTCATTAAAAAATAAAGCTGCATTCAGTTCTGTCACTGCTAACCTGCTCTATTTTGATTTTTAAACCTTAGTGTTTTTATCTGCATTTTGCAGATAAAATTTTCCTCCTGACCTCCAAGTAGGGATACTGTGATTGTGTAAACATTCATAGATTTTAAGCATCTTCACAAAGCACCAGTTTCATAATGCAATAAAAAAAAAGCACAATGAAATAAAGAAAATAAATGTCTCTCTGCTTAGTTGAAAAAACACACGATGAAGATTAAATTTTTCCTTCATAGTGGGTATATATCTCAGTTCACAAATATTGGTGTTTTCCCTATAATCCATCACAGTTTTATTATCAGCCCCTGTTCTGCTAGTGTAGAGGAAACAATCTCAGTCAAGCCTGGATCCACTCTTTCTTTCATTTTTGCACCAAGTCCAGGCTCTAGGGAACATGGCTTATGTTCAAGATGACTCTTCTTCTCCTGAGCAGTTGTTTGTGAGTGATTTTGCCCAGGTGGCCCTGGGTTTTGGCCTCCTGGGTTGCTGCTGTGTCAGTCCTGGTAGCCATCTGCAGGGAGGGTTTTCTTCTGGTGGTTTGTCTCACTGTTTTCATACTGTACACTGGGGGCTGTGGCAGTACAGTTGCCTTCTCTGAATGCTGGGAGACCCAGAATCCCCATATGATGTGGGAGGCAGCCCCTCTTTTTTAGGGTATCCCTCTCTTCAATTTTTGTTCCCCTCTAGTCTGGGAAAACCTTTTCTCTTCTGGGGTGAGGGTAAGGTGAGACAAGAAATTATTTTCTGTTTTTGTTTCTCTCAAACACTTAGAGGACTTTGGTTCATTTTCTTAGCTTTAAGGGCTTTGTTCTCATACCACCCCCAACTGAGAAATCAGTTTCAGGCTAAATCAGGCTTTAGTCTGATTTCTGCCTTAGTTTACCCCTAATGAACAAAGAGTTGACATTCTTCTTGTAAAGGGGAAATATAGAAAAAAAAATGAACAAAATGTAGTATCTTACAACACCTTTATCACATTTTAAAAACTATTGATAAATCCTGGGAGTTCCTATTGTGGCTCAGCAGGTTAAGAACCCGACTAGTATCCATGAGGAAGTGGGTTCAATCTCTGGCTCTGCTCAGTGGGTTAAGGATCTAGCATTGTCATGAGCTGTGGTGTAGATTACAGACACAGGAAGGATCTGGCGTTGTGGCTGTGGTGTAGGCTAGTAGCTGTAGCTCTGATTTGACCCCTAGCCTGGGAACTTCCTGCGGCCCTAAAAGGACAAAAAAAAAAAAAGAATCCTAAAAATAGCTTCCTAGTTGATAGTTCACAAATAATTAAATTCTAGCAATTATAAAGTATATACTTACTACATAATACAGTACATATATTTTAAATATTATATGTTGCATAAATGTACATTGTAACCATTTCCTTTTAAGCATTTTCTCTTGAACTTTCGCATATGAATTGGATTCAGAATACAGAACAAACATATCTCTTAAAAGTGTCAGAAATGCTAGATTTCTTTCTCAGCTCCCATGGAAAAAGTAAACACAGCATAAAACACCTCTTACATTTTAGAGGTTAAGAATGTGCTTTCTGTGATTTATGCTAAAAAATTCCTGAGTTATATAAGCTTGTGGATTAAAAATGAGTTACGGTCGTTTGGCGATGGTAGCAGAGCAACTGGCAGATTAAAGAATTTACCCACAAAGGTGAAGACTTCTTGAAATAACCAGAGTTTGCTTTCAAGTCTAACTCCCATAGTAATTTATTTAAAAAGTCTTGAAATGTCATGCAGGAAGACGTTCAGGATTTATAAAATTATTCAATCTGGTTTGATTATGCTGAATTGGAGGACAGGTCGAGAATGTAACACAAGTTAAAATAGGAGGAAATGATGTGAGCTTATTGTGAACATGGCTATTTCCTGTTTAAAAACAGATGATAGTTTATGTTATTTTGAGAATTGTGAAGTGGGAGAAGCAGATCAGCCTTTCATGCTTCCAAAATAGAATTTTCCTGGCCCCACATCTCCCTCATTACTTGCCCTAAGTCCTTTAAGAAGGAAAAAAAAAAAAAAAAAGAAACCTTCCTATCTCTCTTCTAGAATAATTTTATAATTGTATTTGCCAAATATTTAAGCGCAGATGTGATAAGACATGCAAATAACGAATTTTGTGGTGGCATGCCATGATTGTGAAGATCACTGTTTTTTTCTAACATTTGTTCTCTGTCCTTATTCTCTATCCCTACCAGTTGAGGGTAGCTGGAGGGAAGGTTCTGTATGGATGGATGTCTGGGTTCTCTTTTCTCCAGGAGAGAGTCAAGAGGCTTTTGTTGCGTTGACCTGTGCCCTGGAGCTGTTGCTCAGCACAGGTGCTGAGGGAGCACTGAGAAGCTGGATGTGGGTAGCTGAACCACAGAGGATGCAGGAATGCTGAGACCACTGGCGGTCATGAGAGACACTGGCTTTCTGAGTCAGGGCAAAGACTTTAGTGGTGGATGGGTCCTGTGAGTAACAGTCATTCAGCATTAGATGAGCTGGTTGGGTTGGTCAATCTACTTCAAGAGTCTGTGACCAAGATAGCAGAGCACTTAGACTGGAGACTCTTCCTAGAATGGGTTACAGAGGCCCTGGTGCTCTTATGTTGGAAGGTGGGGTATACAGTGGCATGAAAATGACTGAGATTGGATTTCCTGTCCATCTTAGAGGGCTCATCCAGTTAGAATTAGATTTGGAAAAGCAGAGAAACATGACATTTCATGGACCCAGGGTTTGTGGAACAAATCATACTCATTACATCTGTTTCAAAGGCATAAGCAGTTGATCCTGCCTTCTCCCTTTTTCTACTCTCCACCTGTAACCACGGCAAGACCATTTCAGGTTCCCTCTTGGGCCAGATGATTAAATTCTATAAAGAGCTGAGGAATGGCAACAATTTAACACAAGAAACATTATTGACTACTTCATTAGTCTGGTAGATACTACCTACTAGGTACTATGAATATGAAGAAAAAATATGTCATCTCTGCCACTGAAGAAGCAGAACAAACTCAAAGAATTTATAAACTAAATTTACAAAGCATTGATGAAAAGACTGTACGATGGATGTGGCCAGGGCTGGGGCTGGGAGGTCCATCTGAAAAAGCAGTGCGAAGTAATGTGTTTTCAGTCATGTTTCATGGGGGAGAAAAGGACATGTTTAGGCCCAAGAAACTTGGAAGGGGATGGATAGAAACCTAATTTCTGTTCATCGGCAATGGCAGTTTCCCCATTATGAAACCATTCATATTAGATGCAGTTTAGTAGACAAGGAATTGACAAGATTGTTTACTATGAAAATCTGGAGACTTAAGTAAAGATGAGGCTGATATTCTGAGACTCACAGAATTTGCTAACATATTACTTAGGAAAAAAACATAGAAGATCATGACTTGAAGAAAAAATATAAATTATCCTAGGAAGAAAGGTAAAGCACAAATCTTGAGGGCTCCCTTGTAGAAAACCAGATTTGCAATTCTAACCGAGTCAAAGGATGTTGGTAGAGACACAAATGAGTGTCAGTCTTTCCAAGGAAGATGGTAGGCAATAATCCTCTAATTATCTTCAGCTAGAAAAAATAAATTCACCAACCCATTCTAGTCAGCAACCCACACTGCTCTTCAATTCACTATCTCAAACTCTTTCCTTCCTCCTTTAGATTTCAATTATAAACTTCTATAAATTGCAAAGAGATATGTTTCTGAAAGTTTTTTTTAAACAGGAGAAAAATCTATTATCTAAATTTTTAAATTATAGTCGATTTGCAATATTCTGTCAATTTCTGCTGTACAGCATAGTGACCCAGTCAAACATACAATATATATTTTTTTCTTATAATATCTTCCATCATGTTCCATCACAAGTCATTGGATATAGTTCCCTGTGCTACACAGCAGGACCTCATTGCTGACCCATTCTGAATGCTACAGTTTGCTTCTACTAACCCCAAACTCCCAGTCCATCCCACTCTCTCTCCCTACCCCTTGCCGACCACAAGTCTGCTGTCCATGACCATGAGTCTGTTTCTGTTTAATAGACAGGTTCATCTGTGCCTTAGATTCCACATATAAGTGATATCATATGGTATTTGTCTTTCTCTTTTTGACTTACTTTACTTAGTAGGAGAGTCTCTAGTACCATCCATGTTGTTGCAAATGGCATTATTTTGTTCTTTTTTATGGCCAAGTCATGTTCCATTGTGTATAGGTACCACATCTTTTTTTTTTTTTTTTTTGTCTTTTTGCCTTTTCTAGGGCTGCACTTGTGGCATATAGAGGTTCCCAGGCTAGGGGTCGAATTGGAGCTGTAGCTGCTGGCTTATGCCACAGCCACAGCAATGCAGGATCTGAGCTGCATTTGCCACCTACACCATAGCTCATGGCGACACCGAATCCTTAACCCACTGAGCAAGGCCAGGGATTGAACCCGCAACCTCATGGTTCCTAGTTGGATTTGTTAACCACTGAGCCACGACAGGAACTCCAAGGTACCACATCCTCTTAATTCATTCATCTGCCCATGGATATATAAGTTGTTTCCATGTCTTGGCAATTGTGAATAGTGCTGCAATGAACATAAGGGTGCATGTATCTTTTTGAATGTTGTGTCTGGATATATGCCCAAGAGTGGGATTGCGGGGTCATATGATAGTTCTATATTTAGTTTTCTGAGGTACCTCCATACTGTTCTCCATAGTGATTGTAGCAATTTACATTACCACTGACAGTGTAGGAGGGTTCCCTTTTTTCCACACCCTCTCTAGCATTTGTTATTTGTAGATTTATTAATGATAGCCATTCTGGCCAGTGTGAAGTGGTACTTCATTGTAGTTTTGATTTGCATTTCTCTAATAATTAGTGATGCTGAGAATTTTTTCATGTGCGTGTTGGCCATCTGTACATCTTCTTTAGGTCTTCTGCCCATTTTTCAATTGGATTGTTTGTGGGGTTTTTTTTTTTTTGTATGAGTTGTTTGTATATTTTAGAGATCAAGCCCTTGTCAGTTGCATCATTTGTAGCTATTTTCTTCCATTCCATAGATTATCTTTTTTTTATGGTTTTCTTTGCTGTTCAAATGAAAGTTTTGTTACTAAATGGATTTCTTTCAGTAGAAGTCCAGTCCAGAGCACAGAAAATGAGAGAAACTTACTGGACCAGATGTAAAACAGAGACTACAGTCTAGAAATAGTGTCTTGGTGTCATTCCAGCACCAGGAGACCAAGAGCAGAACAGCAGCGGGCTCTGTGCAGTGTGTTCTTCAGCAGAAAATAGAACTCGGTAAAGCCCAGGGATGGACATAGGGAAGATGTCCTCTCTGCCTGCTGTTGGGAGAGCCTGGTTTCATCCCGGGCTGCACTTACCACTGTGGGTCCTTGGGCATTTCATTTAACTTTCTGGGCTTTCACGCTCTCATCCAGAACTGAGGACATTGGGTCAGGCCCTTCTTGAAGTCTGAAAGGTTTTAAAACTCAAGAGCAGGCACATATTAATATGGTACCAGGTCACCTTTGTCTTACATGGAGTTGCAGGTACAATTAATGCATATTTATCTCCAGTCCAGAGGTTTGCATATTCACTAAGGATGAATCAGTTAAGGGCCAAAAAGGGGAATTTGAAGGATTCAGAGCTATAGCATCTTTTCTTTGTTATAAGGCTCTTGTCCAGAAGATAGAGAAGGTTACCTAAAAACTGCCATCTGGTGTTTGTGGGGTGTAGGGTGCTGGACAGTGGAGGATGTCCCAGGAGATCAGGTGAGGGAGTTGCTATGGTATCTGAACCATTTGAAGAGCCCTAGAAACGTGAATGGTGACTCCTTCCTTCATGTGACCAGAGTTTCTCTTGTTCTTCAAAAGATATGAGTTGGATCATTTTTTTTCCTGTGGGGGAAAAAAAATTACGGGAAAATTCTTCATAGATTATCTAAGAGCAGCACACATCTCAGGACTAATTACTACTTTCAGAAAACAAAAGGAAAGAGACCTTGCCTGCCTGTATAAAGGACTGAAGATACACATAACATCTCAGGAGAAAAGAGGCTGTTATTTTGTCATATCCACACATACAGTTTTGCTATTAAGATGATACAAAATCCAAGTCTTTCAGAATGCATGAACCTTGAAGATGAGGACACACACAAGCAAAATCTGAGTTTCTATTCCAGCTAAGTTTCCCCCACTGAGGTCAGAGGAGAACCAAGCAGGAATGGTAGGCTGAAAGCCAAATGATTGGAAGGTGAAGATTTTCAAGAAGAGGGTGATGACATGACTGCGGATTGAGCAACATGGGGGATATTGTGACCTGGACACAAACTTTTTCTCTGGTTAAAGTGGGTTCTAAAGAAAACAGGCTGGGAGGTAGAGACACCAAGTGAAGACAGCTCTTTGAAGATTTTGCTGACCATTTGTTGTTAAAGCAAGTGAATTGTGAAGGAGAATTTGATGACCAGAAAAAAGCCTCCTTTCCTTTTTTTTTTCCTTTTTATAGCCATACTGTGGCATGTGGAAGTTCCCAAGAGCCAGAAGTCGAATTGGAGATGCAGCTGCAGCTTATGCCACAGTCATGGCAACACCACATCCCAGCTGCATCTGCTACTTAAGCCTCAGCTTGCAGCACCACTGGATACTTAACCGACTAAGTGAGACCAAGGAAAGAACCCACATTTTCACAGAGACAGTGTTGGGTCCTTAACCTGCTAAGCCACAGTGGGAACTAAAAAAAGCATCTTTGAGCTCTGGGTGTAATTGCTTTTGAAGAGAGAGAGTCAGGGTCATTTGCGATATAATCATTCAGGAAAGTGGCTTTCTAGAAAGTTTACACTTTTTTTTCTTAAAGTCAGTTTCTCTCATTTGAAAGTGTCTCCTTTCTAACAGGATGCATCTGGACAAAGCAACCTCATGAAAATTCTGCCCATTGTGAACTTTAGCTTTGCATAGGTAAGTATATTTAACAAGTGCTGGTTGGCTTGATTTGGTGCTGGGCAGGATCCCACAAAGAGGGCTATTCAAACTTATATAACCTCTCCTCCCTTGACTTTCTAACGTAAATTTTTTGAGAGTTTCATGGAGTGTCTGGTAACAGCTCTGGCTCCCCTCTTGTCATGTGGTGACCCTTGTCTTCGAACAAATTGGTTTACAGGTGGGGGGTTCTGGGCAGGAGGGATAAAATCATTGTTTTGCTTTGGTGCCTACTTTTCTCTAGAGAACTTTTACCACCGGGGAGCCTGTATTTTTAGAATTAGCATGATCTGTTTCAGTGTTATGAACATTCATTTTAAACTTACTATATTTAGTGAAGGTTTAATTATCCAAGTAGGGAAACTAGTTGCAAGCCGTCACCTTTCATTCCCCGCTCGTCAGAACAGCCCCCAGCAGCTGAGAACGGCAGTTTCAGCTCTACCTGGTGAGGGCAGAGGACAAGAAAAACTGCATTGCTGGCGATCACTGTGGGCAGCAGGGGAAGCCACTCTCTGGTTCCTGCTCTGTCTCTCCTGTCTCCCTGGGACCTTCTTCCTGCAGCACTGAGGTGGGCTGGGGCTGGTAGTGCTGGGTGTCTGCTCCAGTGAATGGGGGTGTCTTCTCTTCCTACCCAGAAATCATGATTGGATTTTCCAAAATGACATGCAGATAACAGGATCTCCCTGTGCCATTTATAAGTACATAAGATGCTGGGGAATTATGCTCTGAATGATGAGATTTTTGGTTTTTTAGGGATGCCATTTATTCTTTCATTTCCTCACTCACTTCTTCTGACAGGGTCCTCTCCAAAGTCATACCTTGGGACGAATCTGGGCCAGATGAAGGGCTGGGTCTAGGCATTCCAGGCTGAGGTGGCGTGGATGAGCTAGACGCAGGGAGGTCGCTGGTGGGAGAATGGGAAGGTGCCACCTGGTATGAAAAATGCTCTGAGATAACACATATTTTACACATTCATTTACTCATTCAGAAAATATTTATTGACTGGTTTTGGGAGAGTCGTGGAGCCTGGCGCTACTGGGGAAGCATATAGATGAACAGAAAAAATTATTCTAATAAATGTATAATTATAGAGCGAGAGCTCAGGACAACAGGAAATTTTACAAGTGAATAACAAAGGACCCCGAGGTGACTGGGTCAGTGAAGGGAAGTGATGCTTGAGCTGAGATCTACAATGGTGCTTCCCAAATTTCTGTGCATATGAATCACCTGGGGATTTTTTTTTTTTTTTTTTTTTTTGTCTTTTTGCCTTTATGTAGAGCTGCACCCGCGGCATATGGAGGTTCCCAGGCTAGGGGTCTAACAGGAGCTGTAGCCGCCGGCCTTTGCCACAGCCACAGCAACGCGGGATCCGAGCCGCGTCTGCGACCTGCACCACAGCTCACGGCAACGCCGGATCCTTAACCCACTGAGCAAGGCCAGGGATCGAACCCGCACCCTCATAGTTCCTAGTCGGATTCGTTAACCACTGAGCCACGAAGGGAACTCTGGATTTTTTTTTTAAATGCTGAGTTCTGTTTTGAGTCTGGGGTCTGAGGTAGGGCCTGAGAGTCTGCATCTCTAACCTGTTCCCATGTGATGCTGATACTGCTGGTCCATGGACCACATTTTGCATTCTAAGGATTCTAAAGGGTGAGGATAAGCTAAAGCAGTGGGGTCTAAGGAGAAATAAGTTTCTCAGGGAGGGTCCGGCGTAGGCATGTTCGACTTCTAGTCCTCTTTTGAGGTACTGAGGCTCTGGGAATGGTACCGGTCTCCTCACATCCATGACCAGTTCTCAGGATGTGTGTTCTCCTGCTGGGACATTTCTCCTCTTTGAACGTGCTTTTTTTTATTGACTTTAAAATTGATTTTTATCATTTGTAAATAGCGATGTTTCTTTTCTTTTTTTTTTTTTTTGGGCTGCACCCATGACATCTGGAAGTTCCTGGGCTAGGGACCGAACCTAAGCCACAGCAGTAACAATAATTATATTTCAGTATTGTACAATCATCACCACTATTTTATTTTTCGTCACCCTAAACAGAAACTCTGTGCTCATTATGCAATAACTCCCCATCCTCTCTCCAGCCCCATGATAACCTCAAATCTACTTTTTGTTTGTCAATTTACTTATTCTAGATGTTTCATGTAAGCAGGATCATACAATATTTGACTATTTTTGTCTGGCTTATTTCATTTAGCATAATGTTTTCAAATTTTATCCATAATGTAGCATGTGTCTGAACTTCTTTGCTTTTTATGCCTGAATAATACTCCTTGTATGTACATTACCATATTTTGTTTATTCATTCATCTGTTGGTGGACAATTGGGTAGCTTCCACCTTCTGGCTATTGAGAAAAATGGTGTAACATTTATTTTTGAAAATGAGAAAGCAGAAATAGATGAAAAAATAAAACAAGAGAAATAATCACAGATGAATTAGCAGAGATTATAGGAGACTTATTTGCTCAACAATATACAAATAAACTACCTGGATAAAATATGTTATTTCTAGAAACCTTGATAAAGTTCAGAACTGCAGCCTTAGAATGTATTTCTAGGGCTGGCCCCAGAAGAGTTTGAAAATCTAAAGAGATGAATTCTATTTGGAAAACAGGAAAGTTTTCAAAAGGCTCCCCGTTCCTCAGCTACCAGGTGCCAATGTTTTCACAGGTGAACTCTTTTTAACCTTAAACAATCCATCACTCCATTACTTTGTAAACATTTCTAGAAAAAGAAGAAAAGCCTCTGGTTTCTTTTTATGAAGTACAGATTACACTGGTGCCAAAGTCTGCCATGGAGCATCAACAATAAAACGAAAGAAAACCGCAGACCAGGGGCTCCTGTAACTGTCAATGCAAAAGTCTTGAATAAAATATTAGTACACAGAATCCAGGGCGTCAGTAAAAGGAAAATAAAAGATGACCAGTAAGGAAGAAAGGAAGCTTAAGGAAGAAAAGGATAGCTTATTATTAAGAAACCTATTAATATAATTCACCATACTAATCTCTTACAACATAGGTGCTCACGTCTGTGGTTGCTGAAAACGTTTGTTATAAAAGTAAAATCAGTGATTGAATATGAAGAAACACTTCATAAGACAGAACTAAATTCATATTGCCTTCATAGAACGAATTTATCCTACCTCAAAAGTCAGCTCATACCTAATGGGTAAATAAGAGAAGCATTCATATTCAGTCAGGACAGGATGTCACTGTCATCACATTATTGAACATGCGTCTTGAGGTACTTAGCCGTCTTTATAGGAAAGAGAAAGAAATATGAGATGTATAGACGGGACGGGAGGAGGTAAAATAATCGTATTTGCAAATGATATGTCTCAGTGCCTAGAAAACAAGGAAATTAACTGAAAGAGCACGGCAACAAATTAACAATAAAATAACTGGGTAGTGTGGCTTGCTACAAAGATCAATAGTCTTTATACACATAAACAACAAAAATTGGTGCCAAGATACAGTGGAAGAAATGACCACATATTCAGAGCAGCTGAAGTTTATATGGAAACATAAACAGCAAGAAGAGCCTGGAAAAATCCTGAATCAGAAAAGTAATGAAAAGCACGACTGCTCTGATGAACACATAAAGGTAAAATGATTAAAGCGCTCTGGCACTGGGCCCCAGAAAGCAACATCCATGGAACAAAAGTGAAAATTCATTTCTTTCTGTGGATGACACTGAAGTTTTCGAAAACTGTTCTTCTATATGTGTGGTATATAACTTTTCCACAAAAATACATGTACCTGTGTGCTTGCATATGCATAGAGCAGCTTTGGAAACTGCAAAAGTAGTTGAATGGTTGGGAGATAAAAGCAGGGAGGATTTTTCATTCTCTTTTATAACTTGAATTTGTGCCTTTTACGCTATTATTCACAAAGTAACTCATGTTTTCCCCAGGCCCAGCACAGGAAATGAATCAGGTAAAAATTACCAAGGATGGGTATGGAATGCTTTGCTTGGATCACTCCCATAAGGGCTTTGATAGGACTCATCGATACTAGATTTTCATCATTTTCTAAGTTTTCCCGACTCTGGCCTGTCCTCTCTTCATTCGGTCTCCAGTGGGAGGCCGGGGGGGGGGGGGTGGCTTGGATGTATGGGTTTAATCGTTATCACCCTGAGCTCCGCTCAGCGGATGCAGATAAAACGGGAGCCGCTGCGGGCAAACAGGCAAAGCCTAGGGTAGCTGCGTGCTTGCGGACGTTTCAGCCAGGTCCCCCAGTTCCTTTCCTGGTGGATTCCTGCGCCGTGCCTTTCCTAAACAGAAGCGTTGGAGCCAGCCACACGCCTGCCTGTTTCTCGCATTACCAAGCGAAGAGGGCCGTCTGTCTTCTTTTCTCCTGAGAAAACTCCGCAATTGCCTGGTCAGCACAAGGAACGCTGCAAGTATATTTAATTCCGGTGTCAGGTGGCAAATCAACATGAATGTGTTTATGTTACTCTTTGCGAATAGTCCCGTAGCGAAGCCTTCGGTAAGTAGTAGGGGGATGGCAAAGTCGAATAAACTCCAGTCTGGAAGCTTATTTTAAATTCTGGTTCTTTGGGGGCAAGGCTCTGACAGTTCAGGGTGGCAGAGTCTTGAAGGTCAGGGTCATCACCAAACATTTGCTGAGACTCTCACATGAACACAGGTGCCTAACTAGGTCAATATGCACACAGTCGCACTGGAAAGAGAGGATAGGTTCTGATATGAAGACTCTGGAAAATGCCTGCCCACCTGTTCCTTGACTTGAAATCTAGGCTGTGGAGAAATCAGAATGTCTTTGAGTTGTCAGAGCTAGAGGCCACCTCTGGGGGAAACAGGACTCAGACTTGGCTTTTGACTTGGGGAACATCGGGGAGAGTCCAGGCTCCTGTGGCTCAGTGTGTAACTTTGTCTTAAAAAAAAAGAAAAAGAAAAAGAGGAGTTCCCTTGGTGGCTCAGTGGTTAATGAATCCGACTAGGAACCATGAGGTTGTGGGTTCGATCCCTGGCCTTGCTCAGTGGGTTAAGGATCCGGCGTTGCCATGAGCTGTGGTGTAGGTTGTAGATGCAGCTCGGATCCTGTGTTGCTGTGGCTGTGGCGTAGGCCAGCAGCTATAGCTCCTGTTAGATCCCTAGCCTGGGAACCTCCATATGCCGTGAGTGTGGCCCTGGAAAAGGCAAAAATACAAAAAAGAAAAGAAAGCTAACAAAAAAAAATTTTTTTTTTTTTTAGCTACTGAGCGTTTAAATTTGTTATAACTGGGGGGGGGGACTTATTTTAACCTCATTTCTAAAATGGGTTAATCACTGATTATAAATAGAAAAACTTCCTCAAATGAAAAACATTACAATTAGATTTTACCTTTATATATTTTTTGTTGATTTTTCATTATAGGTTCTGGATGCAAAAGGTACAGAGATGCGAGATCTGATATCGTTAATTTATTGTGCTCTGTATACAGCAGTAAGAATGCTTTTCCTAAAAAAAATCATGTGGCTGAAGTCTCTTTCTTGCCCACATCTAAGTAGCTGCCCACGTCATTTGATTTCCCATAGCAAGTTATTCTGAACCCCAACTGTCATTTGTTTCCTCTCTTCCTCTGAATCTTCTTCTCTATCAGCAGTATTCCTGTTTCTTTCCTTCACCAACTGGCTATATGGATAAGAGCAATCACTTGAGTCTTATGGCTCTTTGTCCTGGCCCCAATATAAGGTGTATCAGGGTCAAGGTGAAGGTGTCCTATGACACTTGAAAATAAAGCAGCAAAGAAGCTTGACATTGAGAGTAACCTGTATTGGGCTCTGTTTTTCCCTATTAGGAAAATCTGGTGAGGAAGCAGATTCAGAGCTCATACTGTTGGCACATGACCCAAGGAGGAAGCATGTATCTTTCAAGATCAAAATAAAAGAATTTTTTTTCAAAGTTACCCTTGCATCCATTTTTTTTCCCCTGTCAATTCTGGATTTATTTCAAAGTTTCAAATAACACTAGAGGAAAGCACACAGTTTTCGTGGCTATCAAAAAGCTGCACTTTTTTTTTTTTTTGGAGTGACTTAGGATTTGTAAGTCACTTTCCAGCTCTGAAAATCATATGACTAGGAACATGTGCCCTTCCTCAGCTCAGGAAGCCATTTAGAGCAAACTTACTTATCTGCTTTAACCAGGCTGTGCTTCCTCTCCTCTACAGCCATCTCCTCCATCTGAAATAGTCTTTGACATTCTGACAGACCACGAACCTCCTAGCTTCCCTGCCTGAGGTGAATTATTTCATCTGGACTGGACCACTGCATGCAGCCTGGGAGCCTCCTTATCTAAGGTAAGGGGCTAATTATAGATGAGAGAACCCACTGTGGTAGAAGTAGTAATAATAGTGGTAGAAACAAAACATACTTTAATGATAATAGCAACTAGCATTTGTGACTCCTCTTATGTGCTAAACATTCTGTGTTCACTTACCTTGCTTCACAACAGCCTATAGGGTGGGTGTTATTATGAACTCAGTTTTCGGTAGGGGAGACCAAAGCTTTGAGAAGACTGTGACATTTGCTTAAGATGGTAACTGGTAGAGCCGGGCTGCAAACTGAGGTTATTCGACTTCCGTGATCCATGCTTTTACACCACGCATAAATCTTTACCTGTGTGTATTCATCTTGTTTTTATCTGCATCTGTGCCATCTTTCTCATGAGACTCCTAGAAGGCAGGTCATGTCTCCCTTTATTCTTTTATACCTTGTCAGAATGCTGTAACAATAAATGAGCAAATAACTTCTCACTGGCATTACTTCTTAGGGGAAAAGAATTCTCAAGCAAGCTATCCCTGAGCCACTTACCTGAACTGGAATGAATTTTCCCCAAAGCAGAGTTCATTCCACAGGCCTTCAGGTGATGTCGAAGGCTTTGAAGGTTTTGTGCAAGTTGTTCCTCCTTGTTCTTTCTTGACCCTTCTTCTGAGTGCCCGAGTTGCCTAATAGGGATTCTGAATATGAAAGATACAGACTGCTCCCTTGGAATTCGGGTTAATGGCTAATAAAGATTTTAGAGTCACTTCCAACATGATAAGATCGGTATCCTATGACTGAGTCATTTTGGTACATTAATTTAAACTTGCTTTAATGGCCTTTGGCCTTCTGCTTAATGCTAATCCCAGCAACAGATTAATTCCCCGTAAACAGTGGCTTGTCATGTCTTCTTGCCTAATTCTGGGTTTTATGAAGAACCAAGCATTTATTGATTGAGCAAATAATTGTGCTTCATCCCCTGAAGCTCCCGGAACAGTGTTTGACTCTAGCATCTCTACAGCTTTTTGTGCAATTAAGTGATTGACAAATGTATCTTGATTCTGAGGCTGATGATGACTATGGAGTGTTAATTTTAGATGCTTGAAAGTGACATTCTCCAGAGTATCTCAGTTATTAAGTAATTTGAGGGTTGTGTTATGTCAGAGGGAAATAAATAGGGAGAAAGATTTTTTAATAGTGTAAATTTCTCTGAGATATTAAAAATAAAAAAAGTGCCAGCACTCTTTTATTTAAATTGGGGTAAAACAAGGCACTTTGTTTCTTACTAGATATCTGGGTCAAGAAAAAGTTCTGATTCTTATTTATTCCTCACATCCCTTATCTCATTCTGAAAAAAAAATGTGATACTTTCCGGTTTCAGTTCTCTTTCAGTCATCCACTATTTTTCAAAGTTGGCTTTCTGCCCATCATCTTAGAATAAAGTGCCCAAAGGGAGAAAATGACATTATAAGTATAGGAATTACCTTGGATTTCTTCTTGCCCCTTGGTTTGTGCACTGCCTCACCGCTTATTCCTTTTTTACTGTCCTGAGTTTCTGTTACAGGTTTGTTGAATAACAAGTAAATACATGAGCTCTGGGATCATGTTCTCTAGGTTTGAATTCACTATGTGACATAGGACAAGCTTATCTGTAAAATGAGGACAATAGTCCCTACTTCAGAAGTAGGAAAATTCATGTAAAGTTCCTTAGACTGTGTAAGTGGCCCAGGTCCACAACTAACACCTAGTGAGTGGTCCCTAGATATTAGCTGTGATCATTTTCTTTCCCTTTGAAGTTCTGGTTTCCTTGCTTCCTACTTCTGCCCCTTCTATTATATTCTGCATAAGGTAGTCAGACAATCCTATTTTGCATAAGGTTATATTCTGCAGAAGGTAGTCAGACAATACTGTTGTGATCTTCTTATTAGCTAGTGAAAAACAAAGAAAACTTTCAGTGGTTTCCCATGTCTATGAAATGAAATTCAAATTTCTCATTATGGTATTCAAATTCTTCTATATTTCACCTCAACCCTTGGCTTTGGCCAATGGCCCATTCTTCTGTTGCTTAGGATGCTTTGAGGTGTAGCCATTAGGGTTGACAAGCCTGGTGTTTCTGATAAAGGTAGTCTAGAGGACATTTTGAAAAATGTTGCTTTAATGTTATCTACCAAGCTACTGTGCACAATGCTTGTTCGTTTGTTTGTTTGTTTTTGCTTTTTAGGGCTGCACTTAAGGCATATGGAGATCCCCAGGCTAGGGGTCAAATTGGAGCTACAGCTGCCAGCCTACGCCACGGCCACAGCAATGAGGGATTAGAGCTGCATCTGCGACCTACACCACAGCTCACGGCAACGTCGGATCTTTAACTCACTGAGCGAGACCAGGGATCGAACCCACAACCTCATGGATCCTAGTTGGGTTTGTTAACTGCTGAGCCACGAAGGGAACTCTGCAATGCATGTTTTTAATGTATAAATCTTATTTCTCTAGATTTCATCTGCCTCAAGGGCAAGAATTTGGTCTTTGTGTGAAAAGAGTTAACATCTCGGGCCTGAGACCACTACCCTGCGAAAGGGCTGTTAGCAAGGTTGGCTCTTGATTGACGTCTTTGAGTTCAGTCCTCGGAATGCTCTCAGGCAATAATTAATTGATCAGTGTGGTTTGCTGTGCTTAGAATTTTGAGCAAACAATACAGTTTCTGTTTGGGTACCTGCTTCCCTTCCGGGAGCCAGGATTTTTTTTTTTTTTTTTTTTAATGTGCTTGATGGAGAGTGCCTGCATCACCAGCACCCCCATAGAATCCTTAAGAACTGAGTCTCTAAGGAGCACAGATGTTCTAGCTTTTTTTGTTGTTGTTGTAGGATGTGTTCTTTGTGTGACCTCTCATGGGAGGGAGAGAGCTTAGGGGAGTCTATACCTGGAATCCTTCAGCCTGTCCACATGTTTTTTTCCTGTGTGATCCGGCCGTGTACCCTTACTACACTGCAAGAAATCTTAGCTGTAACTACGGGCCGAGTTCTGTGAGTTCTAGTGAATGTTCAAATATAGGATTGGTCTTGGTACGCCCTGACACTGTATTCCTTCTAAAACAATGTTTAGTTTTAGTGCTTAATCAATCCTTTGTGACTGTCACAAACACGGTAGATGCTTAAAAAATTTAAGCACTTTCTTTTTCTTGTACTATTTTCTATTTATTTTGACCTCCTTAAATCATATAATTATATGATCAGGCCAACATTTTCAGTGTATGATAGTTTGGAAGTATGCTTCTTTCACTGCTCACAAAGAATGGTTCTGGTTATACTAATTCATTTCCTTTTCCTTTTCTATATTTCAAGCAAGAGTTGATGTTAGCAGACCAGTTCTTTGGGATTTTGTGATGCAGAATCAAGGGGAAAAGTAGAGGGAAAGAGAGAAGGAGTGCGGTCTGAGGGAGGAGTTTTGGTAGAAGAAGAGAGGTGGATGAAAGAACTTTTGTGATATGAGGTGACCATATGAAAAAAGGAGGTTTTATGGACTGCTCTGTGGGTTGACTCCCTTTCTCAGTGTTTGAGAAATGCAAAAGGAGAATTTTTGGGGGGTCTTTTTAGGGCCACACCTGCGGCATATTGAAGTTCCCAGGCTAGAGGACCTGCACCACAACTTGTGGCAATGCCACACCAAGGGAGGCCAGCGATTGAACCCTTATCCTCGTGGATACAAGTCGGATTCTTAACCCACTGAGTCACAATGGGAACTCCAAGAATTTGTTGTTTAGAAATGACTTGGTTGCTGAGTTGTTATTTTATTGATTAATGACCCCTCCCAGGACCAAATCATGGTCTTAAGTTTTACAGTGATTTTACTTGAAGATAAGAACCATACCATTCATAGTTCTAAATTTAGCATGTGTAAATCCTCAATAAGTTCTTGATGATATTGTCTGATAGGTTCATTTACAAGCATTTATTGAATGTCTTTGATGTGCCAGGAACCAGATGTGGGGGATAGAGAGAGGAGCAAAGGAACTCCTTGCCCACATCAGAGAGAGGAGGCTGGCTTGCATCCCACATTTCCAGTCCCATGTTGTATACGGTAGAGGTAGAATGTGGGAGCCCAGAGGAAAGCATCTGTCATGCTCACCAGGGTATTGCTCCTGACTGGGCTCCATGATGCACAAGGAAAAGTAAACCCGGTCCTTACCTTTAAGTGCTAAATAGCAGAGTTTAGAGAAAAGGTATGTGGCATGTGTGATGGGGGAGTAAGTCTCTAAGAGAAGGACACCTTGCTGTCTTTTCAGAATCTCTGCAAGATGTCTTTGCAGCAGAATTTTCTAAGGTTCAAGGTTTAAACCTCAGCCTTTCAGCCCAGAAGCTTGGTTTATTGGGTTCACTGAGATCTCAGGGCATCTGCTTCGTAGCTGAGGACTCGAATTAAGCAGCAAATGAGACTGATGTGTCAATGTGAATGACATATTCTAACTTGCAATTAAAAAAGCCGTCCCAGGGAGTTCCCTTCGTGGCTCAGTGGTTAACGAATCCGACTAAGAACCGTGAGGTTGCGGGTTCGATCCCTGGCCTTGCTCAGTGGGTTAAGGATCCGGCGTTGCCGTGAGCTGTGGTGTAGGTTGCAGACGCGGCTCAGATCCC
>PVHT020000166.1:10533508-10592502 GCA_004024745.2 Catagonus wagneri
TCCCTGGCCTTGTTCAGTGGGTTAAGGATCCAGTGTTGCCGTGAGCTGCGGTGTAGGTCGTAGACGCAGCTTGGATCCAGCGTTGTTGTGCCTCTGGCATAGGCCACCAGCTACAGCTCTGATTCGACCCCTAGCCTGGGAACCTCCGTATGCTGTGGGTGTGGCCCTAAAAAGCAAAAAAAAAAAAAAGAGAAAAAAATTAAGTCATCCCAGTAACCAAAATACTCATCTGCTTAACCACCACATTCTGTTCCAAAAGACAGATCTTATAGCAAACCTATTGGTGACCAGGCTTGATGAGCACAGAATCAGAGCTAGGGGAGTCCATTAAATGACTTTTATATTTTGTGCTGGAATCAACTGGGACATTTATCTCTAAGGAAGAGCCTTGGCCAAGAGTGTTAAACTCAAAATCTTTTCTCCCAGAGAGACTCCTTTTCACCCAGAGAGAGCTGGGGGAGCACTGTCTGAATTTGTCTCTGTGGCCTCATTTTACTACAGTTGTATGAATGATGACTTCTCTTTGTGTTGGGTCATTTTAAAAAAAGAGATGAGTGTTTTCAATTGTGTTATAAGGCAGGTTCGACTTACCTGGGAGCCAGTAACACTCTTTAAGTTGACAAAACATATGTCTATTCTGAGAACTAAAATGGTTTAAATCATGAAGCTTGGAGGGTGACCTAACTCCCATTTTGGGGGTTTGGCAGAGGAAGGCATCTCACAGTAGCCTTCATGCCTGTGTTGGTGGAGGATCCCAGATACATGTTCCCTGCATTTTATGACCTTGAATTTCAGTGATTTATTTATGTAGTGGTGCCGGTGAAGCACTTATAATTCACTTTCTCATTGTGTAATTATCAATTTCAGCTGTTGGTTTTTACTTTCTTTAGTTAATGTTTACTTGATTTCCCTGGAATTAATTAGCATTAATAATTTTCATAAATATATTGGCACTTACTGACATTGGAGTGCTATCCATTAGCAAAAGAGACCATTCAATGGTTAGAATCATAAATTCATAGACTGCCTATGAGTTTGCATTTTATATATTTATTTATTTTTTTGGCCATGCCTGTGGCATGCACAAGTTCCTTAGCCAGGGATCAAACTTGAGCCACAGCAGTGACAACATCAGATCCTTAACCCACTGAGCCCCCAGGGAACTCCTGTATTTTCTACTTATCAACACTTACCTCATAGAATAAGTGACTTGTCCAAGGTTGCCATCTAGCTAATGATAGAACTGACAACTTGGCAATTCATACGATTTTTCGTGTATCTTATTATTTTATTTGTATTATGTATCAATCTCTCTGAGAGAGAATGTGAGTTTATTGAGTGTAGGCCTCTGTGTCTTTATTTTTGTATCCCCAGTGCCTAGTCTATTATCTAGGGATGAAAAAAAGATTCGTTGGGTAAAACATTAGGTGGTAATAATAAAAAAGAAAAAAAACAGATTTCACCTTGGTTCCTCCTGAGGTTTCTCACACTGTATCACATACGAAAAAATAAAGAGCATATTCCTTATTTATTCAGCATGTGTTAAGCCTGAGGCAGTCTACTAGGTGCTCGAATGAAGATGATAAAGACAAAATACCGTCCTAAAGATACAGAAACCAGGAGTTCCCTTGTGGCTCAGTGTTAACAAACCTGACTAGTATCCATGAGGACACGGGTTCGCTTCCTGGTCCCGATCCGTGGGTTAAGGATCCCGCGTTGCCATGAGCTGTGATGTAGGTCACAGGCATGGCTCAGATCTGACATTGCTGTGGCTGTGGCGTAGGCTGGCAGCTGCAGCTCTGATGTGACCCCTAGCCCAGGAACTTCTATATGCTACAGGCATGGCCCTAAAAAGGAAAAAAAAAAATAATAAAGCTACAGAGACCATAAGATTAAATATAAGAATGACTGTAATGCAAGTTAAAGTGCCCTCCAGGAGACACAAATGCATGACTAAAACAAGTCAGAGAACAGAGCTATCATACATTGTGGAAGAATGAGAAAAGGCTTCATGGAGGAGGCGACTTGACCTGAATCTTGGAGGAGCACCTGAATTTCAGGGATAAAAATGAGTTGATGGGTTGGGAGCACAGGGTGGACAAAAGGAGCAACTTGAAACAGGAAAGTGACTCGTTTTTGAAGACCTGTGAGAAGTCTCTCTGAGGTGTGATGTGTGGGGGGAAGCATGTGCATGTGGAAGGGAGTGGAGCGAAGAAGGACAGGAGGTCAGGTAAGTTCCCAACAGCTTTGCCTGCCGTTGCCTCATTAATCTCCATGGCTTTTGAGTATGAGGGCGACAGTATAGGTTTTCTGGCAGCAGGCAGTGGGCTGGTTTTGAGGTGCAGGAGAATGAGACAGTGAGATAAGGCGGGACGTGACTGCAATAGCTCAAGAACCATGGAGTGGCACCAGAGGTGTAAAGGAAAGAGCAGAGTGACAGCCTTCGTGAAAGACATGACCTGGGAAATTCAAGAGCAGAAAGAACTAGAGATGGCGATGCCATTAACAGCATGCATGCATTTCATACTTACCAGAGCTTATTAAAATTTTCTACATGAATACTGATCTCCTCATTGTGAGCTCCTGGGAACAGTGCACATGTAATCTGCATATTTCAAAATGAACACGACAGGTGCTTAGTAAATGTTTGTTGGTTAAGCGACTGGAACTTAGATTTGGCTTGGTAATGGCAGCTGGGCAGTTGGTGGAAATAATGTGATTCTTTGGGACATTCTGGAATTTGGGGATGTTGTCCGTTTTTCTAATGCAGTTTCTAGAAATAGTGATAGAAAGAGGTGGAGAACAATTACAAGCTGATGTGTAAGTGAGGGCAAGGTAGAAAGAGCAGAAGGATGGTACGCTTTGGGTGCAGGGAAAATATAGCCCCTTCTTCTTTCAAGGTGGCAGGTGAAATTGGAGAGAAAATGCAGCACAGCATCCTTCGGGGGGGTCTGGATGGATGGAGAGGACTGGGTGGACTGTGGACCGAGCCAGGGAAAACCACAGGGAAGAGGAAGTGCCTCAGGTGGGAGGCGGGAGACAGAAGTCGAATGCGTAGCTCTGGAGACAGACTGCTTATGTTCAAACTCTAGCTCGTCTACTGATTCATTATGTGGTTTCAGTGACTTCACTTTCTCTTGCCGCAATTTTCTCTTCTGCAAAACGCGGACAGTCCTCGTACCTGCGGAAACACATGTGCGCGGCACTCAGAACAGAGCCGGGCATGTAGCAAGCGCTCCATAAGCACTAGTTACTCTTTTTATTGGAACCCACTCTAAGCACTTTGTATATATTATCCCACTTAGTCCCTTAATAACTATGTCAGTGGCTGTGGCTATCGTCATTCCACAAATGAGGAAACTGAAGCGCAGAGAGACTTCATAATTTACTCAGATTCACACAGCCACGTAGTGGCAAAGCTCACTTAAGAGACAGACCTAGCCAACCCTTCTGGCACCCAGGCTTGGGCTCTTTCTGCTATAACATGCTGTCTAAGCCAGAAAGATGTGGCGAAACCACTTGTGAGTAATTTAGATTTGATCAGTAGATGTAAGGGAGCTGGGGCAGACCTTGGGGCTGGGGTATAATGTGAGGAGACCGCCTGCTGGAAAGATTCATCTGTCAATCTTGTAAAAGAGTGGAGGCAGGAAGACTGAGGGGCTAAGGATTCAGACCAGAGATGGCTGAGGAAGTAACAAAGTGGCAAGCCAGAGTCCAGCAGTGATAGGAGAACTAGCTGAATTTGTGTCTGATGCAAATGGAATGGAACTGTTGCTGGAAAGATGTTACCAGAATCCGAATTCTTGTTCATGCACCCGAAGAATGAACTTCTCTCGAACACAAAGGCAGCAAGCAAGCAGTCTTTATTACAGGAAAGCAAATAGCTTCCAGGACAGCTGGGAGTGGGGAGAAGAGGCCACCCTTCTCTATTGTCTTACAGGTTTTTTTTTTTTCCCCTTAAAGATGGGGGGTACCAACTGGGGTCCAGAAAGATGTGATTTTCTCCCATTGGCCTTGTCCAGTTGCCTATATCAGTCCTTGTCCGATAGGGGTCTTAGGAGTGGGAATGTCCTGTAAGTCTCATGGTTTCTTTGCCGTTATCTCCCTATAAACAGAGCCGTAGGGTGTTAGAGATTAATGTCCATCTGGGCGGAGGTATACTTCTTAGAGTAAACAAGGCCTGTGGGGATGTTGCTCCCTGGAGGCCTTAAGCCACAAATGTTGTCAGTAGCCATGTCAAAGAATGCATTGCCGCCCACGCCCCTTCACCGACCGCCTGAGTTATTAGCTGCCTCAGCACTGAGGGTTATGATGGAAACTGAATAAAGGGGCAAGTATCAGAGTGGAGCTTGGGGTGTCAGCTTGCTAGTTTCAAACCCGGGACTCTAAGAAAGTACTGACACCGTGAGCGGTAACGGGGATGCTGGGAGGGGAGCCCCTTTCAGAAGCACCTGTTACAGAAAAGTGAGTGTAGGGGCATCAGCTCAGAGAATAGTGTCTGGGCATCAAAGTGGGACACCTCCTTACTGTTAGGGGCGGTTCGGTTCTGATGGGAAGAGCGCCGGGAGCCTTTACTTCACTGTCAATCCGGCTCGATTCCCTCCTTCATTAAGGAAGAAAGCTGGTGGATGGTTCCTTTTTCCTGGGAGCGGCATGTTTTCTGTACACGTGAAACACGTGGGCACGTGAGCTCCTTTCACCGAGGAGGTTTGCACCTCATGGTAGTTCTCATCATCCGTAAAAAGCGCAGTGATTTGCATTTGAGGAGTTAGGAAAACCACTTTCTTTTGACTTCCTGTTTTCTATTTCAGGCCTCCAAGTGGAACTTCCCATTTGAGTGGGGCCAAGCAGCAAACACAAAGCTGGAATTTTCTGCCGAAGTTAATCTGCCAAGGAGATAAAGTAAGTTCATGGCCTGAGGTGTTTGCCTCACCCCATGCTTGAAGTTTGTCCTTCAGCTGCTCCTGCCTTCTTGCTGTAGGCGGTGAAATGAGGAAAGCTTCTGGTCTTTGCTTGTGGGTTGGTCCCAAAGCTTTAGTGCACCCAGGGGGTCAAAACGCTCACCTCAGGCTGATTTCTCAGCTAGACTGCGAGACTGCAGAAGCTTCTCTCTTTGACAGTTCACTAAGAATATCATATTTTGGATTATGTTGTTATTTTACCTGCTAGTGTGAAAGGGCGAGAAAGGCCGAACTTTTCAGTTTCTTTCCTCCTCTCCTCCTTCTTTCTCTGCTTATAATTCAGGATTTTGTTCACTTTTATTATCTCCCTGCTTCCTTCATAACACGCTGTGAGGTGGCTGTTGTATCCCCATTTTACAGAAGGAGAGACCGCGGTCTCAGTGAATCTAGCAACTTGGGTTGAAGTCACTCAGTTAATAACAGTGCTGGAACTGAACCCTGAGTCATTTATCTTCAGGTCTGTCCCCCTCTCCTCCAGACCACATTACTCCTCTCTGGTGGCAGCTGTGGAGCGCAGGATGCTGACGGAAACGAGAGCAAGTGGTGGCTAAGCTAGGAAAGCCCGAACAGATCTCATCAACCAGGGGATCGTGGACCCTGATTCATAAAACAAAAACTGTTAACTAAATGCCACGCCATTCTCCAGGCATATGGGACGTGAGCGCTCCTTTTGTGTTAGCGACTCTAGGACGGGGTGAAGCATCATTGCGGGAGAGGAGGGTGACCAAAAACATCGGGTGTGGGCTGGGCGGCGCGTCACATCTTGTACTCGGGTGCTCAAGTTTTCCTGTCAGTTGTCGGGCCTAGGATGGTAGTAAAAGGACACTTGGATGTCCCCTGTTCCCCAGATCTTGGCAAGGGGGGTGGGGGTGGGGAATCAGTTGTGAACTGGGGGCTGGTGATGGGTATCTGGGCTTTAATAATGCATCAGGCCTGGAGGTGGAAAAGGGGCTTGGAAATTGTGGCCGCTCAGAGGAAGGTGGTGCGCGAGCTCTGCTTCCTAGGACGGAGGGAGAATTAGGACAGGGTAGTGAGTGGGGCCTGTGGAAGATGTACCGGACTGTACAGCGTGCCTGGCCTGTCTCTAGAGTGGCCTCTGGGAGGGTTCCTTTGGTTTCAGAGGAGCGTGACCATGTTGTCCCGACAGACAGTAAACTGAAGGGGCCTCTGTTCCAGGGCTGGCAGGTGTTCTCCTGACACAGGCCGTGAGCAGCAGCCACGCCAGGCAGTGCCCTCGCTTTCTGTGTCAAGCCCCTCCCTCCGCAGCCCCGGAGCAGAAGTGGCCGGGAGGGTGGTGAGCTGGGCGCTGGCCTGCGGCCGCTACCCACACTGCTGTGACGTCCTGACCACTCTCCTTCTGGGCTGACAGATGACAGGGCGTGAGGGAGCACAGCCAGATACCGCGGCAAGGAGGAACTGGCGAACAGGGGCCTGATCAGCAGAAATCTCACTGGAGAAAGATGCTGAGAGAGGAGGATTTTGAGATCTGAAAAGGCGTCTTAGAAGTCTCAGTCTTGGAGTTCCAGTTGTGACTCAGTGGTAATAAATCTGACTAGAAGCCATGAGGATGCGGGTTCAATCTCTGGCCCTGCTCAGGGGGTTAAAATCCAGCACTGCCACGAGCTGCGGTGTAGGTCGCAGACGCGGCTCGGATCCTGCAATGCTGGGGCTGTGGTGTAGACTGGCAGCTTTAACTCGCATTCAACCCCTAGCCCAGGAACTTCCATATACCTGTGGTGCGGCCCTAAAAAGCATGAAAGAAAGGACTCTCAATCTTAAGAAAACACTCACCAATAGGATCCAGGGGAGGGTAAACACCGTGTGGAGCTGGCCGATGGGAATGGGTGGGTTGAGACCCAGCAGTCTGGAGGCTGAGGATAAAGGAGGTGACAGCGCTGTTTTGCCGTTGACAGAGGCCGGCTGCTTGGCGGCCACAGGCCTCCTGAGAGAGCGGCAGTGCAGTCTGTTCTTAAGAGACCCCCGAAACAGAATTTTTGTCAACGGAATTCTGTTTTGAAGACCTGAGGGAATATCGCCCCTTTAAAAGAACCTTATGGGAAGGGAATTGCTTTTCAAAGAGCAAAGAGAGCGGGGAGTAGACATTCAACAATCGATTTTGCATCCCTGGACTTGAATGCATTTCCTCAAAGGAGGTCACATTTTGCCCTTCGACCAGGAGGGGAAAGTCAGTGGCTTACGTATATGGGATGCGGCATTCTTAACTGAGCAGCCTAAGGCATTATTTCCCAGCTGCTTTTATTTTTGATGTCCCAGAAGCTGGGGGAAACCATTTCTTTAAACAGAATTTAAACAACAGGAAAAAGTTATTTTCTTTGCGGATCAGCGCTTTTCCCAGGACAGGCCTCCTCCAGCAGCGCTTTGAGAGACGGTTACCCAAGGGCGCTCCTTACCAGCACAGGCACTCAACCTCCAGGCCTGACTTTTGGAAAATGAGCGTTTATTATTTTTTTTCAAAATAGGACACTGAGCTCAGTCATGTACACTATGAAAATAACGGGTGTGTGTTTGGACTCCTTGTGCCAGATTTCATGCTTGTTGAAAGGTGATTGGATTCCAACCAGCATACTTAAAGGTCACCTCGTTGTTCTTAAACAGTGAAGAACTTTAACACTTTCCTTATCATGGGTTTTAACCAAATAGCCATTTTAGAAAGGAGGAGACCACATACTGTGTTTTAACTTTCTGACCTTTTGGTCCTTAAATTTTTTTTAAAGTTCTCTGGGCTTTCTTGAGGATAAAAGGGTCTGAGAAATGACTGCTCAACTGGCCTTTGGAAATGGGTGGGAGGAGAGACTTAGTTCTTTTTAAACTACTAAATTTAGATTGGGGCTCTAATGGGACAGTCGACATCACATAAGCAGTATCTAAATGTCAAGCTGAAAGGTCTCTCTTTTAAAATAAATACTTCAGATTTGCTAATGAGAGCCAGTAATAGACCTCTATCTCTTTCTTACCTTCCCACCTTTGAGTGATTTTTTTTTTCTTTTTAGTTCCTTGAAAAGTTTGGAGAAACTACTCTATATCAATATTAAACCCAGGTGTTCGACGTTAGCTCCATTTCACTGGGCTTTAGGATTTTGATGACCTTTTTTCTTCAATGATTTTTGGATGCATGGGTTAAATGGTTTACTTTCTTGATCTTTGAAATACCTTCCTGCCTACCAGCTTTTTTTTCTGGGTTTCCCCAAAATAAGATAGAGGACTGACCTGTCTCAGATCAGGAAGGTGAATTGTAGCTGGCTGGCCCTAAAGGCTTCTTGTTTTTTTGGATTAGTGTCCTTCGAGTCCCTAGAAACCGTTCAGCATTTCATTACGAGGACCCTAGTTTGGAAGATACAAAAGCATATCTTTCTGAAAGGAGAAAAATCTCTCTGAGGCTGACACTTTCACGTATGCCACACAGAAGCTGACAGGTAAAGGCAACTGAAGTCCAAGTGTCTGTTTACCCTGAGGGTTTGTGAACTCGTAATGCTAATAAAATGCAAACTAGTTACCCTGAAAAATCATGGAGTCCCCCTTTGTCAATCAAATACTCAATATTCTCTTTTTTCTTGGTGCCTTCAAAGTTCACTCTTGGTTCTTTCCTATGTTCTCCACAACTTTTTAGCTGTGGAAACGTGCTAGTTGCTTAGAAACTCCAGACCTTATTCGCTTCATCTACAAAATGGGGAAAACATGACCTGCTTCAGTGTTGTTGTGAAAATTTCATGAATTAATTCATGTAAAATGCTTGGAACCATGTCTGGCATAAAACAGATGCTCAATAAATATTAACCCTCATTATTATTATTATTATTATCTTTTTTGTTTGTGCTGTAACTCTAATCTCTTTCACCAGTTGTGCCAGATGGAGGTGTTTCTTCTGGTTGAGGTGGTACAAGCCCAAGGAGTTCAGGTTTAAGCTGCTCTGTTTCATGTCTTAACATATTTTTTTGCTTAAACTCCAGCTGAGGTTGGCTTGGAAACACCATGTGGGAGATGGTGGTTCTGAACCAGAGAGCTGGGGGAGGAAGGTGCTAGGGTGGTCCTCGAGGACAAAGATGGAGAGCCAGACACGGTGGCAGGCTGACAGTTCAGCCGCTGAGGGAGCGTCTGGAAGATCAAAGCAGGTAAAAGCAAGCATACAGCTCAGGGTGCTTTCAGAAAGGGACCAGAAGATGAGAGCCAGAAGGAAGCCCAGAGAAATGCCTTCCCAGGCAGCTGTCCTTTATCACAGCCTCTGCAGCACCTTGAGTCTCTTCTAATATGCCCCCGGAGCCTCTAATGTCCTCCCGTGGCTAGTGCTCAGTTGTCCTTGAACATGTTCTCTCTGAGACACAGGGCTCTGGCTACTGTATTAATTGTTGTTCTCATATTCTTCTCTAACTCACTCATAACCTACAGTTTCCACCATTAACTCTTATTCAGTTCTGTTCTGTCACATACTTAACATTCACAAGTCTGAGGTTTACATCTGAGCTAAAGCAGAAGTGAATAATACTTGCCATGTTAAGTACCAGATGTTATCATGTGTAACGGCACTTAGAATCCTGCTGAAAAGTAGTTTCCAGAGCACGGTTTTTCAAATACTTTTGATGGCAGTCAACAATAAGAAACAGATTTTACATCATAGACTCTACACACATGTACATGTATTTGTGTGTGTGTGGATATGTGTGTGAATAACTTAAGCAAAAGTGTCGTGAAACTAATGCTTGATCTTATCATTCAAGATGCTCTTAGATGATTTCTATCTTATTATTACAAAAGGCTGTTTGTAACCCTCTAGACACATAACCTGCAATTCGGAAAATGTTAATCTGGAGTCCCATCCAATAATTTGCCTTTTGAGCTCTTATACGTTGTCCACATATCATGGATGAAAGAGAGTTGAGGCCATTTATTACATTTTGAGGCACTTCTCATCGTAAACTAAAAAGGAAATTCAGGTCAAGAACCAGCACATTATCTGAAAAACAATTTCTCCTTCCCCTTAAACTCTTTCCTAATACCTAGTCTCTCTTAATTCACCTGAAGAAATGACTTTATTTATTTCTAATGCCATACGTTAGAAATTTAGAAAACATTTTTGAAGGAAGCGAAAGAAGATCTAAATAAATGGAGGACTGTATTAGGCTCATGGAAAGAAAGATTTTATGTAGATATAAATATCTGTATATCATCAGTCTTTATTTTTTTTAAATGGAGATTCACTTATTTTTTAAAAGATTTTATTGGAGTATAGTTGATTTACAATGTTGTGTTAGTTTCAGGTGTACAGAAAAGTGGATCAGTTATATATATATATATTTATTTATATATATTCCCATTCTTTTATAGATTCTTTTCCCATATAGGTTATTACAGAATACTGAGTAGGGTTACCTGTGCTATACGTTAGATCCTTGTTACTTATCTATTTTTTAGTTGTCAATTTTATATATAGTAGTGTGTATGCATTAATCTCAAACTCCTAATTTATCTCTCCCCCCAACATTTCCATCAGTTTGATTTCGAGATCTGTAAGTCTGTTTCTGTTTTGTAAATTAATTCATTTGTATCATTCTTTTAGATTCCACATATAAGAGATATCATATGATATTTGTTTTTATCTGACCTACTTTACTTGGTATGATAATCTCTAGGTCCATCCATGTTGCTGCAAATGACATTATTTCATTCTTTTTATGGCTGAGTAATATTCCCTTGTATATATGTATACACCACATCTTCTTTATCCACATCTCTGTCAGTGGACATTTAGGTTGTTTCCATGTCTTGGCTATTATAAATAGTGCTGGGAGGTTAACATTCTTAATATAAAATTTATATGGAAATAAAGTTAGCTAAGAACAGTCA
Source organism: Catagonus wagneri (assembly GCA_004024745.2). Classification (NCBI taxonomy): domain Eukaryota; kingdom Metazoa; phylum Chordata; class Mammalia; order Artiodactyla; family Tayassuidae; genus Catagonus; species Catagonus wagneri. Next base: position 10,544,329 of record PVHT020000166.1, read on the forward strand.
ATAGAGCTCTAAAAAAAAAAAAGGAATAAAGAGTAAGGCTTAGGAGTTCCCGTTGTGGCTCAGTGGTTAACGAATCTGACTAGGAACCACGAGGTTGCGGGTTCGATCCCTGGCCTTGCTCAGTGGGTTAAGGATCCGGCGTTGCCGTGAGCTGTGGTATAGGTTGCACATGTGGCTCGGATCCCGCATTGCTGTGGCTGTGGCGAAGGCCGGCAGTTATAGCTCCTGTTAGACCCCTAGCCTGGGAACCTCCATATGCCGCGGGTGTAGCCCAAATAAGGCAAAAAGACAAAAAAAATAAAAAGAGTAAGGCTTATTCTTTCATTTATTGTGCTTCCTGTAAAGTATGGTAATTAAGATAGTGTGTTATTGATACAAAGATAGAAAAATAGCCCTCAATAGCAGTCTTACACATCTTTTGTTGTATTTCTGTGTATTTGTCTCCCCCCGCCTTTTTTTTTTTTTGCTTTTTAGGGCTGTACCTGCAGCATATGGAAGTTCCTGGGCTAGGGGTCTAATCAGAGCTGCAGCTGCAGGCCAGCACCACAGCCACAGCAACATAGGATCTGAGTCACGTCTGCAGCCTACACCACAGCTCATGGCAATGCTGGATCCTTAACCCGCTGAGTAAGGCAGGGATTGAACCCATGTCCTCATGGACACTAGTCGGGTTCGTTACCACTGACCCACGACGGAAACTCTGTGTATTTGGTATTTTTTATGCTGTTGTACATTATGTTATTTTTCAAATTTCAATCTCTGTGGCTTGTATTAGAAATGCAACTGATTTTTCTATTCAGCAATTTGCTGACTTCCTTAATTACTTCAAATACTTTTATAGATTCTCTTTAAATAACACAATCACATTGCCTAAAAATATTGGTATTTTTTCTTATTCTTTTCTAATCCTGTGCCTTTTGTTTGGTCTTATTACTTTGGCTAGGCTTTCTAATACAGTGTCAGGTAGAAGAGTTGATGAAAAATATCCTTTTTACTGATCTCAGAGGGAAAGCTTATAGCATATAAGTGTTAAAGGGATGTTTGGTGTGGTGTTTTAAAGTTTGTTTTGATAAATATTCTTTATTAGAGTAATTGATGTTACATTTTTTCAAATGCTTTTTCTGAATCTAGTAAGATGATAGAGATTTGTCTTTCATTCTGTTAGTTTTGTTAACTGCACTGAATTGATAATTTTGCAATGTTAAAGCAACCTTGTGTTCTTGGAATAAGCCAAACTCAGCTTGATATACATTATTAACAGAGTCAGTTTGTTAATATTTTATTTAAGATTTTTTTATTATGTGAGAGAGTCTGACATGAACTTTCTTTTAATAACTTTGTAAGGTTTTGGTGTTAAGGTTATGCTGGCCTCATGAGTTGAGGAGTAGATATTGGTTATTTTTATCTTTTCTTACCTTATTTCCCTTTTGATCTATCTTATCAGGGAATTATAAGATTTTTTTTAGTCTTTTCAAAGGACAATATGTTGGCTTTGTTGATACTCTCTGTTGTATTAATTTTTTTTCTATTAATTTCTATTCTTTCATCATTTCCTTCTTTCTCTTTTATTTTAATTTACTGTTTTTTATACATCTTCTCAACCTAAGGATAATTGATTTTTAGACTTTTTTTCTCGTATACTATCTATATACAAATATTTGTCAAAGGTCAGATTTAGCTATCAAATATATTTCCCTTTTTAGGATTTCACTTTTATTTAGTTCAAAATGCTTTTGAACTTACACTGAGAATTTTCTCTGATCTATGTGTTCTTTATATATGTATTACTTAATTTCCAAACATATGAAGATTTTCTAGTAATTTTTAAATTTTTTTTGGCTTCTCCCATGGCATGTGGAAGTTCCTAAGCTGAGGATCGAACCCGTGCCATAGCAGTGACCTGAACCACTTCTGTGACAATGTCAGATCCTTTTAGTATATGTGCTGCTGAAGCAAGCACGACAATACTGGATCCTGAACGTGCTATGCAATAAGGGAACTCATAGTTGTTTTGGTTTTTGACTTCCACTTTAGTCCCTTAGAAAGAATACAGTAGGAGTTCCCATTGTGGCTCAGTATATTAAGGACCTGACATTGTCTCTGTGAAGATGTGGGTTTGATCCCTGGCCTTGCTCAGAGGGTTAAGGATATGGTATTGAGTTAAACTCTGCTATATGTTGTAGATGCTGCTTGGATCTGGTGTTTCTCTGGCTGTGGTGTAGGCTGTAGCTGCAGCTCTGATTCAACTCCTGACCTGGGAGCTTCCGTATGCCACAGGTGTGGCCGTAAAAAGAAAAAAAAAAAAAACAGAAAAAAAGAATATAGTAGTTTCTTGGTATATGTGGGCAGAGCCAACAATGTGTATACTACTGTTATTAGGGTTGTGTTCAATATGTGCTAGTTAAATAAAGTTTTTGAATAACGTTCATATTTTCTCTGTAATTACTGATTATTTTTCTCTTTATTACATCTGTTACAAGAGGGGTATATTAAAATGTCTCACCATGATTTGTGGATTTATCATTTTTTCTTTTAGGTCTGCCAATTTTTTTGTTAACTATCTTGAGTCTATTAGGAACATGTAAAATGGTGATATCTTCCATATATATATATATATATATTTTTTTTTTTGTATTTTTGCCTTTTTCTAGGGCTGCACCTGCAGCATATGAAGGTTCCCAGGTTGGGGGTTGAATTGGAACTGTAGCTGCAGGCCTACGCCACAGCCACAGCAACACCAGATCCAAGCCGTGTTTACAACCTACATCATAGCTCACAGCAATGCCGGATCCTTAACCCACTGAGCAAGGCCAGGGATCGAACCCGTGACCTCATCGTTCCTAGTCAGATTCGTTAACCACTGAGCCACGAGCCACAATGGGAACTCAGATAATCTTCCTTATAAATGGAGCCCTTTATCATTATGAAGTATTATTCTTTATCTCAGCTAATTCTTTTGTCTTAAATCTATTTTGTCTGATATAAAAAATGGCTACTTCAGCATTGTTTTGGGGTAGTATTTACATAGTGACTTTTCCTCATTCTTTCACCTTCAATCTTTCTACATCCTTAAGTTTAAGAGATGCCTTTTGTATGCACATACAGTTTGTTTAATCTGATCTAGCAATTTTGTCTTTTTTAATTGGAATATTTAGTCAGTTTGTGTTTCATGTGATTATTGATATATTTTAAATTTGTCATCTTATTATTTCCTCCCCATTTGTCCCCTCTTTCTTTCCCTTTCACTTTCTTTTTGTTTGAAATTTTAAAAAATTATTTTTATCCACGTTTCCTCATCTGTTGGCTTGATAATCCCCTTCTTTGTGTTTAGTGGTTAACAAAATTATCACATGCATCAGTGAATCTTAAATACTTCCTAAGATAAATAAATACTTTTGACATTTCCTGGAAAATTCACAGAAATTAAGATGCTCTAATTTTATTCCCCTGCTACCAACATATAGCACACTCTTGTTTAAGTGTTCTAATTTCATATCTGTATTTAAACCCTTCAGGATATTATTACTGAACAAATTATTATTGAATACATTCAGTATCCATTTAGATTTACTCATAAATAGCCTCTTCTTTGACTCTTCATTGTTTTCTTTCAATCCTCCATCTGTGAACACTTTCTTTCTGCCTGGAGAGTACAGGTGGTGTTTTGCTGAGTATACGTCTGCTGCTGAGGAATCCTTCAGTTTTCATTTTTCAAGAAGTGTCTTTATTTAGCTTTTGTTTCTGAAGTATATTTTTATTGGGTATAGAATTTTAGGTTGGCAGCTATTTTTCCCCCTAGCTTTTTGAAGATAGTCTGCCACAGCTCATGGCAACCCTGGATCCTTAACCCAATGAGTGAGGCCAGGGATCAAACCTGCATCTTCATGGAGACTATGTCGGGTTCTTAACATGCTGAGCCACAGCATGAACTCCCAAGATAGATATTTGTAATTGAAGTGTTGTGCTTATTTTATTTCCACAAACCTAAGGTCTGGCTTAGAATTTGATTCTAGGGTAGGTCCTGTGAGCACTGAGCCTTAAAAATGTGCCCAATAAATCAAACATATGATGAGAAGAATCCGGCAGATGTGACACTGGCTTGCAGTGTGCAAATCTGCATGGTGATCTTTTAGAGTGTTTGGTGTCTCCTAGCGGAGAAAAAAGTGCCTTGACATGCTTCCAGGGACTGACAGCTCTTCATTCTCCATTCAAAAGGCAGAGATGGGCAGAGAAAGGATGGATAGCCAGGGAGATGAAAGCTTAACTCTAAGGTTATTGACTTAAAACCCAAAGCCACACAGGTGAAAATTGGAAATTTTATGAAATTTACTTGGTTGGAAACAAGTGTGCAATTATATAAGCTTCCTAAACATGCCAAAGCATCAGGGAAAAAGCCCTGTTGTGTGCAGAAGGTGAGCAACAATGCTAAGGCCATTGGTGGCCCTTGCCAGGACTAGCCTTTGAAAATAATTCAAAAAGGTCCATTTATTTTTTTTTTGCTGCTGCCTCAGTTCCCTCTCTGTGCCATCTTACTGTCCTTCCTTCCTCTTTCTCCTTCCAGTTACAGGCATCCCCTTCACAAGCAATGTGAGCTTTTAGGGATGAGCACCTAGGCACATCTTTGTGGAAATTTAAGATTTACATTCATTCCATTTTAGGCATTTGAATTTGACATTGCAGCCTTTGTCGTGGAACACAATGTTTGTTCCTTACAAGCAGACAAATGAGCATTTTCTGCTTTTGTGTGGGGAGGGCAGGTTTCGGCAAGCTCTCTTGTTGGTACATCTTGTTTTGCTGTGTCCAGTAAGAAAGCAGTTAAATAAACCCAAACTCTTGGGCTTCTTGTTTAAAAGTGTTCCTCCCCTTTTTTCTTACCATGATGAATATTAATTTTTAAGTCAAAGTTGCTCCATCAACTCTAATGTCAAATACATTTGAAAAAAGGGAGTTCCCATCGTGGCTCAGTGGAAACCAATCTGACTAGCATCCATGAGGACACAAGTTTGATCCCTGGCCTCGCTCAGTGGGTTAAGGACCTGGTGATGCTGTGTGCTCTGGTGTAGGTTGCAGATGTGACTTGGATCGGGCTTTTCTGTGGCTGTGGCGTAGGCCAGTGGCTACAGCTCCAATTCATCTCCTAGCCAGGGAACCTCCATATGCCACAGGTGGGGCCCTAAAAAAAAAATAGAATAAATTTGAAAAAAAAGACTCAGACTTTTGGAAAAGATGGTGGGGCAGTTATATTTCAGGTTCGGAGCTTACTGAGGCTGATGAGCTGTCTAACAGATTCAGACCGTATCAGATCATTTTGCTTTGGCGTCCCCATTTAAGTGTGCATGAGGCTGTTTTGTGAGCTCATCCTTTTTTTTTTTGCAGAGAGAATGAAACTGCCTGGGGGAACAATACAGAGCCTTGGTGAGGACTGGAATAAAGTCTCAAGACTGCTGTGCTGTACTATGTACAGCAAACAGCAGATGCCACAGAACTGCTTTTTAAAAAATCTTGCCTTTCCCATGTCATGCTAAAAATACAGACCTAAAAAGACCTGAAAAACTTGAAAGAACTAGAGAAGCAGGCTGTAGTTAAATAGAGGCAATATGCAAGGTCATGGAAGTAAAACAACAAACAAACAAGAGCACACTGTATAAAATAAGACATATTAGAGCTTTCTTATGTTCCAGAGCAGCTTTTGTAATAAATTCAGAGCAGAAGTAAGAACGGAATTAGAAAACTGGATAGTCCCTTGGAGACTGAAAAAGGCTACAGAAAATGATGCAGTAACACTGGTACGTCAGATGGAATGCTCTTATATTCCCTGAGCCTTCTCATCTCTTTTTATCCCTTTTGAAATTCACCTTAGAAAAACCTTATGTGGTTTCTGCCTGGCCAACTCAGACTTGGTTCTCTGTTTTGAACTCTAGTTATCTGCCTGTCTCATAGGTGTCCCCTTCAGTTGCTCATTGTGTGGCTTGTCACTCTGACTAGGCTCTGAGCTCTAAGATCAAGAAACATGTCTATTTTATTTTATTTTTTGCTATTTTAGGGCTACACTTGTGGCATATGGTGGTTCCCAGGCTAGGGGTCAAGTCAGAGCTACAGCTGCCGGCCTATGCCACAGCCACAGCAATGCACGATCTGAGCACTTCTGCAACCTACACCACAGCTCATGGCAACGTTGGATCCTTAACCCACTGAGTGAGGCCAGGGATTGAACCCACATCCTCATGGATCCTAGTCGGGTTCATTAACCACTGAGCCATGAAGAGAACTCCAAGAAACATGTCTTTAATATCTTTGGAATTTCCTCTATAGCTTGGGTACTGTAATTTTGTCTACAGATGGTGTTCAATGAATGTTTCCTAATTCACTGGATACTTCCAGATAAAATAAGTTAGGAATTCCCATTGTGGCTCAGTAGTAATGAACCTGACTAATATCTATGAGGACTTGGGTTTGATCCCTGCTTGGCCTAGGTGTTAAGGGTTAACGATTAGTGGGTTAAGGACCTGGTGTTGCTGTGAGCTTCGGCATAGATGGCAGATGCAGCTCAGATCCTGAGTTGCTATGGCTGTGGTGTAGGCTGGCACTGTAGCTCCAATTCCACCCCTAGCCTGGGAAATTCCATATGTAGCAGGTGCAGCCCTAAAAAGGAAAAAAACAAGATTAATGTAAAGGGATTCAACTTTCCTTCTACTGTTAATATCTATGTGCTGGATTTTGAAATATCTGTGGAAGATGACATAAAGGCTAGAGAGAGAGACTTTGGGACACTCCCTCCACACTACGTAGTAGAAAACAAATGTAAACACGCTGTGATCTATAGACAGCATACCCTAAATGCTTGAAGAATACCAAAGTTGTGAATATTTACACACATGGCCCTGTGTAATTCAGCCATCAACTGTCCCAGTTTGTCTGTTATTCTTCCATTTCTTTATTCTTAGCTTTATTTTCTTTGCCTTTCTTTTGCTCTTTTGCTTTTTTCTCTCTGCATTTCTTTGTTTTGTTGTTATGCATTTCTCTTCCTACCTTTATCCCTCGCTTCTTTATTATCTGAAAGTGCTTTCCAAAGAGTCAAGTCCTACACAAATGTGAAGCTGTCTTATCATTATTATTCTTACCATCTTTACTATGTAAGTCTTTTGGATTTTTTTTTTTTTTTGAGAAAAAAGAAGCCAATATGCTAATCTAAATTCAATGAAGGTTTCAGGAAATAAAGAACAGCTGCATGTGGTCCAAGCTTCAGAGCCAGCAAATAAGGACCTGAGGAAACTTGGGAATTGATAGGAAAACTCCAGAGGAGATGAGAGAAATACGCCGTAGGGATTAGGAAATTTCTGCTGAAAAATTCATGTGTTCACAAGTGTTTTGGACCAACATAGCTACCCCTGTCTGGTTGTTTATTTTTTTGAATCTTTAATGACCAGTAGGGCTGTTGAAACTTACTTGATTTGGGGGTATCAGACTTCTTGTGCAAAAGATGGCTGGGAATCCACTCAACTCTCCTAAAATATGCACTAAGTTTTGGAAAGAATTTTCTCTTATGGGAAACATCCTATTCCCAAAGAAGGCCATTAGCCTGAGATGGGTTTTTTCCCAGGGTGGAAACTGAAGGGAGCCAGTTGGTCCAGTTGCCAGGACTCAACCTTCAGGAAGGGTTAACATCTGTGACAGACTCTATCCTTTTCGCTTGATCTTTTGGAAGAACTGCTTTAAAGTCAAAATTGAAGTTCACAAGATTCTGCAGAAGAATCAACTGATCCCAGAAATGAGCTCTTTCTTATCGTTTCCTCTATTTCCTCACATTTCAAGTGCAAATATGAAGACCCACTGTGGAAAGTTGCTGTGAGGATTAAACAACATAATACAGGTGCCTCTCCCACATAAAATGATCATCACTGTTGAATCTCAGGCCATTTCCCCAAATATGCTCATCCAGTTGTTCTTTAAGGCTCGAGGGGAACTGTTGATTCTGGTAGGCCACAGGATGTCTGAAGAGTTAAGATAAATGCTTTCACACTGAGAAAAGATGGAGGGGGCTGCCTTTCTAGGTCTCACTAAGGATCTGTTGGGTGGAACATAGCCTTCATTTGGATTTGGTAAGAGCTTCACGATAGGACCGTATAGACAAGAAATTAATGCCACTGGACATCTAGCTGCCTGCTTGCCTTTGATCACATTGGCAGAGTGAATGTGGGGCCATTGGACTGACCCAGGCCTTTTTCTGCAGGTGAGATGGGAGAGAGTAGCCCCTGTCCAGTTCTCTTGTCAGACATCTCAGGCACATTTGGATCTCTGTTGGGCTACGGCAGAAACTCATCTGGGAAAAAAAGACCATTGCAGGGTCGGGATTGGTTTTATTTGGCTCAGAGTCTGGATTTGGCTGAAGCTGAACAGACAGAATAAAATAATTATACAGGAGATATTTGTAAAAATAAAGCTGGGTACCACAAGAGCTGTCATCATCCCTGTTTTACTGTTTGGATTGGGTCATAGTCTTTCCTGAGTAGAGGAACAAGAGGACAGCATAACGTTGTCCCTGTAGCTCTCCAGTCACAGGTAGTCTCAACCCTGCCCAGCCCCAACAACTTTGAGGCTGGCCCAGCATCTGGTTCAGGCCCTCTGTTCCTGGGCCTGGGGTGAGGGTGCTTTTGTCATAAGGTCTTTCAATATCATCCTGGCTCCGTGGGAGGCAGAGTCAATGCTTTAAGCTCTGGGGACTCAACTTTGTTAAGCTTTACTTCTGACCTGTTTCCCCTAGCATGATGAGCTCTGCTCCTGAAGACGAGGGACTGTCATTTGCTGGTTGATTGCAAAATGTCACTTTATGTCTGGGGTCCTCAGTTTCCTTGGAGTGAGGGCATTTAGCCTGGATTGCTGCACAGTCTGTGAATCTGTGTTCTGCCTGTGCCTGGGCGTGTGTCCATCCTTCATTCCTTCCAGGCCCTGGTCCTGGGGCTGTTCTTCCAAATTGTTCCTGGCCCCTCTTCTCTTATCCAGATTACTCTGTGCACAAGAACAAGATTACGTTTGAAAGGATCATTGTTTCTTATAAGATAAACAGCTGTGATAAAGTAAGGGCTAACCTATTTCAGAAGCAGACAACCGAGAAGTTTATGGCTTTCTCTTCCTTAGAATTAACCAGTTTTTCTTCTTGGAACATGTTTTATAGAACTTGACTAATTCCTCTGGCAATATGTGGCCAAAGTTTTCTGGACTGTAGAACAAAATCTCCGAGTTATCTGGCACAGACAACGAGTAAGCAGCAAGAGGCAGGAGAAAGCCTTTGCAGTGAATTTTGGAATCCAACTCTAGTTGAATGAATTTTGGAGTCGGACACTAATAAAGCAGATGAAGGATAGGGGCAACTATCCTGGAAGAATTGCAAATGACCCAATGCATTAAAAAAGTGTCTAAGTTCTCTAATAATGAAATACAAAAAAAAAAAAAAAAGCCAAGAAAACCTCAAAACGCTCTTCCTCCCCCTATCATTTTGGCAATAAATGGTTAAAGCTGGTGTGCCTGTGATGTGAAGAAATGGGCGCGCTTGGACAGCTATCTAACACAACATTTTGGAGGGCAGCTGGGTGATATGCACTGAAGTGTAAAATGTATCGTCTCGGAGTTCCCATCGTGGCTCAGTGGTTAACCAATCCGACTAGGAACTATGAGGTTGCATGTTCGATCCCCGGCCTTGCTCAGTGGGTTAAGGATCCGGCGTTGCCGTGAGCTGTGGTGTAGGTCGCAGATGCAGCTCAGATCCCGCGTTGCTGTGGCTGTGGCTAAAGCCATGGAACCTCCATATGCCACAAGCATGGCCCTAGAAAGGTCAAAAAAAAAAAAAAGACAAAAAAATGTATCGTCTCTTTGCCTAGCAGCTCTCAGGTTAAGACTTACCCTAAGGAGATAACTGTATGAACATAAAAATAAGTTTGCAAAAGCATATTCACAGGGAAAACTGGAAATAGCTTTGATATTCATCAGTTAGGGTGTGGCTTAGTCAATTATGATCAACACCTTCCAGGAAGTTCTGTGCAGTCAGTAAAAGTGAGGATAAAGAGCCTTATGTGTGATGTGGAGAATTATTTAGTGACATAAATAAAATGATGACATTTGTATAAAGTTATATTAACAGAAACATGGGAAGTTTTCACTGAAGTTTTTTTTTGGGGGGTGGGACTGCACCAGTGGCATATGGAATTTCCCAGGCTAAGGTCAAATCGGAGCTACAGCTGCTAGCCTGCACCACAGCCACAGCAATGTGGGATCCACACTGCATCTGCGACCTGTCACCATAGCTCATGACAACACTGGATCCACCACCCACTTAGGCCAGTGATCAAACCTGCATCCTCATGGGTACTGGTCAGATTCATTTCTACTGCATCACAACGGGAACTCCTCACTTAAGTTATAACTGGTGGAATTTGAGGTTACTTTTACTTTCTTTTTTTGGCCACACCTGAAGCATATGGAAGCTCCTGGGCCAGGGATCGAACCCATGCCACAGCAGTGACTCTGAGCCACTTCAGTGACAACACCAGGTCCTTAACCTGCTGTGCCACAGGGGAACTCCTACTTTCTTCTTCAGTTTCCAGTTCTGCCACTTACTTGCTCTGAATCCTTAGGAAAGCTAATTTAACCTCTCTCACTCTTGGTAAAAAAATGAGGATAATAACACATATCAACCTCTTAGAGGTTACTGAGGGAATCAGGCAATAAAACACACGTCAAGCACCTCGGATGGTGTAAGAAAATTGATTTTTTTTCACACAGTTTCTACTTCACTTTAATTGTGTGAGTACAGACAGCTGTGTACCTATGCCCATGCTTCAAAGAGAGAAAGCTAAGTGGGCTTTGAATAGTTTCCATTGATTTAAATGCAGGAAGAGCCCTACTTCCAAATATGTGGAACAGTTTTTCCTAAGGCTACAGTCTGTCAGGAAAAGGCCATACTGAGTCATTGTTTTCTGAAGGCGGGAGAGGAGATTGAGTGAGTGAGGCTGTTGGGCAGCCTAAAATAATATTGCATTCTTGTCGTCCTTACGCAGTTCAAGACCAAGTGATTTTGGATGGATCTCCAGCTTCCCTCTTGGTTTGGAAGAAGAAAGCTTTTGTCTTTTATGCTCTTAAACAACAGAGCTTTGTCCTCTACTCTGGAGCATGCAAACTAAAGAGAAGATTTCCTGAAGGGCCATCCTATTTACTGTGAGGAATGACTCCAAGTGGCAAGTAGTAGAGTTAGCTCCAACCACCTGTGGAGGCCCCGCATCAGCCACAGAGGAAGGCAACCAAGACTCACCAAGTCCAGCAGATTTACTTTTATATTATGCTAATGTTGGTGGACTCAACCATTTAAAAATGCCCTGTCTACACGGGGCCTGTTTTGGTCTACAGAACAAATAACCTGGTATGGCTTACTTTATCTGCGGCAGCAAAAGGGCAATGGCAGTAGTTTGAGGCTTTTTCCTTTGGGAAACATGTGGTCCGTAGACAGTTGTTTCAAACACTGCTGCGTTGCCGTTGATACTGTGGCATGACAGTAATGGAGGCTCAAGCGTTTCCAGCCATCAAAAGCTGGAGTTCCCGTCATTGCACAGTGGAAATGAATCCGACTAGGAATCATGAGATTTCGGATTCCATCCCTGGCTAAGGATCCGGCGTTGCCATGAGCTGTGGTGTAGGTTGCAGACGCAGCTCGGATTCTGCATTGCTGTGGCTGTGGCTCCAGCTCCTGTTAGACCCCTAGCCTGGGAACCTCCATATGCCTCAGGTGCAGCCCTAAAAAGCAAAAAAAAAAAAAAAAACAAACCCCAAAAAACATTAAGAGTTTCCATCAAAAGCTACCAGCACTGGAAGGACACAAATCAGGCTGTGTCTCTCCTGTCTCCCTCTTCTCATTTCTCTTTCCTTGGGCCAAGCACTTTCTGGTCTGGCTACCACACTGCCGTGCCCCTGTGCAGTTTTTAGTCCATAAAGGTCAGGTCTGAGAGGAGTGCATGAGGTTGGGATCAATGCCAACTCTTAATAATTATAGCTAGGAAGTATCAAGCACTTGTATCATGTCAGGTTTTGTGTTAAGGGGTCTGCATGTACTCTCTCTGTTCTTCTCGACTTAATCCATGATGACTGGCTTTATGAGCACGGGTTGGGGAGTGGGGGAGATGTCAATGAAAAGGCAGATTCCTAGGCTCTGTTCTAGACCTGTGAGGGGAGCAGCCTGTGGTGGGGTCAGAGGTCTACCATTTTAACAAGCATTTAGCAATGCGCATGAAGTTGAGGAGCCTCTGTGTTCATTTTTAGAGCACAGGGGGCTCAAGTGCCATTTGCTTTCCTTCTACTGCTCTGATTTCTACACTCAAAAAAAAAAAAAATCGTATGTACTGGGAGATGTGGAGTGACCTATATCTCTTAGTAGCTGGTGATTGCGAATGTGTCCCCTTAGCCACAGTGCTTTTGAGGCACCAAGTATTTATCTCTATTGTGAGAGAATTAAAAACTGAGAAACCTTTTCTGGACTGCTGGTGACCTGTGCTGGGGACATAGAGAGGGAAGACTCAGGGATCACAGAGGCAGGACTGTTACGTGTGGTTGTATGGCTTGTGCACAGCCCAACTGGCCATGCTGGCCTCGCGTGGAGGAGTGAAAGCTGGCATTCGCCTTGGCCCAGGGCTGTGGGCATTGGTCTGGCCCACTCCTGAGAGGAGAAAGTGACTGATGTGCTGGTGTGGTTCCCAGGGCCCAGAAAGTCCCGCTTGCCTTCTGCATGGCTTTGTGGTCATGCTCCAAGGGTCCTGAAATGTTCAATGTTATAAATTCTTTGGTTCTCGGGTTTATTTCTAGAAAGCCTCTGTTAACATGAAGGGCCACGTTGAGGTTTCTGCTGTGGTGCAGTGGGTTAAGAATCTGACTCTTGGAGTTCCTGCCATGGCACAGCGGAAACAAATCCGACTAGGAACCATGATGTTTTGGGTTTGATCCCTGGCATTGCTCAGTGGATTAAGGATCCGGCGTTGCTGTGAGCTGTGGTGTAGGTCGCAGACTCGACTCGGATCTGGCGTTGCTGTGGCTGTGGCAAAGGCCAGCAGCTGTAGCTTTGATTAGACCCCTAGCCTGGGAACCTTCATATGCTGCAGGTGTGGCCCTAAAAAGATAAAAAAGAAAGAAAGAAAAAAATCTGACTCTTTGTAGATGCAAACTATTCCATTTAGGATGGATAAGCAATGAGGTCCTCCTGTACAGCACAGAGAACTATATCCAATCTCTTGGAATAGAACATAGTGGAAGATAGTAGGAAGGAAAGAATGTATGTACAGCAGAAATTGGCACAATACTGTAAATCAACTATACTTTAATAAAAATAAAATAAATTAATAAAAAAGAATCACGACAGCATCTCAGATTGCTGCTGAGGCTTGGGTTCTATATCTGGTCTGGTGCAGTGGGTAAAGGATCCAGCGTTGCCGCAGCTGTGGCGTAGGTCACAGCCGCAGCTTGGGTTCAGTCCCTGGCCTGGGAACTTCCAGATGCTGCTGGTGCAGCCATTAAAAAAAAAAAAGAAGAAGAAAAGAAAGGCCACATGGAAGATAACAAAACAGGGGCATTAATCCTAGTGGCACAGACTGGTTTAGTCTGGTGACTCTGGGTGGCACACAAGGGGATTCACTTGGTGGGCAGGGAATTCAGGCTCTTTGGTGGAGGAAGCTGGGGAGACTAGGAATATTAATTTTTTTTTTTTTTTGAGCAGGGAGGCAAAGACAAAGCGGGAGAGGGGCTGAAGACAGCTGGATGTGTGTCACAGTTCTGAAGGTTCGCTTCCAACACACCATTTTCTAAATTCTTTAGCCGCACCCGCCCCCCGCCCCCGCCACCATCCTCCTCCTCTCCGGTGGAGGCCCAGTGAGTCTCCTCAGTCGCAGGACTGGACCTGCAGCCATACTGCAGGTGGCCGCAGAGAGAAACTTCACGGCCAGCTCTGTAGCTGTTGCAGCGTCGGGGTGCAGGGGGTGCAGGGGAAGAGTCACCGGGCCTCTGAATCTGAGACCCCCTCCGCTGTGCATTCCTCTGCCAGGAGCAGGATACTTAGGGTGCTCGTCAGATTCGTTTCCCCTGCGCCACGACGGGAACTGAGGAGCAGGCTACTTAGAATAGACACTTGGTTTAGCTCAGTCAACTCCCTGATGAGCCCCATACAGAGCTTCCGCACATGCGGTCATTTCTAGCAACCTGGGTGGGCTTCTTTTCTTGATCGCCTTGTTGAGAAAGAGCAGAGGGGATTCTCTGACTCTAGCAAAAAGTCTGTGCTACTATTAAGCCTTAACGTTTGAGTTCATTTTGGGTCTTGCAGAAAGTGCCCCCAGTTTTTTAAAGGCTTTCTTTTTTTTTTTTTTCTAAACTGAAAATGTTCCCCACTTTTCCCACTGGTTCTTTTACCTTTCATGCGAATTCATGTGATAGGTGGTACGGATTTATTGATTTACCCAGCGGGGAATACGCGCCTCCCATGGGAGAAGGTAAGTGGCAGGGGTTTCACTGCAGAGAGGCTTTTCTGTGGTCTTAATGGTGGGTGCTGGGGAGGACCCCGCAGGTGAAGAAATGCATCCGCAGAAGCACCCTGCTGAGAGAGCATGGGCTCCGCAGCACCTGCAGGCAGCTAGATGTGGCTGATGGGCGCGTGTGTGCCACGGACGGGGACAAAGGGCAAGCCCCGTCCTGAGAGAGTGAAGAAACGGTTGCATGTACAAGTCCAGGGTCCTTCCCTGGGGCAGCTGTTCCCTCACCAAGCAGACTGTGTCTTCTCTGCCCCCTCTTAGAAAGTTGAAGTTTCATTTAATAATCTCCTACTCTGAGAAACCCCTCATCATGGGAGGAAGGGAGATAATTGGCTTCAGTGTTCTCTTATACTGAAGCTGAGTGGTTGGCGTGAATTCTAGACGTGGTTCACGTGCTTGGATCATCAGCACAGCTGTTTGTAATAGGTAAGTTTTTTTTCCCTCTTCAAATCTTTTTTGGTTAGGGTGCCATGTCTAAAATTAGCGGCTTCCAGTGTTTTTTTTGCCTTAATGCATGAATCTTTAAACTAGCCTGACCTTCATACTCTCTCTCATCTGAATCATGTCTGCCACAATTACCCCCTTCTGTGTCATTTCCTAGGTTTGTGTCCCAGTGTGATATACTAAATTCAGGGCAGAGTTGAAAGTGTAAAGTAATAAGCAGGCAGGAAACTGACAGTAGACCCATCTCCTTGAGTTATCTCAGAGGCTTTAAGGTCAAAAACTTACTTATGTAAATGTTACCTGAAATATGTGCCATTAATAGATATATTTCACCATATCTGGCTGTTCAGTAATTGATCTTCATTTTGGATAGAGTGTACATTTATTGCAATGAGCTTAATAACAATTATCATACAAATGACAGTTTTCTGTTAATGAATATTCAGCATGTAATAGGCTCAGTTCGAAGCAGGTGTTGCCCATTTATTCCCCACGCCAAGCCCCGGAAGTAGTCACGGTGGGTGGTGCCGCTTTTTACAGGAGGAAACTGAGGCACAGAGCTCTTAAGGAACTTGCTCCAAGTCCTCAGTTAAGAGTCAGAGCTGGGCTTGGAACCCAGGCAGTCTGGCTCAGAATTTTTGCTCTCAACCTCCATGCTGTAATGCTTACACATTGCTTGCAACGAAGAGCTGTTTTTAGCATCAAATGTGAAGACTGAGACCCTTCAAGTTTTTCTCTTACAAAATGTAAGTAACTGCCTGTTTTTATTTGTGTATATACATTGTTGCATAGCTTTTGAGAAACACCGACACAGAGTAAGCTTAAAGAAATTGAGATTCTTCTTATCTCGTTGCCTAGAAGAATTTTGACTATATGTGAGTGCCAAGGATTGTTGGTTGAGGTTAATTTTAAGTCTAATATGTTGTAGAATTTTGTCACACTCATTGTATGTTTCCACACGTTCATGTTCTTAGGGAGACTGAATTAAAAAAAACAACAACGAAAATTCCCCACCCCTGCCACCCCGTGTGACAAGAACGTGTTTGGTTATGAGGTCTATGTGTCCAAATGACGGGTTTTGTTATCTGAACCAAGAACATAAACTTAATCCCTGCAATGACCACAGATTTAAACTCTGGTACCTTTTATTTCAGTCAAAATACCTTTTTAATTGAAAATTTTTATTTATTTTTGCTTTTTGAAGTGAGCAGGCCTTCATGCTGACATTTTTCTAAGCAACTGCTTCTCTCTTGGTTTAGACCAAAGATACTGTCTCCAAGAGTCGGCGTTTGAACTGTGTGCAGCTCCCCCCGCCCCCAGCGACCTGGTCTGAGGTGTAGGGTTTCTTCAGGAAGAAATCCAGGGTTGTGAAAACAATGGGCTATTTATTCATGTCACCTGGAGGGCAGTTAACATCCTGCCATACTCAGCTGGTCTGACACGCTAATATCGGGGGTGTGGGGTGGCCAGAACGTTTCTTAAGAGTTTTCTCATGAGTGACTCTGCCCACATAAACTGCAGGGCCAGACAGATTAGCTTATGAGCCTAAAATCATTCTTAGCTCAATCTTAGGGACACTTTTCAGTCAACCAGAGCAGCTCTGATATTTGAGATTTGCTGACAGCTCTTGGTTCAGAGAAAGGTTTGCATTCCTGAGCTGCTTTTCTTTCACTGGGATCATCTTAATTCTTATCTGTGAGACTGAGCTCGAGAAAATAAGTGAGAACTGGATTCAACTGTTTGGGGGACCCTTGCAGACCATGAGCCTCTTCGTGCCTGATGGGACAGCCAGGAGGTCTTAGTTGATGGTGATGATGGAGACAGTCTCTAGCCAGAACCTGCTAGCAAAACCCCGATGAACTGACAGTGAGGCCTGCTATCAGACTGTAACACAGTGCAGTGACAACTTTAGGCAAAAGAAGGTTAGAGTGTTGTCACGTATTCTTACATTTCCTCCTTCATTGCCTTGTTTTCAATAGAGCAAAGAAATCAAATGTAAACAGATAATTGGCTTAAGTGGGACTGTACTAAGATTACTTCCTTGGTTCCAGTGTGAGGTTTTCCCTGCTATGTGGCAGCTCCAGGCACTAAATATCTACCGCCCCGCCCCACCCACCAAATTGCCAAGTAGCACATCTTAGGCTCTTCCGATTATTATGATTACTGGAGGGGAAGGCCATGCTGGTCTTTTAGAAAGCTTTCATCATGAATGTGTTTTAGGGTGAGCAGTACTTACTGACAGAGGAACAGCTTCAATTTCAGTCAAACAAAACCTTTAGGGTTTGTAAGGGACAGGGATCCAGGGTCTGCCTGAAACTTATATTGACACAGGGAGTGTGCAGAAGCCATGAGAACATCTAACTCATGGACTTGCACGATGGTTGTTGGCTAGCGTCTTGGATGGGGAGATGTTTGTTTTCAGGTTGTTGAGGTTTTCCTATGGAAATTTCTAGATTACTGTACATGTGAATGACTTAAACACCTTAGAGGATTCTCGGTCTTGTCTACTGACAAATGGAGATTTGAACATGGGCATTCAGTGGGATTTGAATGTAATTTTATTCAGGGCAAGAGAAACCGGGAATTCTGGGTGTTGAGGGTGTAATGACAACATTAAGGGCTTGCTTTCCATTTTGGACTAGATAATAGGGAATTGTTGAGTACAGGGCATCACAATTTTAATAGCCTGGCTTCTTGAGAAGTTTCAGATCTAGCACAGTCACCATAGGCAGCAACACTGTCAAATAAACAAAGGTTTAATTAAATAAAAGATATTTAAACAGAGCAAAATATTCCTCCCTGGCTAGTCACAAACTGGACAACTCAAAGAACAAATTGTGGAGGAATTGCCATTGGATTATTTTTTCTGTTCCCTGTGTATTGCTATATTTTTCTTCATGGTGTCAAATCACAAGTTGAATTCAGTCAATTATCTACACTAAACAAAGAGTGCATAACTGACTCTTCTGTTACTGTTGCTTCTATTTCATCACTAAACAAAGCAAGTTTCCATTCCCGGCTTCTTCCTTTGGGAGCATAGAGAACTGACAGGAGTTGAATATTGTGGAGGTTCTGTTGTCACTTTGAAAACATAACGATTGACTTAGTTATTTAAACGTTTGTTACCACAATTTTTTTTTTTTTGGTTGCTAATGTTATACTTGCTGCAAAATTTCCTGAAGAGACACACCATTTGCTGAGAATTTGAAAGGATTTATCACCAGGTAAAGTATGGCAAGTATTTAAGAGTGTGATGTTGGGATTATCTGTGGGTCAATTCTTTTTTTTTTTTTATTTTCTATTTCAGTCACTTATTTTGACTTACAAATGCTTTACACGGGTCCGTTAAGAAGTACAAATTTGGAACTATGGTAGAAACAAGTAGCTGGCATAACTAATACCTCAAAATGTAATGGGAAATAAAGAAAATGTTAAGAAAAAAAACCTGGGCCACACAGGGCTCTGCCAACTTGCTTTTAGGTCATTCTCTGCGCCAACAGTCCCACCAAGGTACATGCTGGTACATTCTTCCTTGGCCGATGTACCAAGGGCCAGAGGAGCCGAATGATAACCTATCTTCCTAATTACTTTCTGGGCACAATTATTCCCTTTCAGACACAAAGAGCATTTAGTTGTACCCATTAAACCCCTTTTCACTTTCCTCCCCTGCCCGGGCTGCCCTTACGCTTACTTCTGTGGGTAGATGAAAAAAGGCCGACCATCTGAAAAGGCAGCTCTAAAATGGTTCTGGAAAACGATCTCTCTTCCTCTGCAAATGATTTTGGTTTCAAGTTTATTTCAGGTACATTAAGGCTCCCCCAACGCCTACTTAATAACAAATGATCCTACCAAAGATGAGATAGAAAAAGGTAAAATAAAATCAAAGCATACCTAACTGCCTGAGTGACTTAATGTCTATCATTTGGACTCCACATTACTCCTATTAAAAATTAAAAGAAAAATGAAAATTACCTTTGGGCTTTTGCTGCCACAGTTGCCCTCCGGGTTCCAGAGGCAGCTCGAGTCCTTTCACTCCGGCACGGTTGCGATTGCCAAGCCATGAAAGATCTTTCTTCAGGTGAAGTTGCATTTCTCTGAGTCCTCTGTCCTGCTTCCTTCACACAATGAAGCTGCGATGTTTTCCTCCCTGGCCTTGCAACGAAAAGGGATTCCGGATAAGCCGATTGTTGTGTGGAATATCTCATCTTTGTTGTTCTAGTGCAGCCCTTTCAGCTTTCCAGAGCCAGTCAGACTTGTTATGAGGAGCGAAGTGATTGGCTGGATCTGGGGCTCAGTTTCATAAATTATAGCCCAGCGTACGAGAAGCACGAGTCCTATAGTTGCTGTAGTCCAGAGGCCTGCCAGTTCCTGCTTTAACGTATATGTAATGGTAATTGAGTTCTAACACGGCCTTGGATGTTTCTGTCCTAAATAGCTGACATTGCATCTTCAAGACTGTGTGAGTAATCCTGACTTTTTTTTTTTAAACTCCGTAAATTAATTACATGCCCCGAGAGGGAGTGATTGTAATTAGAAAATACTGAAGTAGCAGATGATTCATTTTCAAGGTGCTGTTTTCTATGTATCAAGTTCAATGCAATTAATCTGAAAGCTTCTCGGACCTGGCAGGGTTATTCCAGCTTTCGGCCATGAATCACAGTCTAGCTGCATTCTGAAGGAGGCTGTTCACTGCATTTGCCAGCCCTGTTTGTTTTGCGGGCTCAGGAAAGTGATAAAGGTCCAACAGGAGCAGGTTAAAATAGGCTGCTGGTGTCAAAGCAACGGCTGAGAGCCCTTGAGTCAGGCAAGTTTCAAGATCCCCCCACCCCCATCCCCGCCCCAGAGTCTACAGCTGGGAGGGCACAGTTCATGACAGGCAGTCCTTTTGCGACCCAGGTGCACAGCAGGTAGAGCATAGAAAGAGGGAAAATGTGAAATGACAGCAATACTTGGCTTTACTGTCAGCCAAAGCTGAATTAAATCATATTCTGGTTCTGTTTATGTGGTAGAGAGCTGGATGAGAAATCCTTGGCTTGATATTTTAAAGCCTTTCAAGGAGCACGTTAAGCACACACAGACAACAACCGTAACGGAAAAAAGTATGTGGATCGGAATGTGTGGTCGGAGCGGATCAAATTATCTCAGGGAAGCCGTTGTTGGGTTTGTGTAATTGCTGGGGGTGACTTGTGTTGCTAACCAGGTTGAAGAGAGAGCCGGAGCAGACCGAGATGAGAAACTAGAAAACATCAGCGTTTTACTACCTTCTATATCATACATTGCAGGACAGAATTAATACTGAGTATAGATTGGTGAGTGTAAGCAGTTCATTTTTTATTTTGAAACATTATCGATTTCTCTTAGCCTATTATAAAACTTGGGCTTTTGTCTGTGGAGTTAATGCTGAGAAATAATTTTTCTTTCTCCCAAATAACTTTTATACTTTTTTCTCAATATTGCACAAAGCTAGGTAATTTCTTATTTTGGATTGTTTTCCAGTTTGGTTTTTGTCTAATTTTTCTTCTTTAGATTTGCCAGTGTTAATGTATATATTTGTGCTGTGTATAAGCCTAAAGCATAAATCATTTGAACAGTTTTTAAAATCATGGGTTTCTGTGGCAAATATAAACTTCTAATAGAGTACTTGCCAATTCCTGTAAAAATGTTATTTTTATCCTAAGAGCAGTTTATTTTTGGTTGCACCTATTTAAAGGACTGACATGATTTAATCTGTAGGAAAGGAGTAATAATTGTATTTTTGTAAAATTTTATGTTTTGGTCACACCGGACGTGCTATCTTGTTAAAAGATTTTTGCCTTCTGAAATATGACACCTTTTAGGTTACACCAATGGATGAGGTTTATAAAAGGAAAGAAAAATAATTAACATAGAATCCTTTCTCTATCAGCCAAATGTATATAAAATAGTTTTAAAATGTATAAATCTAATACATTCTTTCATAAACGCATTTACTTTATGAAGAAACTATGTTTCTTTATTGAGATAGAGGAGTGAGTTTATTTCTTGAGTTGTTATAGCTGTGGACGCTGATAGCCGTAGTTGACCTTGTTGTACGTTCCTAACGGACTGTGCTAGTGGAGGAAAGAGTGCGTCTCTTGAAGGGCTATAATCGCACCCCTCGAGAAGGTGTGGCGCTCAGATGAGCCGCCCATCCAGTTTGGAAAGTGTTTAGAACTTGGCTCAGGGCAGTTCTGGTGGGAGTCTAGACACCTTGCCTGGGTGCTTCTTTCAGGACCTTCATCTCTTCACTTCTTGCTGAAAAGCTGCTATCACATCTCTTTTTCATGAAAGGGCAGGATATTAAGGAAAGAAAGAGAGGGAGTCAGGTGCCCAGTGGACAGGTGTCCATGAGCCAGGCGTGAAAAAGGGAAACATTTCCCGAACAGCAGTAGTTCATCTTTGTTTCCTCTACTTCTCTTTATTTCCTATAACCGTTTTTGTCTAAGTGTGGATGTTCCTTTGCAGATAAGGTTCTATAAACCTATGCATATCTGCCGCAGACAGATGGATTTGACAAAAGATGTATCCAAAAAGGAATGTATTACATCATGAACTTGAGAAGCCTTCCTGAATACAAATTGGTTTTGGAAACTATTATCGCTACCTACTAAAGCAATGACATAAATCCAGATTGAAAAAAAATATTATTTCTTGATTGAATTACATTTTCCTGTGTTTCATATGGTGAAGTTTGCTTTTGGAAGGGCTTGCTCATCTCTTGAGACTTTTTCCCCCAGTCTTACGTATATATGGGGCTAATCTTGTTGCTTATTCTTGCTGAAGAATTTAATTATTTTTAGCTGGTGTTTTCAAAAGACTTACTGTCCCACCTGGAGCATGTTTTAGAGAAAGCAGAGCAAAATGAAACAAATACTGTCCTCCACCCCCAATGCATCAGAAAGAGGTAAATGCTTTAGATTTGGATGATTCCCTGTTTTTGGAGCTCGACACTACCCATTGGAAGAGGAGGAGTTTAATTACAAAATAAATTTTTCAATTTTAATTACGTAACATAGGCATGTGATATAATTCCCCATTGTATTAGTTACTGGCCAAAATTTTGTCTCTTGATTTCCAAGAAGCAGAATAGCCTAATGAATTAGTCTTGGGGTCAGTGAAGTCGTACTCAGTCATTACCTTTCTCGAAGCCTCAGTCTCTACGTCTGTAAAATGAAAATAATGATATGTGTCCCGGTATTTTACTGTGTTGGTGAATATCAGAAGCATGATCAGAAAGTGCTTGTGAAAGAATGTTTTGATTCTTTGTACATCGTGATATTCTATACAATGATATGTTATTATAGAAGTTGATAGCACTAGTTAGCTTTCTTTACTTCTAAAAGTATGTTTCCAGTATTGGATAAGTACTAAAAGCAAAGAAAGTCTTCACTGTTTGAGCTTGAAAAATTAAAGGTTTTCAGAGCCTCAGTCCTCATCTGTCCTTTGAGTATTAATACCTTTTGCAGCAACATGGATGGATCTAGAGGTTATCAAAATAAGTGAAGAAAGAAAGATAAATACCATGTCACTTATATACGGAATCTAAAAAATGCTACAAATGAACTTAGAAAACAGATACAAATGAACTTACAAAACAGAAACAGACTCAGGCATAAAAACAAACTTAAGCGTATCAAAGGGGAAAGGTGGGGCAGAAGGATAAATTAGGAGTTTGGAATTAACATCTGCACACTACTATATATAAAATAGGTATTAACAAGGACCTACTGTATAGCACAGCGACTTATACTCAATATCCTTTAATCACCTATATGGGAAAAGAATCTGATAAAGTGATTCAGTATAACCGAATCACTTTGCTATATACCTGAAGCTAACACAACATTGTAAATCAGCTATACTCCAAAGTAAAACAAAAATTAAAACAAATTCCAATAGGGTTACTGTGACAATAAAGTGGTTTTTAAATGTGAAAATATAGTAAGTAATAAAAATGTTTATTAAGTATGAAAATAATATTTAGTAAACTTCTGAGTGCCATGGAAATGCTACTATGACAACTATTATTAGTATATTAATACAAGGTATAAATTATCAATTAAAATGTTTTTTATTAAAGCATACTTGACTTTAAATGATCAATTTTTAAAATGGAAAATATCACAGACATTTCTTGCTGAGTGGTTTGGTTAGCTTTATAAGCTGTGTCAGCTTCCCTCAATGGGGTAGATTTTCTTGTTTGGTAAGCTGGTGCCCTATGTTCCTTCCACTTAGATACAGCACTAAGCCAGTGTCAGAAGATAAGCATTCCCTCACAGTCTGCATTTAGGACAGTTAATGACAAGGTTTTAGAGGACATAATTTGACCACAGGAAAAAGTGAGATAGAAAACTTCGACAGATGTTATCGGACTGTTTTGACTCTTTAAAGTAAAGGAATAATCATGTATGTAAAGGTGATGTTTATTCCTAGATCTTTTCAACCCAGGAGTAAAAGGAGTGGTCAAAATGCCTTTCTGAATGATTTAGAAATTTCAGTAGCAGTTTTGAATCCCAGATTTTTAACTGGTTGTACTTGAGAAGGTCATTACGCTTTTTGGAATATTGGCCACAAGTGTGCATACATTTTGGCTGCTTGAGTGCACTGTTTTTAAGAGTTTGATTTTCTAATAGTACTATTAGGAATAGGTATATTATTCCTAATAGAGCTATTGGTAAGTCTGGAGCAGTGCTACCACTATAGAATATAATTTTTTTTTAAAGATGAAACCATGTAAGAAGCACAATAAGTAAAACAAATAAAAAGGAAATGAATCCTCTCGCCTTTCTCCTCATCCTTGCCAACACTTGTTATTTGTAGTCTCTTTGGTGATAGCCATTCTGACAGGTGTGAGGTGACTATCTCTTTGTGGTTTCAGTTTGCATTTCTCTCATGATTAATGATGCTGAGCATCTTCATGTGCCTGTTAGCCATCTGTACATTTTCTTTGAAAAAAATGTCTATTCAGCCCCCTTGCCCATTTTTTGATAATACAAATGTATCTTGATATAAATAATATATTTGGATATTCACTCCTTTTTGGTCAACATCATTTGCAAATATTTTCCCCTGTTTTATATCTTTTTATCGATGGTTTCTTTGGCTGTGCCAAAGCTTTTTAATTAGGTCCCATTTTTTAAAATTTTGCTTTTATTTATTTTGCCTTGGAGAGATTTAAAAAAAATACTGCTATGTATTCAAAAAAATGTTCCTTCTAGGAGTTTTATGGTTTCTGGTCTTACATTTAGGTCTTTAAACCATTTTGAGTTTATCTTTGTGTATGGTATGAGGGAGTGTTATAATCTCAATGTTTTACATGTATCTGTCCAGTTTTCCCAGCACTGGTTGTTGAAGAGACTGTCTTTTCTCCATTGTATGTTCTTGTTTCCTTTGTTGTAGATTAATTGACCAAAGGTAAGTGGGTTTATTTCTGGGCTCTCTTTTGTTCCATTGATCTATGTGTCTGTTTTTGTGTCAGTACATACTGGCTTGGTTACTGCAGCTTTATAGTATGGTCTGAAGTCAGGGAGCCTGGTACTTTTTTTTTCCCTTTTTTTATAACAATTTTATTTCAATTATAGGTGTAGAAAAATCATCACAAGTCAGTTTGACAGATTTTGTGTACCAAACCCACAGTGCATCCCCCCACCCCCAGATTGTCTTATTTGAAGGGAGCCTGATACTTCTGACTCTGTTCTTTCTCAAGGTTGTTTTGGCTGTTTGGGATCTTGTGTGTTACCAACAAATTTTAAAGTTATTGTTCTAGTTCTGTGAAAAATGCCATTGATATTTTGATAGGGATTATGTTGCCTTGAGTAGTATGATCATTTTAACAATATTCTTCCAACCCATGAACATCTTTCCTTCTGTTTGTGTCATCCTCAGTTTCTTTCATCAGTATCAGTTTTCCAAGTATGGGTCTTTTGCTTCCTGAGGTAGATATATTCCTAAATATTCTATTCTTTTTGATGCAACAGTAAATGGGATTATTTCCTTAATTTTTCTTTCTGATAGTCTGTTGTTAGTGTATAGAAATGCAACAGATTTCTGCATTTTAATTTTGTATCCTGCAACTTACTGAATTCATTGATGAGCTTTAGTATATATTTTTTTGATGGTGTTGGAAAGATTTTCTATGAATAGTATCATGTCATCTGCAAACAGTGAAATTTTCATTTTTTTTTTTTTTTAGGGCCACACTTGTGGCATATGGAGGTTCCCAGGCTAGGGATTCAATCAGAGCTGTAGCTGCTGGCCTACACTACAGCCACAGCAACGCGGGATCCAAACCGCATTTGTGACCTACACCATAGCTCTCGGCAACACCAGATCCTTAACCCACTGAGTGAGGCCAGGGATCAAACCTGCAACCTCATGGTTACTAGTTAGATTAGTTTCCACTGTGCTATGACAGGAACTCCCAAACAGTGACAGTTTTTCTTCTTCCTCTCCAATTTGGATTCTCTTTATTTCTCTTTCTTGTCTGATTTCTGTGGCTAGGACTGCCAATACTATGTTGAATAAAAGGGGCAAGAGTGAGCATCCTTGTCTTGTTTCTGATCTAAGAGGGAATGCTTTCAGCTTTTCACTGAGTATTGATGGTAGCTGTGGGCTTGCTATATATGGCCTTTATTAAGTTGAGGTATATCTCCTCTATAAGCACTCTCTGGAGAGCTTTTATCATAAACGGATGTTAAATTTTATCAGGAGCTTTTTATACATCTGTTGAGATGCTTGTAGTACAGTTTGAAAACTGCCGTCTGGAACCTTCATCCTGACTTTCTTGTGTCTTTAGTGATTGGATAAGAGAACTCTCGAGTAATTTAAAATTATGAAAGAATATTTTTAACTTCTCCTCTCCCCCAGTTTTATTGAGATATAGTTGACATACAACATTGTATAAGTTTAAGGCATATAATGAGTTGATGTGATACAGTTACCTGTCGTAGTCCTCCCTTGTCCAAGGTTTGGCTTCCTGTAGTTTTCAGTTACCTGAGGTCAGCAAAGGCCCAAAAGTATTAGATGGAAAATTCCAGAAATAAGGTATTCATAAATTGTAAATTACATGCCAATCTGAGTAGCTTGATGAATGCCATCTTGTTCCTCTCACGCTGGACTTGAATTATCACTTTGCCCAGCATGTCCTACCCGTTAGTGATTTAGTGGCCGTTGTGGTGATCAGATCAGCTGTAAGAGTATCGCAGTGCTTGTGTTCAGAATAACCCTTATTTTACTTAATAATGATAATAATGGCTCCAAAGTTCAAGAGTAGTGATGCTGGCAATTCAGATCAACTTTATCATAGATAAGTATGTGTAGGGAAAAACGGTATGTATAGGGTTTGGTACTAGCCCTGGTCTCAAGATCCACTGGGGGTCTCGAACATACTCCCACGCATAAGATGGGGCTACTCATCGCAAAATGATTGCCACCACAAGATTAGCTAACATCTGCATCATGTCTCCTAGTTAGCATTTTTTCTTTTTTTTTTTTTGCAGTGAGAAAGTGTAAGATGTACTCTCTTAGCAACTTTCAAGTATATAAAACAGTATTATTAACTATAACTTCTGTGCTATACATTAGATCTCTATAACTCTTTCATATTATAACCAGAAGTTTGTACTTTTTGACTAACATCACCCCCTTTCCACAACACCCCCAGTCCCTGGCAACTACCATTCTACTCTCCAATTCTATAAATTCAGCTTTTTTATATTCCACATACAAGTGAGATCACACGGCATTTGTCTTTCTTTATCTGACTAATTTAACTTGGCACAATGCCCTCAAAGTTCATACTACTGTTGCAAATGGCAGGATTCCCTTCCTTTCTTTATGGCTAACATTCTACCTTGTATATATATATGTGTGTGTGTGTGTGTGTGTGTGTGTGTGTGTCACACATTTTAAAACCCATTCATTCATGGATGGACACTGAGGTTGTTTACGTATCTTGGCTATTATGAATAATGTGGCTATGTACGTGAGGTGTAACCATCTCTTTGAGACAGTGATTGCATTTCCTTCAGGTACATACCCAGAAGTAGGATTCCTAGATCATACAGTAGTTGTATTTTTAATTTTTGGAGCAGCCTCCATACAGTTTTCCATAATGTACCAGTTTACCAAAACGGATACTCCTGATGGGCAAGTTTCCTTCATTCAAGTGGTGTTCTTGTGACACTTCTCTCATCACCTCATTATCACCAGTTTCCAAGTCCTTGTGCTTTGCCAAAGGGGGAGACACACAATAGATGACTTGCGTTTTTTGGCCAGAGTTCAATCACATGGCCCCACCTGATAGAAAGGAGGCTCAGCCATGAGTCCTGTTTGTCTTTGGAGAAAATAGAAAGTTTGGTTTGGTGGTCAGCTTGCCAATTTATGCCATATCTTTTATTATTTTCTTTCCTTTTCTTTTTAGTCTTTTTTTCTCCTTTTCCTCCCCTCCCTCCCCTCTCCTCTCCCCCCCTCTTCTGTCTCTCACACCCTCTCCTCTCCTTTCCTTTCTGTTCTCTGATATGACATAGGATCTAGGACTTGAACCTAGCCACTAAGTATATGTTAAATTAAAAAAATTATAACCTTTACCATCTAGAAGAAATTAGGAATATGACTTCAGTTTTCAGCTCTTAATCCCACACATTAACAATTTTCCTAGGCTATTAAAATATAACTGAAAATTGTGACTATAGAGATAACTACTGATTTAATTCTTTTTTTTTAAGGGCCGCATCTGCAGCATATGGAGTTTCCCAGGCTAGGGGTTCAAATTGGAGCTGTAGCTGCCGGCCTACGCCACAGCAACACAGCATCCAAGCCGCATCTGCCAACCTACACCACAGCTCAGGGTGATACCGGATCCTTAACCCACTAAGCAAGGCCAGGGATCGAACCTGCGTCATCCTGGATACTAGTCAGATTCATTTCCGCTGAGCCACAACAGGAACTCCTCAATTTAATTCTTAGGTCCAGTGGTGAAAAAAGTGGTAGTGGGATGCTTTTCCCTTTCTAATTAGCTCATCCTTTTCTGTGTCAGGGGTTTGAATCTCTTGTTTTGTAGTTTTAGAAAAGGAAGAAAATGAAAAATGGGAACCAAAGGTATTAATAACTGATCAAAACTTATCCACTCCTTCCTGTTTCTTGTATGAATTTTGCAGTGAATGCTAGCTTATTATTGGGGAAAACTGCTATGAAGAGAGTGCACAGCTTTTGGAAAACTGTTTCTTGCATGGAGTTGAGCAAGTGGTAGAATTAGTATCAGCTTGGGTTTGTAACCTCTCCATTTTCTAGAGGTTAAAGAGATTTCTCTCCACTGCAAACTTTTGGAGACTAGAAAAAATATTTATATCATAAATAAAAAAGAACACAGATGCCTACTCAGTAACCAAAAGTATTTCTCAGATCATTGCTATTGAAAATTTTCTTTTAATTAACATCATAAACCAATTTTAGTTCTTCTCTCTGAATATATTAGGGTCAAATATTTTTGTTGGGTGGTAAGTCAATATTAACCTCAGTTATTTTAACAACCAAATTGCTTTCCTCTAGTATAAACCAAATTTATAATGAAGCTATTTAAGAAATAAAAGACAACAAATAAATATGTTTTAATCTTCATGTCCTGACCTAAGAAATAGAAGGATTTACTTACTTCGCATCTTCATATTTATCTGATTGAATGAGGGGTGCCTAAAAAGAATTTTCCCATAACTCCATTTAATTGTTTATTTTCCTGGCACATTCCAAAAACACTTTTAAAGGCAACACTGAAAAAGAATAAAATATCTTCAGTCTAACATCTAAACAATATTTTTAGTTTGGTGAAATTGAACAAAAATAATAGACTCTTATAGTCTTTACCCCGAGGGATTTAAAAACAGTGACATTTCTCAATTGCTAGATTCTGAAGATTATATTCTATTCAGAGATTTATATATATCTTAACATGTTTATGGCTCTGCAGTAAGGCAGCCCACAGAAATTTATAAGGTAATGCCTTGGCATGCTGTAGTAATTAAAAAAATGGTATCTGAAGCCAGAGGTTTTTTTTTATATAATTTTTAATTTTTTTCCATTATAGCTGGTTTACAGTGTTCTGTCAATTTTCTGTTGGACAGCAAGGTGACCCAGTCACACATACACAGTCTTTTTTCTAACATTATCATGCTCCATCACAAGTGACTAGACATTGTTCCAGTGCTATACAGTAGGATCTCATAGCTTATCCATTTCAAAAGCAATAGTTTGCATCTATTAACCCCAAATTCCCAATCCATCCCACTCCCTCC
Source organism: Catagonus wagneri (assembly GCA_004024745.2). Lineage (NCBI taxonomy): Eukaryota > Metazoa > Chordata > Mammalia > Artiodactyla > Tayassuidae > Catagonus > Catagonus wagneri. Next base: position 10,573,631 of record PVHT020000166.1, read on the forward strand.
CTCTCGGCAACCATAGGTCTGTTCTCCATGTCCATGATTTTCTTTTCTGTGGAAAGGTTCATTTGTGCTGTATATTAGATTCCATATATAAGTGATATCCTATGGTACTTGTCTTTCTCTTTCTGACTTACTTCACTTTGTATGAGAGTCTCTAGGTCAATCCGCATTGTCTGGATATATGACCAAGAGTGGGATTGCTGTGTCATATGGTAGCTCTATATTTAGTTTTCTGAGGTACCCCCATACTGTTTTTCATAGTGGTTGTACCAGTTTACATTGCCATCAACAGTGTAGGAGGGTTCCCTTTTCTCCACACCCTCTCCAGCATTTCTTATTTGTGGACTTATTAGTGATGGTCATTCTGACTGGTGAAGCCAGACTTCTTGGGTTCAGGTCCCAGCTCTACCATGTAGCTGTGTTACTCTGGGCAAGTTGTTCAGTCTCCTTGAACTCCTAACTCAAAAATGGGATGATAATAATAGTACCTACCTGGTTTAATGTTATGTACATTAAATTAATATATGTAAAATACTTTAGATGATGAATAAATCAAAGTAAGTGCTTTATAAATATTTGTCTTACTGTTATTATCTGAGGAATTGTTTGAAAATTTTTTCAGTCAGTTTCTAGTAGCCAGTTTTCATGGATCTTTCAAAATGGATGCTAAATGCCTCTACGTTTCTTCTGCCTTAAAAAGATTAAATGAAATATTTCCTTCGGTGATGTAGAGTCATCATTAAGATTCAGAGTCATTATTATAACCATCAAAAATGGAACTTTGCTATAAGTAAGTGATACCGAGTCAGGTGATATTGAAATGATTAAGGTTATATTAAAGGGTTTAGGAAGAGTGTTTTCCCCCTAAATTAGCTGGTTCTGACTGCTTTGCTGTTTGGAGCCTCTGGATGTATTCTGAAGGCTTTTGGCCTTCACTGTACTGGCCTGTGCTAGCACCCTTGCTTTGAAATACCTGCTTCAATTTTGCTATAGTTTGTAAGCAAGAAAATAGCCTGGTTTAAAAACATAATGTCATTTCTCCCCTGAGAGTCAATAAGAATATGAATGCATTTTTCCCTTCTGGGTGAGGATTGTGTTTTACAGCAGGGATTGGTAAAACTGCTATCTGTAGGCCAAATCTGTTTTTGTAAATAAAGTTTTATTTGAACAGATACACACGCATTTGTTTATATATTGTCTATGGCTGCTTTCACATCACAAGGGCAGAGTTGAGTAATTGTGGCAGAGACCATAGAGCCTGCAAAACCTGCTGTATTTACTGTCTGACCTTTTACAGAAAAAGTTTGCCAAACTGCTCTTTACCTTTAAAGTTGCACAGCATCTGAAATAAATAAGAAGTTAACGTTGTTGGTAGTCTAACTTAACCAGCATATTCAGTTATCTATAGTTCTGACTGTCTTAAATATATTTTGGATAAACAAGAGTTTATTGCAGTAGGCTTCACTGGATAAAGAATAAACAGCCCACAATAGCACATTTAGAACTTTAAGAGGAGGTGAAAATGTGTGCACAGTTGTGTGGGAATCCTCACTTGGGTATGTTGTTTTTACTGTTACCAGTGCATAGCATGATGTACAATGATATAGCTTTCCATTGTGTCCTGCAGAATGTTCTAGAAATGTTAGCAGTTAGTAGATGCTTTTCTTATGCACTAATCCAATATAAATGTAAATGCCTCTTTTTTCCTTCTCTCAGACATCTCTATATGTTCTTTATCTTTTTTTTCATGTATATCCCATTCTTTATCTTTTCTGTGAAAAAAAACCTTTTTTTGAGTTTTCTAACAATGTATTATTCTGGACAGAATTATAGTGTACAGGAGAGGACTCTGAACCTGGGTTAGAATTCTGAATTTTGGAGTTCCCGTCGTGGCTCAGTGGTTAACGAATCCGAATAGGAACCATGAGGTTGTGGGTTCGATCCCTGGCCTTGCTCAGTGGGTTAAGGATCCGGCGTTACCGTGAGCTGCGGTGTAGGTTGCAGACATGACTCGGATCCCGTGTTGCTGTGGCTCTGGCATAGGCCGGCGGCTACAGCTCCTGTTAGATCCCTAGCCTGGGAACCTCCATATGCCACGGGTGCGGCTCTAGATAAAAAGACAAAAAGACAAAAAAAAAAAGAATTCTGAATTTGGTAACTTTATGGAAGAGAAACCTCTTCCATAAAGTGACAGGAAGGAAATCACGTGACCACTCCCAGCCTCTGTGTCCTTGCCTATAAAAGGGAGACAAGAATCCTGGCCCTGCTTACCACATGCTGCAGGCTGAATATTTGTGCAACTGTAAAATTTATATGTTGAAATCCTGATGCCCCAAATGATGGTATTAGGAGGTGGGCCCTTTGGGAAGTGATCAAGTCACGAATAGGGTAGAACCCTGATGGGTTAGGGCCCTTGTAAAAGAGCCCCACAGGAGTTTGCTGGTGGCGCAGAGGGTTAAGGACCTGGTGTTGTCACTGCTCTGGCGCTGGTTTGATTCCTGGCCCGGGAATTTCTGTCTGCTGCAGGCACAACCAAAAAAAAAAAAGGCCTCACAGAACTCTTTGGCTCCTCTGCCATTTGAGGATACAAGAAGGCGGCAGTCTGGAAGAAGGCCCTTCTCCGGCCATGCTGGCACCCTGCGCTCAGACTTCCAGCCTCCGGGACTGTGGGAAATAAATTTCTGCTGTTTATGAGCCACCCGGTCTGTGGCATTTTGTCTCGGCAGCCTGGATGGACTAAGCCTCCACACGAGGAGGAGCGTGAGACTGAGTGCGGAGAGGGCACCGCCAGTGTGTATCGTTACTCATGTCTTTAATAATGTTCTTAACTTGGCCCGGTTTCTTTTTTATAAAAAGTTGACTGTGTTTATGGAACAGAACATAAAATGGATTCCGCGCGACTGAAACTGTTGGCTGTGCTACGCGTGAGGGTGCGAGCGTGGAGGGGGCCGGAGCGGGGAGCCTCTCAAACACAGTACGTGCTGCTGGGTGTCTGCTTCATTACTCACTTCTCTAATGTGAAAGTTTGTGCTTTCGTGCCTGCCTCCTGGGAATCGGGCAGAGGAAGACAGGTAACCTTGGAAGAGGAGAAAGACAGTGCTTCTGACAGTACAGGAGTCTGAATAGAAGCAAATTATGGTTGGTTTATTTTAGCTACAGTTCTGTAAGTGCAAAGGAAGGCTGTTAATTTTTTTTAAGATGAAAGAAAGAATAGTTTACTTTAATGAAAAGAGACTCTAGTGCTGTAGAAAACAGAAGTTCCTGTGATGAGGCTAGGGTAGAGTGGCTGAAGGATGATGAGAACATATGTAGTTCCATTTTGTTTTTATTGGATCCCACAAAGAAAGCCAACAGCCTCCTGGGTGTAAGATATTGATACTTGTGAAAGACCACCCCGCTTTTATAATTTAAGACGGTGCTAATAATACTCCTTTGAGTTGCAATTACTTTGCATATATTCTCATAATCCTGTTGTTTTTAAATGATTTGAAAAACCTTAACTAGAAAATTAAGCCCTCTTTTGCTTAGGTAACTTGTCATTTTAGTTCTTGTGACTTCTCTCTCTCTCTCCTTTTTTCGTTTTGTGGCTGTGCTGTGCAGCGGCTTGATGTGGGATCTCAGCTCCCCTACCGGGGCTTGATCCCAGGCCACAGTGCTGAAAGCGCTGAGTCCTAACCACTAGGCTACGAGGGAGCGCCCTTCTACCTCCATTTTTAACCTTTGTTATTGAGAGGGCAATTATCCAAGTTATATAACTTTCTACTGTGGTGTAACAAACTACTCTAAAACACAACGTCTCGAAATGACAATCATTATTTTCCTGAGACTCTTGGTTAGCTGGGGGAATTTCTGTTCGTCTAAGCCAGATTCAGATGATTTTAGCTGGTCTTCCTCACGCATTAGAGGTTATCTGGCTGTCTCAGATCACCCTGATTGGGAAAACTGAACACTCTTTCACACATCTCTCACCCCGCCCTCATTCCTCCGGCAGGCTGGTCTAGGCATGTCCTTAGGACGACGGTGGCTGGGGTCTGAAAGCAGGCAAGCCCAGTCATGCCGGAGGGTAGGTGGCAGCACAAGTGTGCTTTTCAAGTCTCTATTTCTGTCACATTTGCAAATATCCCATTGGCCAAAGCAAATCGTGGTGGAACTCGGGGTCAGAATAAAGGAATTCAAAACTATGGGCCAAAGGATACAGTTATAGGAAGGCCATGAACTGGGGCCTCAGTCTCCCCGATGTCATGTCACTCTCTTTCTCCATCTTTCCACATCTTTGTGTGGGTAGTTCTACTGTTCTTTAGCCCTTCTACGGACTGGGCAGAAAAAAGATACTCAAACTCTACTTGGTTACTTGTTTTTGGAGCTTGGTGAGGGAGTCATTTGTCATTAAAGGCTAAAATGAAAATTTTACTTTATTTACTTACAAACCTCCCCCTTCCTTTTTAAACCAGATTAAGCACCACACATTATCTTATATAACGAAGTTAGTTCTTTTCCAATTTTATCCATATCCATCCCTGAGCTCTATTCTGTCTCCAACTAATCGCTGTATTTTGGGGTCAATATTCTAGTAACATTTGGAGGACTTTGGTGGCTGAGTCTGTGCGTTTTTTAGTCTTTGCTGTGTTCTTGCTTTTTTGCTCTCTTTTCTCCTGAACTCCACATTTGCACTAGTTACTGTGCACTCTGAGTCTTGGAAAAACCTGAAACCGAACATATTTCAAAGAATACTTGCTGTCCTCTCTTTGTGCATTCACTCATGCCTTTGATCAACAAATACTTGGCGAGTGGTCACTGAGGTGACTCAGGCCACTGCTGTGGCTTGGGTTTGATCCCTGGCCCAGGAACCTCTGCATGCCATGGGTGCTGCCAAAAAGAACAAAAAATATTTGGTGCGTGGCTTCCATAGTTTTTCAAGCATTAGTAATATAGGAGGGTACAGACAGGCAAAATGGTTATAGTCTAACGGGGCCTGGCAGACTGTAAACAAACACAGGAATGAACTTCATTTGCAGGTTAGTAGTGACAAGTGTTTTGAGAAAATAAAGCAAGGCGAGCAGAATGACAGTGATAGAGGAGTGAGCAGGTACCCAGAGAAGGCCTCTGAAGTCAGAGTGTGAGCTGTGACAAACACGAGGAAGGACACTGCAGGCATAAGAAAACCACATGCAGGGAGTTCCCATCGTGGCTCAATGGTTAACAAATCCGACTAGGAACCATGAGGTTGCGGGTTCGATCCCTGGCCTTGCTCAGTGGGTTAAGGATCCGGCGTTGCCGTGAGCTGTGGTGTAGGTCGCAGACACGGCTCGGATCCCACATTGCTGTGGCTGTGGCGAAGGCTGGCGGCTATAGCTCCTGTTAGACCCCTAGCCTGGGAACCTCCATATGCCGTGGGTGCGGCCCTTGAAAAGGCAGAAAGACAAAAAAAAAAAAAAAAGGAAAACCACATGCAAAGGCTGCCTGAATAGTGTTCAGTAAAGCTGGAGCCGCGCTTCTAGTGGGAAGAGTGGCAGGAAGCATGGCGGAGATCAGCAGGGGCTGGGGCACACGGGGCCCTGGTAGAGCACAGGAAGGTCTTTGCATTTATGCTAAGGAGATGGAAATCCACCGGTGGATTTGGGGCTCAGAGAGATGTGATCTGGGTTCAAGGGTAGAAGCTGGTAAGCTGTGGCAGTTGTGTTAAAGAGGGGCTGCCTTAGGGGAGCGCCAGTGGAAACTGTGAAAGGATGGTAGACTCTGGAGCTCTCCAAAGTGTGTTTCATTTAAATAAGCCAAATTTAGATACTGAGATAGCTCTGCAAAGTTGAGCATATGGAGAAGTGTTGCCCAAAGTAGACCTAGCGCGCTTCCAGTGATATCTGAGTTAATTTTAGATGCTATGACACATGAACAGATCTTTTAAATTTTAATCGTTGCTTACAAATTTAATATATATTGGGAAAAATGCATAAAACTGTATTCTACAGTTATTGCTTGAAGTGAGGATAAAGTATTGAATGTGCCCGGTTGAGTACAGACATGGAAAAAATTGTGTAGGATGTGGCCAAATGACTAGATTAAGGACACGGTGACCGTATTTTTATAAGATTTGGTTCTGGGATACAAGTGAATGATGACTCTGGTTTTAGGGTAGCGTATAATCATAATCACATACCACCATTTACTGATTATCTGCTGTATGTGAGGCTCTGTACTCGGCGCTTTATAAATGCTTTTTCACTCAATTCTCCTTACAGTCTTTTGTGATGTAGGTGGTGAAGTTTTGATAATATTATTTAACAGATGAGGGAAGTGAAGTTCATAGCAAATAAGTCATTTGTTCTTGGAAGTCCGAGTTCAGATATTGCAAGATTGTAAAAGTAATGTGCAGTGCTGGTAAATTCTCTGTAAGCAGAGGCTTAGTCTGTTTGGTAACTAGTGTTGCCTCTGTACCTAGAATAACTTTTGATATTTGCCAGACAGTCAATCAATACTTGCTAAATGACTGAAAGAAAAAAATAAAGTGGGTCTTTTAAAAATTTTTTATTTCTGTATTGAAGTGTAGTTGATTTACTGTTTTGTGTTAAGTTCAGGTGTACGGCATATAGATACATATATGTTAAATATATAACAATATATATATAGCAAAGTAATGTTATGCATATATATTTCTTTTTTTTGGGCATTTTCCATTATAGGGTATTTCCATTAGAAGATATTGAGTATGGTTCCCTGTGTTATACAGTACACCCTTGTTAATTATCTATTTTATATGTAGTTGTGGGTCTTTTAAGTCTGGTTCAGGATTGGTGAATATTCACGATCCTCAAAACAGGATGAGATTTAGGAAGTAATCACCTGGAGTTGTAATCGAAAGACCATATTTGTGGACCATAGGGTGACTTACTGTGCTCCCTACCTTTTTCCAGTGTCCTAGTCTGGGCCCTGTACTTTCCTATTCTCCCTTAAGAATCCTTTTTTTAAAGTCTTTTTTGCCTTTTCTAGGCCCGCACTCGTGGCATATGGAGGTTCCCAGGCTAGGGGTCTAACAGGAGCTGTAGCCGCAGGCCTTCACCACAGCCACAGCAATGCGGGATCCGAGCCGCATCTGCAACCTACACCACAGCTCACGGCAACGTCAGATCCTTAACCCACTGAGCAAGGCCAGGATCGAACCCATAACCTCATGGTTCCTAGTCATATTCATTAACCACTGAGCCATGAACTCCTCGCTTAAGAATCTTAGTCACACTTCTGGGTATAAGTGTGCAGCTCCCACATCTCGGACTCTGGTCCTAGACTCTAGTGGTAGAACAAGTAAACCTATTAACAAACTTGGGGCCACTTTAGGTAACATAACCCTTGACAAGTCACTTAACCTCCCTTGAACCTAGGTCTCTATCAGTAAAAGAAGAGACAGATGCTGGATCCGAGGCTTGATGTGAACAGACCCTGTGAGCTCTAGGAGAGGCCGAGATGCTTCGGAAGAGTGGCATTAGGGGAAAGATGACTTGAAAGGCAAATGGCATTCAAGTTCCATTTTTCTTGAGCATCCTTGCTTTGCTTTTTACTTATAACTTTCGAAGTAGTTAACTGTACCTCTTTTAGGTAAGTTTTCTCAAAAGGCCTGAGAAGGGCCGGGCGGGGGGGGGGAAGGCACAGTTCTGAAAGCAGAGTCATTCAAGGCCTGTAGATTCCTATGCGAAGCTCTAGCGTGCAGCCGGGAAGCTCCGCACACTCTCTCTCTGCTGCCAGCAGCCAGGAGGGCGGCTGGCGCGGGGCAGGGTTGCTGGGAGGTGTGTGTGAGGCAGGGAAATGGAACTGACTGAAAACAGGGGTTCCTGGAAAGGGGCAGGAACTCTCTAAAGGCAAGCCCAGGAGGGCGTTACTGAGCTCAAGAGGGCTGTTTCCTTTCTTTGCAGAGGTGGGAGCTGCAGAGTGGGGGGTGCACCCCAATAAGAACTTAACCGTATTTAATGCTCATTGCCAGAGCTGCTGCCTTCTCCTGTTGCCTCATATCTGCTGCCCGGTGTCCCCGATCAGCCTGGAATCACACTTTTTTTTTTTTTTTTTTGAATTATGAAATAGGAAATTTCTGCCAAATTATGTAAGAGGGGTTGGGGGTGTAAGGATGAAAATCATGTTATTCACCTCTGCAAACTTCTAGTCTCCAGGGTCAATGACACACCAAGTCTCCAGCACAAGGCTGAACAGAGGCAAGCTCTACACAGAGGGAGACACCTGCTGGGGGGAGGGCAGGGTAAGGGAACAGGTTCCAAGCGGGTGAATCTGGGAAGTCATTTTGAAAGGAACAGCATTCAAGTGAGGCTTTGACGTTGATGTTTATCTTTAGGTAGGAAGATGGGGAGTTCTGGTCAAAGCAGAGGAAACACCCTCCTCAAAGGCCTGAATGTTGGAAAATGCTGAGGCTGGGGCTAGGGGTCTTGGAGAACCCAGCAGTGGGGAGGGAGTTTGTGCACGTTTTTGGGAAGGGGTAGCAGGAGATGGGAGTAGAAGCGTCGGGGGGAATCACGGATTGCTCCGCAAGCCAGCCTAGTACTTTGAACGTTATCGGGTCTGCACGGTGAGCGCGTCGAACTCTGGTGGAGGCATCTGGAAAGCGGAGTGGCAGAAGAGGTCCATGGTTAGGAGCAGCAAGGAGACTGGTGTTTTTATGCTTTTTCATTTTTATTTTGAAATTTAAATTTAGAAATAAGTTGCAAAAATATTCAAAGAGCTCTGAAATATCCTCCAACTGGATTTACCTGCTGTTAAAAAAGTTTTGCTGCATTTGCTTCATCTTCCTCTTAAGTGTTTTCTCAAACATTTGAGAGTAAGTTGTGGACATAATGCCTCTTTTACCCTTCAGTATTTCAGTGTGTGTTCCTTAAAAACAAGGGCTTTCATTTATATAACTTCAGTATAGTGATTGAAAGCAGGAAATTTAGTGTTGATAAGCAATTGTTATCTGTTGTATTAATTTTACTAATTTCCTCTGTATATAGGAGGTCTGATCTTTTCTCTTTGTGTGTTTGTGTGTGTGTGTGTGTGTACCAATGAAATAGCCTGGAGCTGAAGCACTGACAGTGGGAAAAAGAGACCATTTCAGAGGTAGATGAAATAGAGTTTTGAGGGTAAGAGACGAAGTAAAGCTGATGAGGAGGTTGTAGTGTATAGGTTGATGTTATTTTTTATTTATTTTATTTATTTTTTCTGGCTGTGGCATGGAGTGGCTTGATGTGGGATCACAGTTCCCTGACCAGAGTTTGAGCCTGGGTTTTAGTGGTGAAAGCACCAAGTCCTATTAACTACCAGACCACCAGGGAACTCCCAGGATTGATACTGTTAATCAACAAGGAACTTGTGAAAGAAATGTGAATTGCAAAGGTGGTCTGGTGTTCTGGATTTTTTTTTTTTTTTTTGTCTTTTTGTCTTTTTAGAGCTGCACCCTCGGCATATGGAGGTTCCTAGGCTAGGGGTCTAATTGGAGCTGTAGCCACCGGCCTATGCCAGAGACACAGCAATGCTGGATCCGAGCCGTGTCTGGGACCTACGCCACAGCTACGCCAGATCCTTAACCCACTGAGTGAGGCGAGGGATTGAACCGCAACCTCATGGTTCCTAGTTGGATTCATTTCTGCTGTGCCGCAATGGGAACTCCTGGATTTTTGATGTAGTAATTATCATTGAATTTCTGCAGTACATTAAAAGTCAGATAGGCAGTGTAAGGAGAAGTAGCTTAGTGTAATGGTCAAGAGAATGGACTTTCTGGGCTAGATTGCCTGTATTGGAGTCAGGCCTTGCCACTTATTAGCTGTGTGACCTGGGGAGGTTACCTATGTTGGCTGTACCACGGTTTTCTCATGTGCGATATATAGTAGTAGCAGGCAAGTTCTAGGCGTTGGCCATCACTACACAGCCCCACCCCTTTTTTTAAAACTCTCTACATCTAAAGTTTCTCTAGTTATTTCATTTTCTCAAATATACTTCTGACTTCCCCAACGGACAGCTTCATTGCTCACTCTACAAAGATCGAGGTGAAGCACCTCAACGTTTCTCTCTCCACGGGAGGGACAACTGGCCTCACAGGGACCTTGTGGAGATTAAATGAGTTCTAAATTGCTGTATCGCAAGCCTGCCTGACATATAGTAAGTGCTATATATGTTCGTTAAGTCAGTGTAAATAAATGGAATTTCCTACTTTTATGTTACTGAATTCTTACTAGCAAATCTGTGAGTTAAGTATGCTATTTTTATTAACGAGGACTCATGTTACATGGTTTGCCTAAGGCTGGCATGGTTTGCTGGTATAGAAAACATATTATGTTCCACACACCAGAGCATTCTCAGGGTTTCCGTATGAGAATACCTAACAGACAGTAGAAATGGACTCCCAGTAGTAGGATAAGGGCTGGGGCTCTGGAGTGGAAAGTCCTTTGCACCGAGGTGGGTGTTGATGACATGGGATTTGTGCAGTTGCCAGGAGAGAGTCTATAGAAGAAAAGATTGAATATTGGAGCTGGTGAGTGAGAATGGGTGGGAACAGGCAGAGAGGTGGGAGATAAAACAGAAGGGTGTAGAGTACAGAAAAGGCAGAGTTTAAACATGACTGACCCATTCTTTGGGAGGTGAAGCAGGACAAAATCAGAGCAGGGAGCTAGGATAGTGATGGTTGGGTCCTTTGTGACCTTGGTGGGAATGGTTGCATTACCTTGGTGAAGGTAGAATCCTCTTTTCAGGGGCTTAAGAAGACAATGGGAAGAGAAGCAATGCCTTGCATGAAAGTAATCTATTCTTTTAAGAAGTTTGGCAATTAAATGTGGCTAACGACGGAAGAAACAGATAAGGGGTCCCTTTTCAACAGAGGCAATTGTCTTTGACCTCTAGGAGAGGAAAGGCAAAGACTGAAAAAAATAGTGGAGAAGCTGGAAAGAGCAGGCTAACAGAGGTAGGTCAGGAGCATGGGTGCTGGGGGGCTGGGCCCAGTAAGGATACTGCTTTAGGACTGGAGGCAAGAAAGACTGTGTGCAATATCTTACGATGTTGCATGTGGAGGGAGAGGAAGTTGAGTCAGTTCACTTATAGTCACCTCAGTCTTTGGAGAGTGGGAAGTGAAGCTGCTGGAGAAGTCAGAGGTATACTTGAGAACATGAAAGAATTGGAGGAAGTTTCGAATGTGTTTTAGAGATAAAATGAAAAAGGGTTTGAATAGTGATGGCCAGTGCCTAGGACTGATTGAGTGGCATGGTTCTACAAGGTATTGTTAAATCATTTTCTCTAGTGACACCGTGGAACTGGAAGAAATGGATTGGGTTAATCCAAGTAAGTTTTTTTTTTTTTTTTTTTTTTTTTTAGGGCAACACCCGTGACATATGGAAGTTCCCAGGCTAGGGGTTGAATCAGAGCTGCAGCTGCTGGCCTACACCACAGCCACAGCAGTGCAGGATCCTCCCCGCATCTGCAACCTACACCACAGCTCACTGCAAAGCTGGATCCTTAACCCACTGAGTGACGCCAGGGATTGAACCTGGATCCTCATGGGTACTAGTCAGATTTGTTTCTGCTGAGCCATGATGGGAACTCCCAAGTAAGGGTTTTTATGGAAAGTCAAGAGTACTAGGGAATCTCAGAGAACTGGTTGGAAATAGTTAACTATCGGCCCTGAAGCCAAGAGGAGGCTGAATAGGCTAGGCTAATACTTCCCTGTAAAATATTCATGATGACAGTAAAGCAGAAGGGAAACTTATCTCCAAGGCTTGGGGACTTACATCGAAGTAGCCCGTTAGAAGCATTGGAAATCCTGAAGTCTTGAGTTTTACTTTTAAAATATTTGAAATTCCATGGTGGATCTGTATTTGTTTTAAATTTGGGTATTAAGCTATTTATCATCGAGTAAACTAAACAGTTGAGAAAATGTACACCACATTTTTTTCATGACGAGACTGAGATGAGGGTGGGGATATATATCCTAGCTTAAGAAGCCTGGGATTAAATAAGAAGAAAAAGCAAAATCAGCTGCCAAGAACAATGGAAGTATAAGATAAATTCAACAGGAGGCAAGACCTAGGGAAGGTGGAAAAATCTGAGATGGTAGCTGGAGGGAGGTTTGTTAAAAATGTCATCTTGGGAGTTCCCGTCGTGGCTCAGTGGTTAACGAGTCTGACTAGGAACCATGAGGTTGCGGGTTTGATCCCTGGCCTAAATCAGTGGGTTAAGGATCCAGTGTTGCCGTGAGCTGTGGTGTAGGTTGCAGACGTGGCTCGGATCCCACGTTGCTGTGGCTGTGGCGAAGGCTGGCGGCTATAGCTCCTGTTAGACCCCTAGCCTGGGAACCTCCATATGCCGTGGGTGCAGCCCTAGATAAGGAAAAAAGAAAAGAAAAAGAAAAAAAAATGTCATCTTGAAGCTAAGATACCAGAAAGTGATAGTGGTTCTCAAGTGTGATCAAATGGGCCACTGAATGACTGAGATGAAGAGTTGGTGGCTGCCTTGAGTGATTTCAATCTCTGTTGAGTTGCTCTTGTCTTAGAACCTGAATGCAAAATTTCTCTCTTATGGTGCACAGAAGAAAAATTAATGTTTAAAAAGAAGCATTTGCAAAATATTAAGCCAGACATTTATTTTTAAACATTGCCTTGAAGTCAGAGAGAGACTAATAGAGCCAATTTAAATCTCCTTAGGGAGCATTTGGTATCTGCCTCTTGCCTTATAGCTTCCACTAAAAGGGGAAGCAAGGAGTCCTACAATTGAAATGTCAATTGTGACACCGAGTAATTTTTAAGTGAATCCATTTTCCAATTCATTGATAGGAGACATCCTTATTTACCTTATCTGTGACAGTCCCTGTATTGAACAACAAGCAGATAATTTGTGGAATTTGTGACTATTTCAGGAGAGTAAGTTAGCTGTCATTGGTACCGTTGTTCTTAGGTTTCAAAATTATGTTGCAGGCAAATACAGTTGACCCTTGAACAACCGGATGTTAGGGGTGCTGACTTTCTAAGCAGTCAAAAATCTGCAGATAACAATATAGTAGGCCTTCCATCCATGGCAATATCTGTGGTTCCATATCCACGGATTCAACCAACTCTGGATACTGTAGTACTACAGTAAGGATTTATTGGCGGGAAAAAAACCCCAAAACCATGTGTTAAGTCAATCCCTGCTGTTGAAACTCATGTTGTTCAAGTGTTAACAGTGCTTCCATTTAAACTAGCAAGTGGACTCTTGGCAGTGGTGGATAATGCAGTGAAAGAAGCTACACATTGCTCTATATAAGTTAGCCAACAAGTACTTACTGCATATCACAGCGAACTGTGCTCAACACCTTGTAATAAGCTGTAATGGAAAAGAATCTGAAAAAAATCACATGTATACACACACACAAACACACACATTCTTTTATGTAAAGTCTCTGTGCATGTTCTTCCAAACTTTGTTTTAAGCTATTTCATGACAAATTTTATTTTACACAAATGAAATTATACCTAGCTTCTTTCTTATGATTAATGGAGGTCATGATTTATGGAAGGTAAGCATTTAGTCTCACTTTTAAACTACCTTGGGAAAATGACCTGAAGCTTAGTGAAAAGAACAATAAAGCAAGAGAATGAGACCTACTCAAATAACAGCACCCTCAAGACGAGTATATTGAGGAGTATTTCTTCAGCTTAGCACGTGTTTAGGCAGTAAGTGGGTTCATTTTCCCCATTTGAGTCTGGTCTTTTTATTTTTACCCTTTAAACTCCATAACCTCCAAAAGCGTATCAGCCTGATGGGCCTGCACTACCATGCTTAGCGTTAACTCACTCCTTAGCACCGTGTCCAGTTCAGAGGCTCTCTTGTAATGCTCAACCCCTGAGACCCGTGGGAACATATCTGCAGACAGGCAAAGGCTGCTCCAATGAGAATAAGAGTCAGAGGCCCAGGTGTTTTACTGAGCTGGGCAATGCTGACCTTTGGAACCGTGCTGGGGAGGAGAGCTCTTTTTACCTCCTCTGCTCCTGTAACAGCTGACGTCTCTGGCTGCTGTCTGAATTCCTGTGGTCAGCCTTTCCATTGACAAGGGGAGACTTCTACCTGATAGCATTTCTCTTATTTTACTCTTTACTTTTTTAGAATTTAGGCATATTTCTGATTATGCGAAGCTATATCTGTAAAACACAAAATTCAGGTTGATGGATAACTAAGAATTTCTTCTCATCCATATCCTGGATGAACCAAAAATGAAGCCAGCAGTGTTTCTGATCCTTGGAAAACGAGTGGTGAATTTTCACAACTAGAAGAATGACATGGTTTCCTGGAGATGCTGATGTGTTCCATCAGAAGGGTTGGGTCTCCATGCACTGAGAATTAGTAATTTTTCAAAAAGTTCACAGGTGACAACATGGGTGTGTGGAGGAAGGGGAGGAGGAGGGAGAGAAGGAAAAGAAATGGGTTGAAATTTCATTCAGAGAGACAATTTTAATATTGGGTTGGGAATTAAAGAGTGTCAGAAAAACTGACCATTCTGAAGTTTGCATAAATTTGTTGCATGTGTGTACTTTTGTTTCTGAATAAAGCTCAAATTGTTTCTCATGGGAGGCAGCGAATACAGAAGTCTTCCAGGATGTGTTGAAATTGGCAGTTGGTTGGAGCTTGGTCGCGGCAGGAGAGGACAGCTTTTAGTTGTGGTGCTTTGTGCCAGGATGTTGGGTAAAACATCTTCGGTTTTCTCTGGGAAGACCCCAGTGTAGGAGCAAGCTGGGAAAAGCAGAGCGTGAGGCTGTGGCTGCATCCTGGTCGGACAGCATCCTGGCCTGTGCTGCTCTAGTGAGCTTCTCCAGGGACTAGAATGTTTTGCTTTCGTAGTCATCTGGATTGTTTATGAAGGGTAGAAATGGCCCGGTTTTACCCCAGACCTGCTGATTCAGTTCTCTGTGGGGTGTTGCTTGAGAATCTGTACGTTAGAGAAGCTCCCAGGGTAACTGTGATGTATCATCATGTTTAAGAACCACTAGTGTGAACAGAACAAAGCTCGTGTGTGTGTGGGGGGGGGGGGGGGTACCACAGCTATGAGTTGAAATCAGACTTCTGGAATTTGCCAGGAGGCAGCAAGGGAGACACATGAACCAGGTGCCAAGGATGTGGTCTTGGGCCTTAGCAGAAACTTCCTTCTCTAGGGTGCTAAGGTTCTGGAAAACACTGACTGGTCATGATTAAATTCTGCATTCCCAGGCCTAGGATAGGGGTGCTCCAGAAAAGGTCATCACAACGTTTTCTTTAAGGTTCTGTTTACTATTTATCTTTGATTTTTCTCCTCAGGCAGGAATCCTTGTATTCATTTTTCTTGAGCGTGTTTGCAAATTTCCAACAGTTCTCTGGTTTCTTAGGTTTCCCTTTTATTTTCTATGCCATTGATTAGGATAACGATCTACAGATTTAACAGATTGAAGAAACTTTGCAGATAAACAACAGAAGCTGGAGCTACATACGATGCTTTCTATTATATACCCAAAGTCTGTTGTATGTGACAAGAAAGAAATTTTATTTACTTTTTTGGTGTACCAAGCATAAACATTAAAAAAAAAAAAAAAAAAGAACTTCATGGGAAGAAGAAAAACTCTGGATGCCAATGGCTGGCAATTAGTTTGGAACTCTGGGCTCCATGTTAGTGACGGATCCTTACAAGGGGGGAGCTGCTACCTGTAGTTTGGTGTAGCTGGCATGACTTTATATCCCAATTTGCAGGACAGTCTTGGCTTTGTCTATTGAGCTAGTGTACCACTTGGTTAGGGTCCCTTTTTTACTCAGCAGGGCCCTGGTTCAGATAATCAGTTATGTGGTCACCGTGAGGATTGGAGAGATAAAGACATTTCCTAGTATCGCTGTCAGCACACATTTCGGCCTGTGATTTATTGCATTCTAACAGTTGCAGGCCCAGGACAAGAGATCCCCCTGCCCCACAGCCTTATCTCTTCTCTTCCTTCCTTGGCTCCACTAATCCACTGCAGGAATACCTGTGGACCGACCGATCTGCTCATTCCAGCTTTGTTCACGCCCACGGCCCAACAGCTGCCCGTGGTCACTCCCTCAGGCCTAGGGGCATGCACGCTGGCTGCAAAGTGGTCTGACCTTGGGAGGGTAAAGACCCACATGGGTCCTGGAGGCTGGCTTTGGACCATTTGAGGCAGGGAATTCTAGGCACATGGGAACTCGGGGACTGGTCTAGAAGGGGGTTTGTTGCTGTAGGTGAGTGTATCCTCCAGCCCTGCGCACTCTTAGCCCATAGAGGAAGTCAGGAGAGAAGCTCCAGGTTAGGGTTACCCGGCCCTAGGAAGGTCCTGTTCTTTTCACTCCCCCTTTTCAGAGCTCCTGCTTCTGGAACATCCAAAGCAGCATCCCAGGAAAGCGGGCTCACTATGCCATTTGGGATGAGCACACTCTAGACTGGAATACTGCTTGATCAGCTCCCTGAGGTCCGGGGGCATTGTTTTTCTGGCCAGATAGAAATAATCCCTTGTCCTGCCTTTAGGGTGGTTTGTTCTCAAATGCAGTGTATTTAGGGTATCAACTCCATTTCTGAGATTGAAACAAAAGCTTAATGTTTTCAAAAGACAACCAAAGGGAAGGCACAGTAAACGTCAATGGAAATTTGGTGAGTGTTTTCTTTGCTTGCTGATACGTTCTACAGGTGCATGGGTGTGAAGATAGGAAAACCACTTGCCCAGTCATTCCCGCTTGGATTTTATCTGAGGATCAGTCAAATGGAAAGACTTTCCTTTCTTGTGATTATTTCCTTTCTTCCTTCTTCCTTTCTTGTGACATCTTTTACCATTCTCAGATACTTCTGCATCTACTAATAGAATTTCTTGAATTATTAAATGAATTTTATTTTTATGGCTGCCCCCACGGTATATGGAAGCTCCCAGGTTAGGGAATGAAGCCACACCCGTGACCTACAATGCAGCTGCGGCAACGCTGCTTCCTTTAGCCCATTGCTCCAAGCCAGGGATTGAACACGAACCTCTGCAGCAACCCAAGCTGCTACAGTCAGATTCTAAATCTATTGTGCCATGGCAGGAACTCCTTGAATAATGTGAAAGTCAGTGGACTCTTGATCTTTTTTCTCTTTCTCTCATTAGGATTGAACCGGCTCACAGGGTGACATGGCATTTTCCTGGGCTAGGAGTACTTTCCTTTTCTTCAGGTCCTTGGACACCCTGCAGCCAGGGTCATTGTGTAGCACAGAGATGGTGCCTTGAACTATCCTGGAGGTATTGCTCAGAGTTATGAATGGGACTGTGCCAAGTGGCCGTGCTGCCTGAGTAGATTTTGGTCAGGAATTCCTCCGAACCACGTATACACCCCCATCCGTTTTTATCCCTCTTTCTCACTCATCAGAAGCATTTGCAGAAGATGGGTGTTTGAAGAGAGGAGTTGAAAATCACTCTATTGTCTGCACTTTCCTCCATTCTTTTTGAGAGTGCTCATTCTCCTTTTAATATTAATGTAGATCAGGGAAAAAAGAAGCCGCTATGAACGTACAGAACTAATTTTTATATTATCAATGATTTTGGCCAAGAGTTGTACCAAAAATATGTTTTCAAACTTCTGTTCTATCCTGTCAGCTAGCTTCCCTGGGGTTTGAGCAACTATGACATTCCCATTTTAATGGACAGCTCAGTGTGTGATTTTCCTGGAATTAGTAGTATAAAGTGATACTTCAAATATCTATACATTATTTCCCATTCGTAACCCAGTAAAGCTATATTAAGTCACACTGCTTTGGGTAATTAACTGTCTAATAGGATGGTGTTCTTTGAACCGTAGACTTAAAGGAACTGGTAGGTCTTTATTTGGTCATAACTAGAGACTCAACTGAGGAAGAATTACTGTTCCAATATTTGCTTGCTACATTTTTGGTTTTCAGCGGTGGTAAAATGAAGAGGGGCACATGTGGCTTGCAGCGTGATTATCAGATGGGCTCCAGTGAGCACTGCGTGTACGTCCTCGTTATCTCTGTGCCCTGCTCATTACCACTGCCCTTCTTGGATTATTGGAAACTTCCATTCTTCATAATTTAATTTATCCCTTTCAACGCCAGCCTCCCACGACAGCCTGAAAACCAGGCTTGATCAAGGCCAGGTTTATTTTAATTCTTTTTTATCAAACCCACGAGAGAACTTCTTAGAGACTGTGCTGATTCTATGTGTTTTGAAAAAATACCAGCTGTGGGAATTTTGATGCATAATGAAGTCCAGGGAGGGATGGGCTCCATGCCAAAATGTTGCCAATAGATATAATTTAAACAAGCAAACATGACATAGATTCTTAACTATTTTCCCAAAGGGAAAACAGTAGAAGGGAGAGAACTTGAAAATAGACACTGTCTAGTAGTGACGGGCTGGCTTATAGCTCTAGTGCTTCTCACAAGTATTCAGCAGACAGTCGAGGTGAGAGTCAGGGTATTAGTTGCTCAACAAATTATTTGTTAACTGAGTAAATGAATGGATCTGATCCTGCTGTGAGAAGTTCCAAGGCAGAGAACGCCTGGCATGGATATTCACATATCCTGAGCCCCACTGTGCTGTCGGCTCTCCCATGTGTGCTGATTGCTTTGGTCTTGGCTGAAACAAATCCGTGTGTTACAGATGACACTGAAGCTCAGAGAGTTCAACAGGTTTCTCACGGCAACTGAGCATCACAACTGAAATTGGAATGTAAGTTTTTGGAGTCTAAGCCTAGGGTTCTAGGATTTCAGGAATTACCTGACTTTCTGAAGTCACGGGCCAGAGCAATGGCAAAACTGCCATTTTCCAAGCAGCTGAAAAAACTGAAGTGGACTCAGCATACACCCTTCTATAGAGAAGAATGAAGCTAACTCGAGGATCCTTTTCTTTCTTTCTTTTTTTTTT
>PVHT020000166.1:10602827-10713875 GCA_004024745.2 Catagonus wagneri
TTAGCTCTATGCCCCAGTATGTGGTCTATCCTTGAGAATGTTCCATGTGCACTTGAGAAGAATGTATATTCTGATTTTTTTGGATGTAATGCCCTGAAAATGTCAGTTAGGTCTAATTTTTCTATTGTGTCATTTAGGATCTCTGTTGCCTTACTGATTTTCTGCCTAGAGGATCTGTCCACTGATGAAAGTGGGGTGTCACTTTTCAATTTATAGGTAGGAGGCAGTAATAGTAATGGTCTGGTGCTTTTATAAGAAACTTAAGTTTGGTTCCTAGGTGAGCTTTTGTTTCAATAAATCCATGTGAAGACATAAGGATGACATTTATATATTTGTGGTCAAATCAATGGTCAGTCTTATTTTCTCCAGGAAAAGATCGATATCACCGTTTATAAGGCCAGTTACTTTTATCCAACTCAGTTTGACCAGGTCAGTGAACCTTGTATTTATATCATAATTTTGTGTTGTGGAAGATATAGAAAACATACTAACATCCTTAACTTACATTTGGTAAAACTGAGTTGGTGATTTTTCCCAAACTTATTCTGATAGAAAGTAAGCTATAGATGAAAGATTTTTCAGTCCCCAGCCTTGTGCTCTCATCTAATTGCTCTAGAATGCATATTAAAGTTACCTTTTAAAAATAACTCACTCAGTTTTCCCTGTCCCTCTCTCCTCAAGTAAAATAAATAACTCTCATGTGATTTTAATTTGTACAAAATAGACCAGGAGTTCCCTTCGTGACTCAGTGGTTAACGAACCAGACTAGGATCCATGAGGATGCGGGTTTGATCCCTGGCCTCGCTAAGTGGTTTAAGGATCCAGCGTTGTTGTGAGCTGTGGTGTAGATCGTAGATGCGGCTCAGATCCTGCGTGACTGTGTCTGTGGTGTAGTCTGGTGGCTGCAGCTCTGATCTGACCCCTAGTCTGGGAACGTCCATATGCCTCGGGTGTGGCACTAAAAAAGCAAAAAAAGGCAAAAAAGAAACCTGTGGATAGGCTAATTAAATCATTATGTATTGTAATTAACTTGGGGTTAGAACTTATATCAAAATGAGGCAAAATCACTTTTCAAATGTTTAGAAAATGATAAAGTCAATACTAATGTTATTATATTAACATGGATCATCATTTTAGAATCCATATCATATAGATGAGGCTGAGTATTAGGTTGAATCTCCACGGATTATATCCTGGTAGCCGCTTTTAAAAATAAATCTCTGAACCAGCTTGTTTATGTTACATTTGTTTCTTTCTCATAAAAGATGACTTAGTAAAATAACGGTTTTGTGAACTTCTGTTTAATTCCAGTTAAACAGGAATATGCTTAAGTTTTTCTTGTTATGATTACAGAGACTAATGATTTGCTTTTCATCTGCGAGGGACTGAATTCAGAACACCTCCTCAGGCCTCCGCACTTGCTGTCTTATAATCTCCTAGGGTCTCTACACTTATGTCTTTGCTTTTTTATTTGGGACATTTTACAAAATCTAAGGTTTTCTTCCAGGTGATCTTTAAAAATGGGCCTCATGGAGATTTTATCAATCAAATTAATGAGGTCTGTGTTAAAAAGCTTTAAAATCATGTTTTCATGATCCAGTGTGTGGGGGGTGGGGTGGGAAAAACAAATAAAAACCAGAGAAACCTACGTAGTATTTTTAACTATTTTTTCTTCCAACTCATTTGTTAGTACTTATGCAGGCAATTTTATGCAGGCTTTTGGAAATTCTAGAAGCCTTTTCATTTGAGGCTTAATGTATTTGGCTCATAAATAAATATCAGATACCTTTTGGAGGCATTAGACACTGAACATTATGCAAAGTCTCTCCCTCTATTGCGTCAGGAGCTTGAATTGTTTTCATTAAAGTATCTGCTACGAAAGCACCAAGATTAAAGGGGATGTTCGCTCCTTTTTTCCGTGTTATCAAATGTCAGAGATTTGCATTGTTGGTAGGAACTGAGATTTCATTTTCCTTGGCCACATTCTGATGCTGGCTTTGCTGCAGCATCTCTCCTGTTCCAGATTTGTAAGTCCAAGGTAAGTCAGAAAGGGAATTTCAGGAGTGAAGCGTGAGTTTGTTGATAAATTGGAGGGGAAAACAAACGAGTATCTTCAGAATGAAAGTGTTCATCTTTCTGTCTGGATGTGTGAGAAATGGAAAACCCTTCACACAGCCTAAACCTCCCACTGGTATAATTATGAAGTACGTGGTGTTTATGGGCAAAATAGGACCAAAGGTTTTTTGGAGCAAAATGTTTTATGTTATGTGTGGGGCAGGCATCTGTGTGCCTATCTTAAATTTATGAGCTAATAACATTCTGTTCTAAGAATAGTGTCAGGTCTTATAACACCATGGATTTGTTCTGAGTTATTCTGGTAAATAGATGATTTTGCTTTTAAATAATCATTCCTGGAATTTTCAAATATAAAGGAAACCCACATAAAATTTAATTTATGGGAAGGATGCTTTTTTCACCAAGGTAAACTGTCAGAATTGACTAACAATTGCATTTTCTCTTAGCAGAAAATAATAAATTACATTTTGTTATGTGGAATGCCTACAGATGTCAACAAAATAGATTCAAGCAAGTTTTGTGAGTGGAATTCCCAACAAATGATCATAAGCAAAATCATAAGATAAATGAACCAAGATAATTGATCTAGAATATATTATAAATTAAATAAATAACTGAAGAACTATTGATAATAAAATAGAGTCTGCTCTCTTCCAAAGCAGTAGCAGTAATTCTGATGAAGCCGATTGGGATTGGTGAGAGTAACTTCTCACTGCCGATTAAGGAACCGGACGCTGCAGCTTGGTGTCCACACTGTGTACTTAGCTTTCCCCTGCTAATGCACCCTGGTTTTAACTAAAACAGAGTGGCAAATATTTAGAGTGAGTTTTTTGTGTCTTGGGGATTTTTCCTTCTCCACCATTGGTAAATAGCATATTTCCCCTGCCAGTCTGTGACCTTTGAGATAACTTCCTTTGTCTAACATGCACTCATTTATGTGGGTGTTAGTTTTCTTTCTTTTCTTCCTCACTCTCCCTCCTCCCCCCGCCTTCAAAAGCCTCTATTTTTTTTCTGCCTCACATTACGCTGCTTTGAGCACAGAGAAAGTTCTTCTGATGAATTTCTTGTCTGTAGTTTTAAAAGGAGGGAGTCAGAAACAAAGAAATTGAGTAGTCACAAAGATAAGTTTGCAAATGTGAGTGAAATAGAAATATGTTTTGTTTTCCATTGCACATTGTTGCTAAATATTACTGATTGTAATTTTCATGCTAGTGTATTTCAAAATAAGGTAGTTTGGTTGAGATGCTGTTCTAAAGTATACGATATGATTTTAATATGTGCT
The DNA here is from genome assembly GCA_004024745.2 of Catagonus wagneri. Lineage (NCBI taxonomy): Eukaryota > Metazoa > Chordata > Mammalia > Artiodactyla > Tayassuidae > Catagonus > Catagonus wagneri. The sequence continues at coordinate 10,606,186 of PVHT020000166.1, forward strand.
TAACTGATCTGTATGATACGTGTAAAATTTCAGGGGCCCCATGTAGATCGTTTGAAATGAAAACACTGTATTGCAAATGGGACGAAAACATATTACTTGCTGTGTTTCATACAAACTGGGGTACTTAGAAATCGGCATGTACCACAGGATGGTATCCAAGTACTCCTGTGCTAAGCTTTACCGGGACTGTCACCACAAAGCTGTCAGTTTATCAATCTAGGGCAGTGCTTTCCAGTTTATGTCAGTCAGTACCACTCCTAGAGGAATTACTGACGCCTCCAGGAGATGCAGCAGCAACCTCAAACCTCTTTGTGTTCCTTCATAATTTCCACGTCCACAGCATGTAGTTTTCCCTCTGTATCCTTCCTTCTGAAATTTTCTGTGCCAAAAATTGGCACAGAGAGGAGCAGGATTAGGACGAAGCCACCAGTATGAGGAGGCATAAGAAAGTCTACTGTGCCACATCAGAGGTATTATATCAGACCAGTGAAGGGGTTCTAGAAATCTGACTGCCCATCTGAATTCTGTTACTGATACACGTTAACTGAGTTAGGCTGCCATTTGCTTAGTGTCATGTATTATTTCTATTATTTCTACTACTACTGTTGCTACTACTGCTACTACTACCGATACTGATAGTATCATTTGACCATTTGTTGCATTAGTGTAATTGAATTGTGCTTCAAATTAATATCTCAACCAACCTATATTCTCTTGTATAGGCATGGTAGCATGGGGCAGTAGTGGGGTTGTGCTAGGCTACTTTGTGATAATAAGGTTTTATAAACTGCTTTTGTTTTTCTTGTGTTTTTTCACTTATCAAACCTGTTGTGAACATTAATTCGTGCCTCGAAACGTTTTTCTACGACTTATTCTTTTATAGTTAGTGAGTAGATAACATTCACCTATCCAATTAAATGTAGATTATTTGCTACTATAAAAGTTATGTATTGCCTTGTAGCTAAAACAAAATTGTTTTCTTAGGATGCACTTGCAGACGCAAAGCTGGTAGATAAAAGAGTATATTTTCTTATAAAGGTTTGATTCTTTTTGTCAAATTGCCCTCCAGAAAGTCTTCTGTTTCCCTTCAATTTGTTCTTGTATGAGAATGAGAAGGCGTATTTTTCCATATCTTAAGTAGTATTGTTTTTAAATAAAAAGTTTGCCAGTCTGATATGAGGGAAATGGTACTTCACTGTAGCTTTATTTTCATTTCTTAAAATGCTAATGAAGTTGGACATTTTTTCCTTTATAAATTGCCTATTAATAGTCCTTGATTATATTTAATTTGGGATGCTTATTTTCCAATTAACCTTATTGAAATTCTTGACATAGCACAGATAGTATCCATTTGTCCATAAATCTTCTATAATGTAAATATATTTCCTGTTTTTCTTGGCCACCTTTTGACTTTTCTCCCTTGGTGTATTTTTACATGAGAAATTTTTGTGCATGTAATTGAATATTTGCATATCTTCCTTTTTAAAGTTGCTGCCTTTGTTGTGTTTAGAAAGGACTTCCCCACCCCAAGGTTATACATAATTTTCCTACATTTTCTGACAGTATTTTTTTTGTTTGTTTCTTTATCATGCTTTTAAATTGTAATCCATTTGGAATCTATTTTGTCATATAGCAATGTGAGGATTTAAGTTTTTTTCTTTTCCAAATAGTTTTCCACTCGTCCTGACAATGATTTACTGAATAATCTATCCTTTCTTGTTCAAGTTGAACCCTGAAAAATCATAATGTAAAATTCTCTATGAAGATTTTCTTTTTAAGTCATTTTTTACCTACCTTTTTTGATTAGCACATTATTTTAACTATTGTAATGCATTTAAATATCTGATAGCTTGAATCATTCATCTTTGGCAGGTGCTTTCATCATCTCCTGACCAGATGGTTGTCATGGTATCTTATTGCTCATTCTACCACTGGTCTCCCTTGCTTCTAATCTGTTCACAACAAAGCAGGCTAGTGTTCTAAAGCACAAATTGGATAATATTACTCTCTTGATTGTACTGTATGCTTCTAGCCATTTTAAAAAGACTGAAAACGGGTATATTGCCTATATCAGGGTTTTAAACTTTTAAGTCCAAGCTCTTTCTGGGCTTCAGAATGTTTGTGGACACCGTACACATTATTTTGGTGGATGTGCTTTCCCTCTTCTTTTTCCTGAGATTAGGGTTCATAGTCACACTAGATTTTATAAAGATTCATGACCCCCCAAAAAATTAATGACCATTGGGCTACAAGAAGGAGGTCAGATTCTTCAGAATGGTTCATAAGGAGTAAGGTCCCCATGGGTGAACTTTGCTTACCTCCCTTAGCACCCTCCTGCATCCTTCCTGTTTTCCATCCATCTGGAACTCCTTGAAGTTTACTGAACAGTCTGTTGGTTCATGCCTCAGTGCCTTTGTACATGCTATTCCTTCTGCTGAAGCGCTCTCCCCCACACACCTCACCCATCTGGAAAATTGCAGCTTGTCTTTTAAGAAATGATCAAAAGGTCTTCCCTTCTGGGAAAACTTTCCTGATTTCTTTAGGCAAGGCTGATCTCTCTTTCTCTTTTTAAATTGTTGTACTTAGTCTGTATTTTATTACTATTCTTGCATTACCAGTAGATTCTTGAGCACAAGTCAGAGAAATTTTGTACACAAAGGAGAGTGGGAGGGTGAATGAAAGGAAATAGAATAATTAGGGGGCTCCTGCAATCTCGTGTGAAGGTAGTGGAGACGGGGGGAGTGGAGATTTATTTTGAAAGTAGAGTGGACAAGATTTGTTGATGAGCTATTACTATAGGGGGAAAATGAGCAATCTGTATGATCCCTAGGTTTCTGACTCAAATATCTGGGTGGATAGTGTGGCCATCATTTTTCTCATTTAGCTGTGGGCTCAGTAAGTTTTTATCGAGTAGATAATTCCCCAAGTCCTCAGATACCACTTTTCCTGACTAATGCAAAAGTCTGATGCCATCTGGGGTAGGATGAATAGTTCCTGACTGCCTCCTGAAACTAAGGCTCTTGGGGTGCTTGTCATGCCCTATGCACTGAGACCCAGGGGGAAGCCTTCAGGGATTAGCTGTATCTTGAAATAGATCTGGAATGAATAACAAACTAAATTTAAAATATAAATGGGAGTTCCCATTGTGGTTCAGTGGTAACAAACCCAGCTAGTATCCATGAGGGCGCAAGTTCGATCCCTGGCCTTGCCCAGTAGGTTAAGGATCCCACGTTGCTGTGAACTGTGGTATAGGTCACAGACATGGATTGGATCCTGTGTTGCAATGGCTGTGGTGTATGCCAGCAGCTGCAGCTCTGATTCAACCCCTAGCCTGGGAACTCGCATATGATGCATATGTGGCCCTAAAAAGCAAAAAAAGGAAATGAAGTAAACTTCATGTCCGTCATCCCTAATTCATTTGTGTTAATTTTCTGAGATGCTTATAATTCTAGATAAAACTTATTTGCATAGTTATAAAGGCTTTGCCATTGGAGTTAAAACAATGTCTACTAGTTAAGCTGTAGGGTGGTCTGAGACTTCAAGTTTGTGCTTGGCAGTTACAATCTGTGAACTTTTGAGAGGAAATATATTTCACCCTTATTCTTTTGAAAGGCTGCATGGTGTTTTGTTGCTTACATGTCATATCGTTTATACAGCCAGTTCCTTAAGGACAGAGTCTTAAGGGTAGAATTACTTATTTAATATTTTTTCTTTTTAATGATTTTTATTTTTTTCCATTATAGCTGGTTTATAGTGTTCTGTAAATTTTAAGAGTAGAATTATTTAGATGAAAGCAATTAAAAATTTTTGGCCATAGAAGTTGTACCAGTCTAGCCTTCTGGCAATGTCTGTGAGACACTGCTTCTCCTATCACCCCACCAACACTGAGTGTTAATCTAATAGGGCAAAAATACTACCTACTGTTACTTCGTTTCTTTTATTGTGAGTACAGTTGAGTATATTCCCCGTGTTAACATGTCTATTTCCTTCTCCCACCAATAGCTACTCTTGAACCTCTGAAATTATGAGAAATCAGTGAGAATCAAAAGGAAAATTTGCTCATTTTTCCTGATCCTCTCTGGGAACTGCCTAGAGGCCTCGATTTCCAGTCTTGTGGAGACCAGCTCAGGTCACTCAGCTAATGATCCCTGTTCCTTCTGCACATGTATTTACTGAATGCACACTCTTTGCCAGATTCTGTCTTAGCTACTTAGGAAGGTGTAGTCAGTGAACAAAATAGGTGCAACATCCTGGCCTTACAGATTTTGCATTCCAAAGGGGAAAAATACTATAAGTAAATTAGCTAAAAATTATAAATGTCAGGCGGTGATAATGGCATGAAGAAGAATGAAGCCGAGGAAGGATTTAGGTGGTATGGATGAGGGGAGGTGCTATTTTACATAAGGTTGGCAGGAAAGACTTATCTCAGCACTTCCATGGCTTCTTCCTCGTCTGTATGTCTAGTTATACTCCCCTCCTTTGTTTCATTCTTATTATTTCTTTCAAGTGTGAATTCTCTGATGCAGAATATGGATGCAGCTTTGTTTAAGGGCCTTTCTACAGTGATTATATTAAAATGATTTCAGTGTGAATTCTCTGAAATATTGGAACAAATAAATGATAACTAAAGGCCTTTTAAAATTTGTTATATTTGTAGGGTGAGAAGGAGCACCAACATCTGATATAGAAAAAGTGTGGAATATTCTAGCAGCTAGTGAGGGCCATTTCACTCCATTCGTGGATCTCTCACAAATGCCTGAGTTGATCACAAAAGAAATAGCTTCTCAATACAGTTGGTTTATGGCTTATGTCCTCATGACAAAGGCAGTCTTTATTTGGAAAAATTGTCCTAATAAGGGAAAGTGGAAATGAAACTTCGTCATTGCTTCCATGCTTCCTAAACATAAAATGTCTACCACAGGACTGGCTTGGAAACAAGTGTTTTTAAAAATTTTATCTGCATGCTTATGAGTGTGAAAGAAAGTCTCTGAGATATATCATAGAAGCAACGGTAACTGAATTTCCATAATGGATGTTAAAGATATGAAGAATATTCTCAATTTACATATTCCCTTTGAATTTATGCAAAAAGGTATTACTGTAAGTGTAAATTAACATAAAGAAAGACCCAAGTGTATTAAGACTATTCAAGATCTATATACAAATGACAGTGGAAAAGGCTACTAGCAGGTTCTTGGCAAAAATCAGAAAAATTTTGGGTACAGAGTTGGAAGAGTCTACTCACCATCAGTTTTCATTGAAATCACAAACTGGATGCTTAGATTTCCTTGTGGTCTGGAGTCCACAAGTAAAATATTATATGTAATAATATCCTTTATTTGTTAAATTCTTTAAGGCATTGTGCTAAGCACTTCATATATTATCTAATTCATTCCTGCGTTAAGACTGAAAGGCTTTGGTGTTCCCATTGTGACTCAGGGTAAACAAACCTGATTAGTATTCATGAGGATTCAGGTTCCATTCCTGACCCCACTCAGTGGGTTAAGGATCTGACATTACCATGAGCTGTGGTGTAGGTCACAGACAAGACTTGGATCCTGTGTGGCTGTGGCTATGGCTGGCAGTTGCAACTCCAATTTGACCCCTAACCTGGGAACTTCATATGCCTGTGGTGTGGCCCTGGGGGAAAAAAAAAAGGGAAAAAAAGGACTGAAAGGGTTTTAGATGAAAACCTTAGGTTTAGAAAGACAGGTTAAGTGATCTGCCAAAACCAGTTAATAAACATTAGAGTTGGGACTTGAGCCTCATTTGTCTGATTCCAAAGCTTGTACTCAGCCAAGCTTTGAGCACCTTCAAAGGGCCAAACTACAGATGGGTTCATATATGTTCAGCCATTACAACAACCAGATAAAGTAGAGAGTCTGTTAAAGATGAGGAAATGAGGAGCAGGGAGGTGAAGTGATTGTGCTGAGGTCATACATCTTAGAGTGGTCAAATCAGAATACAAATCAAGGCCTATACCTCTAAACCCTAGGCCTTTTTCTCTCTCTCCCCTCCCCCTCCCTCTTTACTATATCATAGCCTCTTCTCTGCCTGCACAATGATCATTGTATTATTCTTCTCATTGGCTGCTCCTTTCAGGTAAAGTGATAATTAGTAGAGATTCCTAGGGGAAAGGTGTCAAGTACTTGCACTTTGAAAACCCATGCTGGATTTTTCTCATCATTTAGTCCATTACCTCGTTGAATCTAATTTGGTACTTCTAGAAACAGCATGAGTTCTGTGAGTAGTGTTCAGTACGCTTCAGTGAACTAAATGGCATCCTGGTGGCCTGAGAAGACTCATATTGTTCCTAAGCTTGTATGAATAATGGTTGCCACCTGCAAGTAGCTTAGGCAGTGGGCGATCACACTTCAGTTCTGAAGGGCTTGGAATGGATGGGTATTTTCTGATTTCCTTCTTCGCCCAGATTTTTTTTGATATTTAATGGATAAATAAAATATAAGATATTTAAAGAGTTCCCTTCGTGGCTCAGTGGTTAACGAGCCCAACTAGTATCCATGAGGATGTGGGTTTGATCCCTGACCTTGCTCAGTGGGTTAAGGATCCAGCGTTGCCATGAGCTGTGGTGTAAGTCGCAGATATGGCCTGGATACCACTTTGCTGTGGCTGTGGCATACGCTGGCAGCTGCAGCTCTGATTTGAACCCTAGCCTGGGAATCTCCATATGCCATGGGTGCGGCCCTGAAAAGCAAAAAAAAAGATATTTAAAGTTTACAATGTGATGATTTATACATTATGAAAGTATGCTCCCCCATTGAGTTAACTGACACATCTATCACTTCATATCTTTACCTCTTTAATTTTCATACAAATATATAATATCTTTGATATTGGAATATTTTTTCTTAGAGAAAAAGAATCTATATATATATGATTGGGTCACTATGCTGTATAGCAGAAATGGACACAACACTAAATATATTTTTTTTGGTGAGGATGTTTAAGTTCTATTTTCGTAGCAAATTTCAGTTATGCAATAGAGTATTGTCAACTACAGTCACCATGTTAAACGTTAAATCTTTAGACCTTACTCATAACTGAAAGGTTTTAATGCCCTTTTGTCAGCCTCTTCCTATTTCCTCCACCTGCAGCCTGTGGAAACCCAATTTTGTTTTTATGTGTTCAACTTTTTAAGATTCCATTATAAATGATGTCATGAGCTATTGGTCTTTCTCTGACTTATTTTATTTAGCATAATATTCTCCAGGTTTGTCCGTCTTGCAGATGACAAGGTTTCCTTCTTTTAAGGCTGAATTATATTGCATTGTGTATATACATTACATTTTCTTTATCTATTCATTGTTGACAGATACTTAGATTATTTTCATACTTTTGTGAATAATGCTGCTATGAACATGGGAATATAGGTACTTTGAGATACTGTTTTCATTTCCTTTTATATATATGTATATATATGTATGTGTGTGTATATATAGATATATACACATATATAGATTCTCAAGTGGGATTGCTGGATAATATGAATAGTTCTATTTTTTATTTTTTGAGGAACCTCCATAATGTTTTCCACAATGACTATCCCAGTTTACATTCATGCCAACAGTGTACAATGGTTTTCTCTTCTCCACATCCTTGCCAGCCTTTATCTCTTGTGTTATTGTAGTAGACATTCTAATAGATGTGAGATGTTATTTCATCTTGGTTTTAATTTATATTTCCCTGATGATAGGTGATGCTGAAACTTTTTCATGTACCTGTTGGCCATTTTTATGTTTTCTTTGAAAAGGTGTCTATTTAGGTCCTTTGCTCATTTTTAAATTGGGTTATTTGGGAGTTTTTTGGCTATTGTGTCATATGAATTCCTTGTATATTTTGGATATTAACTTCTTATTGTGTATGTGCTTTGCAAACATTTTTTCCCATTCTATAGGTGCCTTTTCATTTTGTTGATGGTTTCCTTTGCTTGGAGAAGATGTTTGGTTTAATGTAGCTATGCTTAATTCTTTTTACTTTAATGCTTTTGATATCAAATTCAAATTCAAAAAGACATTGCCAAGGCTAATATCTCATGTTTTCTTTTAAGTGTTTTATGGTTTCAGGTCTTACGTTCAGGTCTTTATTCCAGTTTGAGCTGAATTTTATATATTGCGTAAGATAGGGGTCTGATTTCATTCTTTTACATGTGGCTGTCCAGGTTTCTCAACCCCATTTATGGAAGAGACTATCCTTTGACCATTGTATATTTTGTCTCCTTTGGTGAAAATTAACAGACTGTATGTATAGGCATGAGTTTATTTCTGGGCTTGCAGTTCTCTTCCATTGGTCTATATGTCTGTTTTTATGCCAGTATCATACTGTTTTACTTTGTAATACAGCTTGAAATCAGGAATCATGATGCCTCCAGCTTTGTTTTTCTTAGGATTACTGTTCAGGATCTTTTATAGTTGTATATGAATTTTAGCTTTTTCTGTAAAAAGTTTTGATAGGAATTTTGATAGGGATTGTGTTGAATCTGTAGATATTGCTTTGACAACTTAACAATATTGATTCTTGTAATCTATGAACATGAAATGTCTTTCCATTTATTTGTGTCCTCTTTGCTCTCCCCTGCCCCACCCGCCCCTGCCGCCCGCCTCTGCCGCCCGCCTCCCATCTCTGTCTCCTCCTCCTCTGTCTTCTTTTGTGTCCAGGGCATATGGAAGTTCTTGGGCTAGGGATATCAAACTTACACCACAGCAAGGACCCAAGTCACTGTAATGACAACACCTGATCATTAACTATTAATAGAACTCCTTCACTTTCATCAATGTGTTAGAGTTTTCAGTATTCAGATCTTTTTCATTTTCTTGGTTAGATTTATTCCTAAGTATTTTATTCTTTCTTAAGCTGTTGGAAATGGGATTGTTTTATTTATCTTTCTGACAATTTTTGGTGTTTAGAAACACAACTGATTGTTATGTATTGATTTTTGTATCCTGCAACTTTACTGAATTATTTATTCTAACAGTTTTTGGTGGCATCTTTATGGGTTTTCTATATATAATATCATGTTTCTTCAAATAGAGACAATTTTACTTATTCCTTTCTGATTGGGATTCCTTTTATGTATTTTTCTTGAGTAATTGCTCTGGCTAGGACTTCCAGTATTATGTTGAATAAAAACGGTAAGAGTGGGCATACTTGTCTTGCTCCTAATCATAGAGGAAAAGTTTTCAGTGTATCACCCACCACTGAAGTAAAATATTAATTGGGGCTTGTCATATATGGCTTTCATTATGTTGAGGCATGTTCTGTCTATACTTACTTCATTTTTTGAGAGTTTTTATGTAATGATGTTGACTTTTGTCAAATGCTTTTTCTGCATCTATTGAAATAGTCATATTAGTTTTCGCATTGATTGATTTGCAGATGTTAAGCCATTCTTTCATTCCTGGAATATTTCCCACTTGATCATAGTGTATGATACTTTAATGTATTGTTAAATTTGGTTCTCTAATTGGTATTTTGTTGTGCATTTTTGCATCTATGTTCCTCAAGGATATTGACGTGCAATTTTCTTTTCTTGTAGCATCCTGTCTGACTTTGACATCAGAGTAATGCTGGTTGTGTAGAATGAGTTTGCAGGTGTACTTTTCCATTTTTTAGAAGAGTGAGAAAGACTGGTATCGGTGTATCTTTACATGTTTGATAAAATTCACTAGTGAAGCCATCTGGTCCTGGACTTCAGCTTGTTGTGAGGTTCTTAGTTACTGATTCAATCTGTTCAGATTTTCTGTTATATCATGATTAAATCTTGATAGGTTGTATTGTCTAGGAATTTATCCATTTCTTCTGGGTTGTCCAATTTGCTAGCAAATAATTTTTCACAGTTTTTTATGATCTTTTGTATTTGTATCAATTTTAATATCTCCCCTTTAATTTCTGATTTTATTTATTTGAGTCTACTCTTTACCTTAGCAAGTCTAGCTAGGTTTGTCAACTTTATCTTTTCAAAGAATCGGCTCTTAGTTTCATTGATCTTCTCTATTGTCTTTTAAATCTTTATTTCTGGTCTGATCTTTGTTATTTCCTTCCTTCTGCTACTTTTGGGCTTACTGTGTTCTTCTTTTTCAGTTCCTTAAAGTGTAAAGTTAGATTGTTGTTTTGAGCTCTTTTTTCCCCTAAATGTAGGCATTTATTGTTATAAGCTTCCCTCTTAGAAGCGCTTTTGCTGCAGCCCCTAGATTTTGATACGTTGTATTTATATTTCCATTTGTTTCATGATATACTTCTGGCTTCTCTTTTGATTTCTTCTTTGATCCGCTTGTGGTTTATGAATATGATGTTTAATCTCTACATATTTGTGAATCTTCCAGTTTTCTTCTTGTAATTGATTTCTGGTTTTATACCACTGGGGTGGGAAGAGATGTTTGATATAAGTCTTCTTACGTTTATTAAACCTTATTTTGTGGCCTAACATATTATGTATCCTGGAGAAAGTTGTGTGTGCACTTGAGACAGATACTTACTCTGTACTGGTTGGAGGAAGTGTTTTGTATATGTCTGTTAAGTCTAACTTATCTAACATGTGGTTTAAGTTCCATGTTTCCTTATTGATTTTAGGTCTGAATAAACTATCTGTTGTTGCAGTGGGGTATTGAAGTCCTCTGCTATTATTGAACTGCTCTCTTTCCCCCTTTATGTCTGCTAATATTTACTTTATATATTTAGGTGTTCCTATGTTGTTTGCATATTTATAGTTGTTGTATCCTTTTAATAAAGTGACCTCTTTATCATTATGTAATGACCTTTTTTTGTTACTGTCTTTGGCTTAAATGTATTTTATTTATGTATAGCTATCCCTGTGTTCTTTTGGTTTCAGTGGCATTCCGTATCTTTTTCCATCTCTGCTTTAAGTCTGTGTGTGTTCTTAAACATGAGGTGAGTCTTTTGTAGGTAGCCTTTTTTTTTTTTTGCATTTTAGGGCTGCACCCATGGCTTATGGAGGTTTCCAGGCTAGGGATCGAATCGGAGCTACAGCTGCCAACATATGCAACAGCCACAACAATGCCAGATCCAAGCCGTGTCTGCAACCTATGCCACAGTTCATGATAACCCTGGATCCTTAACCCACTTAGCAAGGCCAGGGATTGAACCCGCATCCTTATGGTTCCTAGTCTTATTCGTTTCCACTGCGACACAACAGGAACTATACTCTTTGTCTTTTGATTGGATAATTTAGTGGATTTATTTTTAAAGTAATTATTGATAGTTATGGACTTACTGTTGCCATTATGTTTATTGTTGTCTGTTTTTTTTATAATTCTTTAGTTCATTTCTTCCTGGCTTTCTTTGCGATTTGATGTTTTTTCTGTAGTGGTGTACTTAGATTCCTTTCTCTTTCTCTTTCATATATCTACTATGAGATTTTGCTTTGTGGTTACATGTGGCTTACATAGAACATCTTATATTTATAACTGTCTATCTGCAGCTGAAAACTTAATTTTGAATGCAGACCAAATCTCTTCTACCCCCACAATTTATGTCACAATTTTTTCTTTTTTCCTGCTTTTTGCTTTTCTTTTAGGGCTGCACTCACGGCATATGTAGGTTCCCAGGCTAGAGATCTAATCTGAGCTGTAGCTGCTGGCCTATGCCACAGCCACTGCAACGCCAGATCCAAGCCGTGTCTGTGATCTACACCACAGCTCATGGCAATGCCAGATCCTTAACCCACTGAGTGAGGCCAGCGATTGAATCCACAACCTTGGGGTTCCTAGTCAGATTCATTTCTGCTGCACCACGATGGGAGCTCCTTGTGTCACAAATTTATCCATTTACAAGTTATTATAGTTTTTTTATGCCTTTGTCTTTTAGCTCTGATACTAGATCTACATTATTTACTCACCACTGTTACACCATGAGAACATTCTGAATTTAGATGAACATTTACTTGTGCTACTGAATGTTTTTATGTAGTTTCCTATTACTAGCATCCTTTTGCTTCACCTTGAAGAACTCGTTTTAATATTTAAGGCTGGGCTGGTACTGATGAACTCCTTCATCTTTGTTAGTCTGGAAAACTCTCCTTCAATCCTGAAAGACAACTTTTCTGGGAGTTCATCAGTACTAGACAACTTTGCTGGTACTGATGAACTCCTTCATCTTTGTTAGTCTGAAAAACTATCTCTTCTTCAGCCTTCTCTTTCAATTCTGAAAGACAACTTTTCAGTTGGCAGTTTTGTTTTTTTCTTTTAGTACGTTGTCTATATCATGCCACTGTCTTTAGGCCTGCAAGGTTTCTGCTGAAAAACCTGTTCAAATTATATGGGAGTACTGTTGTATGTAAGAAATTGCTTTTCTCTTGCTCATTTTAAGATTCAGATTCTCTGCTTGTCTACAACTTTAGACAATTTAATTATAATGTATTTTACTGTGAATCTCTTCAGATTCATCTTACTTGAAATTCTCTGTCCTTCCTGGATCTAGATGTCGTATTCTTTCTCCAAGTTAGGGGAGATTTTAGCCATTATGTCTTTGGATAAATTTTCTACTCCCTTTCCTCTGCCTTTTATTTCTGGGATCACTTTGATGGTATATGGTCTTTAGATCTCGTCAGCTATCATCACTCCTTTTCTTTCTTTTTTCCAAAAGCTTCTGATTGGATAAATTCCACTGTTTTGTCTTTGAGTTCACTGATCCTTTCTTCAGCTTCATCTAGTCTATTATTAAACCCAACTATTTAATTTTTTAGTTCGTTATTATATTCTTCATCTTTATGATTTTTTTGGTACTTTTTACTATTTTCTATCTCTTTGTTGAAATTTTAACTGTGTTCATGCATTGTTGTCCTGACCTTGGTGAGTATGATCCTTATTATTTTGAATAAATAAATAAATCACAGATCTCTGTTTACTTAAGATTTTTTTCTGGAGATTTATCTTTTGTTAGCAACAGATTCGTCTGTTTCTTCATTTTCTGTGTTGGTTTTTGCACATTAGATAAAACAACCATCTCTCCCAGTTTTGACGAAATGGTCTCGTATAGGAGGTGGACTTGATTGATCAGCCTGGCTTGAGCTCCTAGTTGTCTCTCAAGCTTTTGTGATTGTCCAAGAGTCCTTCTTTGTTTTTGGTGGCTCTCAGTTGTTAAGGATATGCTGAGATCTGTCAGTGTCCCCAAGGGTAGGGTTGTGATCAGTACCTAGAAGCAGGCTGATTAGATACTATACCCTCAAGTAGCAGCTAGGGAAATAGGTCATTAATCTCATTCTAGGAATATACCAGGGGTTGGCCATTTTTACCTGCTTCCTCTATTCTGGGCTTGGATGTATGACTATATGGGTGGAGGATAACTCCTGTTTCTATTGCAATCTTTTTGTTTGCTATAGTCCTATAGAACTTGGGAATGCAAGCCCCACTTGCTATTAGAGCCAGGCAACCCAAGGACTCATTCCTTGGATAGTTGTTGCAAAGGCTGAGATGCCAGATGTGTGTATAAAATCTTTCCAGGGCTTTACTGGTGATTGTTTTTATCATTGGAGTGAGATGAAAGGATAGGGTGTGAAAGGTGTCCACCAGCTTCTCTAGTCTCTGAGGGAGATTGCAGCTAACCCCTGGATGCTTCCTAAATTGGAAGCCTGGCCTTCATGCAGCAACTTTTAAAGTATGTGTATAAACTCCTTTGAGGAAAAGACTAGAAGAGAGGCAATTTTGCCTGCTTCCTTTTTGCTGAGCCCTGGGGGGATAGTTAAGAATTACTTCTTGGTTTGCTACAGTATTGTAAGCATTGTGAATGGAAGCCTCAGCACAGACATGTGAACAATGTTCTTCCAGAGAGATACTGGTAACTTATAGTGAGCTAGAGGGAGAAGGTGGGAGTGGTGTCCACTGACTTCTCTGGTTTCTGGTGAGCATTGTAGCTAGCTCCCAGTGCCTATGGAGTTAGAAGCCTGGCCCTCAGGCAACAACTTTGAAAGTTTTCAGATAAAATTCTTTGGGTAAAGACTGGGAGATGGAAGATTTTGCCTGCTCCCTCTGCACTGAGTTTTGGGAGAGAGCCCCAGTGAGTGCCGTGTACCAGTTAAGAAGTTCTTCTTTGTTTGCTATAGTCTCGTGAGGCTCATGGACATTGACATCATTGGCTTCCAGAGCTGGGTGTTTAGGGATTCCCTCCCTCTTGTGGGTATTTTAAAAGTTAGGATTCTAGATGTGGGGGTCCAAACTGATTTTGGAGAGACAGCAGTGAGTGATGGATTGAAGAAAGATATTAATTTTTTGCCCAGGAATTGAACCTGGGCATCCTGTGTGAAAACCAAGAATCCTGTCCACTAGAACAGCTAGAGGCTAAAAGCAGAGTTGCTCTGATTCTTGCCCCCTGTTGAAAGTAAGAATGTTTCAAGGAGGCAACAGCTGTGAAAGCAGGTACAAAGTTCACTGTTAGAAACATGTGGGAGGGCACCCAGAGAAGTAGTCTGTTTATCTAAGGCAGAAGCAAAGCAGTGATGGACACCCAAAGGAGGAGTGCAGGTGTGGGCATTCTCCTGAATGAGGAGTGCACCAGATAGGTGATTTAAACCACTTATATGGGGCAGTTCTGATGGGTCTTTGTTTTCCTTTGGCCAATGATCTTGTTTTATTTCTCACACCTGAAATGGACCCAGGGCTATCCCCAAAATGCGTGTCCATCTTTTGGCCAAGATGGATTGCAAAACAAGGCCTTGTGGGAAGGTTAGCTAGACTTATTATGGCCTGGTGTCCCTTTCACTTCTGACCCAAAGGGGTCTTTCTGCACATCTGTAATTAGTGTCTCTCTGACTCCAAGGATAGGAAGTATGTTTCCTCTTGATCTTTTGCCTAAGTAGGGTTTAGCTCCTCTCTGCCCTGCCATTCCATTGTTAGAAGTGTCCACAGAAGACAAATTCAAATTATTTACTTTGTTCCTGTTGTTATTTCTATCTTGAAGCTTAAACAGGTGGCTCATTGTAGTCGTCTGTTCTGGAGCTCATCTATCTCCTGCCTGAAAACTCTTCACTCCTCAGGGAGAAGCTAGGAGATGGGGGTTTCCTCCCTGTTGTATGGCACTGTATCTTAGAGTTTATGGTGAGAGCATGTCTCAGGCTCTCCAATCCATTCTGATGTGGATATTTTCTCATTCATCTCATGTGTTGGAGTTACTCAGCTCGTTTCTGGATTTCTCTTAGAGGGAATTGCTCTAGGTGTGGCTGTATGTTCAGTGTATCTGTGGGGGAAGGGGAGTTCAGGTGCCTTCATACTGCTATCTTAGCTAACCCTCTCCTTATTTCCTTTGGAAGGCAAAGCTAGATTAAATTAATTCTTCATCTTGATCTAGTTTGAAGTCTACTTGAAAAATGTCATGAGTTATTTTAGCTTATTATTAATTTTTAAATACAAGTATGCTGTTTCAGTATTCAAAGCATAGGGCTTTGTGTAGGAGAGTCTTGTTCATTTCTTAAAGACATTTGAGATAGAGAACAGGGAAATAAATGAAAGCTGATAGATTTCTAAATTTTTTATTGAGGATGAATACTGGGAACTTTCAATGTACCTTTGCTGATTTTTTTTTTTTTTTTCATTTCTTTTCAATGGCTGTGCCTGTGGCATGTGGAAGTTCCCAGGCCAAGGGTTGAATTGGAGCTGCAGCTGCCAGCCTATGCCACAGCCACAGCACCTCAGTATCTGAGCTGCATCTGTGACCGGTGCCATAGCTTACACAATGCTGGATCCTAAACCCACTGAATGAGGTCAGGGATTGAACCTTCATCCTCAGAGAGACAATGTTGAGTTCTTAACCTGCTGAGCCACAACAGGAACTCTGACCTTAGCTAATTTTTTCACTTTGCTTATAAGCTATTCATTATTCCATAGGGTATTCCATTATTCCTCTTAGTGACTTCAGAATAAATATAGCTGTATTTCATATTCCTAATACATGGGTGCTATTTAGGGTCAATGGATTTTAGTTGTTATTCTCAAGAAAACTTTTTTTTTACATTAGAATTCTTCTAGAAGAGTTTTAGACTAATCAGAACACTTTAATTCACAGATTATCAATATTTAGCATTCTGATAGCTTTCAGATGAACTTACCTACACTCCCCCCACCCAAAAAAAGTGAACCCCCACTGTGGCAGGCCTCTTTAGAATTTTATTATTTATTAACTATTTTTTAATGTAGCACTTATTTTTGTTGTGTTTCATTTCCCTACCAGCTTTGGTAGATTTCTTAGCTATATACCCTAAAAGCTACAAACTAAACCTGGAGGCTCTGAAAAATTAGAGATTAGTCTTTTATTTTTCTTAAAACCATAAGGTCTACTATGGAAAACCCTCAACTTGTCCTAAATAGCTCTTTAATTTATTCAAGTAGAAATAAAATAAAATGGAAGAAGGTATTCTCAAATTTGAAATAATATATTGGACTACAGTTTCTTGAAGAAAATCTTTTTAATTTAATTTTATTTATTTTTTATTATCAACAGTGTTTTACTTATACCTACAAAAGAAAACAAGATGGTATCAAAAGGACAATTTACAGACTAAGAATAGTATCATAATCTCTTAGCATACTGTGCCTGAACATCACACATATACAAATCTTTCAAGTCTTAACGCAACAGGAATGTGTTCAGAGACCAGCAAGGACGTATATAGAGAGAGCACTGATCCCAAGCAAAAGCCACCAACCTTTTAGATGAGAGAAGTCCACACCATGAATTGTTAGGGTGGGACTGGGAAGCAGCCCCACAGCTTAGAAATCCTTTCCCTAAATGAACTTCAATCATGACTACAATGATTACCACCAAGTGAGGATTTTTTTCTGTTCATGTTCTGAAGCAAAAGCAGAACCTGAAATTACGAGTGGCAGAGAGAGGCAGAAGACTTAATTCTCGAGGTATTATATAGGAAAAACTCTACTAGTAAATTTCAGCTGTGCTCAGGTCACAATAGCTTTTGAGTTTTGAAATAAACTGTTACATTTTTTGAGTTTATGATCACGACATCCCTGGAGGGAAAAAGGAAGCAAGCGGTAGACCAAATACCGCTTGCTTGTCCAAAAGACCTTTTCCTGCAGAGGTCTTTTCAAGACCTACAAGAGTAGGACACCCCCTGTGGTGGCACCTTCCACAAAAAATTTTTTAGGGTAAAATGTCCACAATGGGCTACTAATCAATGCTTAGATGATTCCCGCCCCCCCTTTTTTGGGGGGGGCACTTTGGTTTGAAAGCACAGAGCGGTTCTGCCATGCTTTTCCTGTACCTACCATCTACCCTCAGCCTCAACTTCCATAAGAAGGAAAAAAAGGGAGGTTAAGAAGAAAGTGGGAGTGGGGGAGAGTGAAAGTTCTTACATGCATATATTTCCGCTTAGGCTGACAACCTACCTGTATGTTGCACATTCAACCACACTTTCAGTACCCCTCGGAAACAATCCCCTCTCTCTCCCTGAAGAGTTTTAAAAGGAAAGCAAAAACAAAAACCTCAAGTATTTAGATATTTAGATCTTACAAACCAAGGTCTTAGCCAAAGAATGCAATGGAGCCTTCCTCCTTTAACTACACTGTGAATGAACAACACCAATAATAGCATTAAAAAATAATACTACCACACTGGATACATAAAGAGGTTTCTGCGGCTGTCTGTTCTCCCTGCCCTGTTACAGCGAATACAAGAGCAGAAAATTCTTTCTAGACCCATCTGCTATATCAAGTCTCCGCAAAACAGTTGGTATTATTATGAAGCGGACAGTCTCACCTACCTTCAGGTGGTGGGAAAGTAAAAGGACTTAGACTTCAGTCCCCTCTAACTTTTCTTAAGTACCACCTACCTGTAAAAAGCTAAGTGCAAAAGGATGCGGGGGAAAATTTGCACCCAAAAGCTGTTACAAAGCACTACTGAGAAAAGAGAGCGAGTTCTTTAACAAACCCTTAAGACCCTTCAAGACAGTTTGGCCAAAAGGGCTGAGTAGCTAGCAAAGAGTTGCTTTTATTCTAGCTGTACAGATACCAACTTTAAAAAGAAAATTTGCCCACTGACTAAATAATATTGTTTATAATGAAATGTGTTTTTTACACTACAGTGTTTTTAAATTTTTTTTTAATTTTCCATTATCAACATACTGAAAGTTGCAAGTAACATAACCTCATAGATTTCTAAGCCAAGAGAGTCAGGAGGCATTCATACTCTTGGTTGAAGGCTTAACTAATATCCATTATCATAAAATATCTAAAGGTAAACCTAAATTTCTACTTAGAAATAAGAAAAAAACAAAGTAAAAGCTGTGAACTTTCCAAAATGTCTTAGCCAAGATTCTCTTGAACTTTAAGCATTTTTTTAATTTCTACAAAATAGGTTTTTAGGAGTTCCTGCTGTGGCACAGTGGGTTAAGGGTCTGTTGTTGTCTCTGCAGTGCCTCAGATCACTGCTGAGGTGTAGATTTGATCTCTGGCCTTGGCACAGTGTGTTAAGGATCTGGTGTTGCTGCAGCTGAAGTTGGATTCAATCCCTAGCCCAGGAATTTCCATATGCCATAAGAGCAGCACCCCAAAATAGATGTTTAGGAAGAGGGAAGATTTGAGCCATTTAACTTTAGTAGTTTGATTTAAAATGCTTCTTATATCAAGAAAATTCAAGACAGAGAGATTTAGTCATCAGAGTTAAAAAACATGTAACATTCCATCATCCCCACCATTTGAAAGGAACCATCTATGCTGGATATTCTTAGTTTTTCAAGTTCAGTTTTATATCCCATAGGCAAAGGAACTGCTTTTGCATCTCTTAGAAATTATTCTGGTTTAGAAGCTTATAATCTAATAGAATTCTCCTCACAATTCTCCTTCCCGTGTTCTCAGACCATATTTACTTCCTTTTAATTATTCTGTAGTCTGTGCTTTGGGCAAAGTATACACCGTTCATATTTGTAAGCCATTATTTTCTCCAAGCATTGATCATTTCTTGGTAAGTGAGAATTATTTATTTTTCCATTTCTTCATCTCTTTCAGCATTTTCTTTGCAGTCTGCTAAGGCCATTTGTTTGACATACAGATCTGTCTCCCAGAAGTAGCAAGATAGAGGAATGCACTTACTTCTGACCTTGATTTTTCCCCTTCAGAGTATTAGTGTTCACTGTTGGTGCAATGAGACTTAAAGACAAGAATGAAAGATGCTTGGACTCGGGGAAATCTAAGAGTAGATTTGGGGTTTACCGTTACAAACCATTAGGATTTCTATGAGCTTCAGTCTTCTGCATCTGTATGATAGAGGGAATACGTTATGAACTGTGAGAATAAGTTATGTAAGACATCTAATAAGGTGTCTGGTATACAGTAAATGCTCAGCAGATATAATTCCTAATAGCAATCATATTGATAGTAATTTATCTAGTTGTTGAACATTCTTCTTAAAATGTACACCTTGACATATCTTTTTCCTTGGGAATTTTCTGTTTGCAAAGTATCTGAATTACAGAACTGTGTTTTTAAAGAGGAAAACTTTGGTTGTTTTACTGAACTGAAAATCAGTTTAGTTTAGTTCATCTTTTTCTGCCCATTTAAATGCATTAAATCTTTTTTGCCTTTACTCTCAAAATAAGGGTGAACTGCAAAATTAATGTTATTAGCTCTAGCTTTTAAGACTCTTATGTAAATACTGAAACAAAGTGCTCCTGTTTCTCTACTTCAACCCAGTGACATATTCATATTTGTCTTTGTCCTTAGTTTTCTGGTCATTTAGAAAACTTTCAATTTACATTGCTTGTGAACAACTTTCAATCTCCATTGCTTATGAACGTCTGTGAAAAAAATTTTTATTTAAAGAATTTCTTGGAGTGCCAAATCTCACAATTATTTACACGCTCATATGTCATGTTTTAAGTCACAGAATTCTTTTTACTTTTTAAGTCTTACTCTGTTTTCTGTCTAGCAGATCCCATTCATCTGTTAAAAAGTTGATTTCAAGTGTTATCTCTTGAACGAAGTTCCTAATTATCCCAACCAGTGAAGAAAATAGTTGTTCTCTGAAGTTTTAAAGTAACCATGTAACTTATTATCCAAATTTGCCTTTTTTTGAAGTGAATGAAGGCCCTGTTAGTATTTACATTGGGGCAGTAGTCATAAACTAGTACTGTTGTGGGCCAACTGGGTGTATTGTCATCAGGTTATTGTCATTTTGGATTCTCATTGTTAATATCAAGGACTTTGAACTCAAGTCTGTCTAGCTCCCAATTCTGGTTCTCTGCATGGCTTAGGGAAAATTATTGTATCCTTTAAAATTCATTCTTTCGACAGCTGTTTATTAAGTACCTATTAGATGCTCTGCAAAGAGTGAGACATGGTAGCACAAAGATAAATAATAGTTAAAGTTGTCGCCCTCGTGGAACTTGTGTCCAATTTTTAGCTACAAAATGGGGCTAAAGACACCAACATTATGGATTGTGAAGAATAAATGAGTTAATATTTATAAAGAGTTTTGTAAAATCTCTAGCATATTGGAAGTGCTCAGTGGTAACTATGGTATTCTTTCATTTTTTGCATAATTATTGTATATCTGTGTACAACTGTAAGGTCTTTGATGTTAGGAGGAATGTCATATTAAGGTTTATATTTCTTTAGGTATCAGCATTGTAACCTCACTCTCATTGTTTGAATGAATTTGTTGAGTGAATCCCACTAACTATCAGGTATTAAATTTTCTCCCCTCCTTTGTCTCTTATTTTTGGTTCCTCTGTTGCCTCTTTCTTGCCCTCTTTGAGTTGACTGAATGTTTTAAAGTGTGCCATTTTATTTTTTCTGCTGTATAGTTAAATGCTCTGTTTCATTATGAATGAATAAATCGCTTTAATTTTGTTAAATAAGCACTTTTAACTCATTAGTCTATTTAGAGTCAGTATTGTACCTCTTCACACTTTACAAATAACATGTCACATATTTAATAACCTTATAACAATATAATTCAATTTACTCTCCCTTTTTCTTTGTATACTATTGTCATATCTTCTATTTCAACATGTTATAAACCCTACCATGAAGTATTTTTATTTTTGCTTTTATTTTATTTTACTATTTATTTATCTGGGCTGCATAGTATACAAAAATTCCTGGGGCAAGAATTGAACCCATGCCACAGCAGTGACCTGAGCCACATAAATGACAACCCTAGATCCTTAACCCATTGAACCATCAGGAAACTCCTATTTTTGCTTTTAGTGGTCTTCCAACAGAATTTCAAGAAGAAAGAGAGGATACTTATTTGCATTTACTAGATTATTTAATATTTCTAATACTCCTTATACTTTATTTGCCTTAAGCATTTTGCATTTCTTGCAGTGAGGATCTGCTGGTGATTAGTATTCTTAGCTTTTGTTGATCTGAAAGTGTCTTTATTTCATTTTCGTTTTTGAAGAATATTTTTCTTGGATATAGAATTCTAGGTTAACAGATATTTTTCCTTTTAGTAATTCCAAGATGCCGTTTCTGATTTTTCAGCCTCCACTGTTCCTGATCAGCCTGGAATCATTATCCTTGTTGCACTGTATATGATGCGTGCATTTTCTCTGGATGCTCATAATATTTTCTTTATAATTTTAATTTTCTGAAGGTTGACTGCAAAGTGCATAGGTGCGATTTTCTTTGTGTTTATACTTTTTGGGATTTGCTAAACTTCTTGAATTTGTAAGCTAGTGTTTTTCATCAAATTTGAGAAGTTTTTAGCAATTATTCCTTTAAATATTTTGTCTGGCCCATCTCATTATGTTTTCCGCCTGGGATCACAATTATATTTATGTAAGCCTATTTGAAATTATCTTACCTATTCCTGAGGTTCAGTTCATTTTCTTAATTTTCTTTCCTCCTCATTTCCTAGATTGAATAATTTCTATTGCCATTGCCATGTTTTAGGTTTTTTTTTTCCCTGCCATTTCTAGGATTTCCATTTGGTTCTTTTCTCTGCTTAGATCCCCTGTTTACTCATTAAGATCACATTTCCTTTGTTTCTTGGAGTAATTTTTTCTTTAATACTTGAAAAATATCTATAATAACTTCTTTAAAGTTTTTGTTCAGCCAAATGTCTGGGCCATTTAGGTTTTGTTTGTATTTGCTACTTTGCTTATCTATGTATCACATTTTCTTATTCTTTGTCTATGTCATGAAGCCTCTGTTTTCTGTTATCTTCTTTGGAAGAATATTCATTCTTATTTGAACATTCTGTTGGATTATTGGTTGATCAACTTGAACATGATTTTTATGCTTTGTTAGTGCAAATCTGTGGGAAGCCCGCCATGCTTTCTGATCACCTTCAACTTGACAGCATTCAACATGCAAGACAGACTGATTTCATTGAGGATTGGCTTGGTTTTAGGCTTTGTGGAGGTCGTAGGACTTACTTTAGGACAAGCCTTTATTGTGGAATGCAGTAACTTCCTGAGTCTCAAGTAGCTTCCAGAGATGTTACTGGAATATTTGTTAATAAGATTCCCCACTCTCTGGACCTGAGCTCCAGTGATGTCCAGCACTATTCTTCCTCCAGCTCTATTTGACCTCTAGTATGACTGTTCTTTCCACCCCATACCTTTGCTATTTGGTAAGCCTCAGGTGTTCTCATACTGCAGAGTATGGTCTGGATGTCGGCCACAGACTTACGGACAACCCTCACTTAGACTTTTGGGAATTTCTACATAACTCTTTACTCTCTAGGACCTTGCCTTATAGGTTCCAGCCACTTTAGCTGCCCCAAACCCTGATCTCTACCTCCTCAGCTGAAATGACTGCTGTGAGTATTAATATGACTTGGAGTTGTTTGTAATTTAGAATGTGTGCTGCCTATCTTAAATTTCTTTGCTATTTTAAATAATTAATTTTTGATCAGAGACTAATGCATTCACATGGAAAAATTCAAGAGTTACAGAAGAATATATAGTGAAAAATCTCCTTTCTAACCAAGTAGCATAGTTCTTCTCAGAAGTGAGAGATGTTATTAGTGTCCCTTTGTACTCTTTTAGAGATACTATAAATCTTGAGAAAAAAATAAGAGGGATAAGATATATATTATGTTTATATTAAATATTAAAAAATATATAATATGTATCTTCTCCCTCTTATTTTTGTTAACATATTATATAGCTTACTAAGATATATATATAAAATTTTATTTTTCTCACATAATGATAGAATTACCATTTATATATATATACATTTATCATATATGCACATATATGCACATACATATTTTGGTATTTTACATATATACACACACAAACATTTTGGTATCTTAAATTTTATTCCACTTAATTATAAATCTTGGAGGCTATACATATTAGTACATAATTATTTCATTCTCTTTTGGGCCTCAGTGATATTCATTAGCATAAACACACCATAAATTACCTCACTAGATCCGTATTTATTATTATTCTCTTTGGTTATTATAAAGAGTGCTCCATGAACTATCTTGAATAAACTGTTTGGTACAAGCCAATATATCTGTAGGGTGAATTCATAAAAGTGCAGTTCCTACATCAAAATATTTGCAAATTTGTTAGTTAAATATTGCCAAATTTCCCTCCACAGGACTGTGGCTCCACTAATACTGTATCAGAGAGATGCTAACATTCTTATATGCCTCCAATGTTTGTTTTTTCTACGAAATGTCTCCATATTGGCTTCTGCTTTTTATTCTTATGTTTTATTCTGAATAAATCAGTTCTTTCACTGATTAACTTACATGTTTTTTGATATAAAAATTACATGTTTTGATATAAAAATGAGACAAGCAGCAGTGATTTACACCAATTAGAGGTGATATTATTATTATTATTATTATTATTACTGCTGCTGTGGTTCATTTCCTTAATATTCTAGGACACATACCAGTTGATAATTTCCATTTTGATAGTGTAGTTTTACTTCAGTTATTTGCAAAGAATTCTCTTTTTTTTGTGCTTTAAAAATATGTGTAGAGCATATGCTAGCTTGTTCCCCATTCCGAACTTGATTGTGGCTTCCAAATGCACAGTCCAACTTAATTAATACTTTATGGAATCATGTTCTTTGAGCTTTCTAGCTTGTTTTCCTCCCTCTTTTTTCCTTTACTTTAATTACTCCTCTGAATTTGAGAAGTGAAGGATGTCTGGTACAAGGTTTAGCTATTTATTCAACATTCCGAATCAATCCCTTTTTGTGGGAAGAGTAACTTTCTTAGTTTCTTTTCTTCCCGGGATGTGAGGTTGTCTTTAGGTATATCAGGTGACTCTGAATTTTCAGGTTCCTTGTCAATCTGCTGAGAAGCAAATTCTGATGTGAGAGGTAGAAGAGTCCATCTCTAATACTAGCATTTTTTATTTTATATAAATAAATGCTAATATTAGGAACTTTTTTCCTCCTAGCATTCATTTTCTTTTCTTTTCTTTTTTTTTTGCCTTTTTGCCATTTTTTTCTAGGGCTGCACTCATGGAATATGGAGGTTCCCAGGCTAGGGGTCTCATTGGAGCTGTAGCTGCCGGCCTTTGCCACAGCCACAGCAACGCAGGATCCGAGCCGCGTCTGCAACGTACACCACAGCTCACGGCAACGCCGGATCCTTAACCCACTGAGCAAGGCCAGGGATCGAACCTGCAACCTCATGGTTCCTAGTCGGATTCTTTAACCATTGAGCCACGACAGGAACTGCCTCCTAGCATTCATCTTAAATCCCAACTATTTAAAAATCATGGGCAAAATTTTTCAATTGTCTTTTCCCTATATCTATCAGTATTTCAGTGTTTCATGGTTTGATCACTAAGTTGTAATGTCATATACCCACAGAATGAACATTGAAAAGATCCCATTGAAAAAAATTTTTCTTCTTGGTAACTGCTTTCTAAAAAATAGTTTTCTTCTTTATATTCTGAAGCTTGTTTCCTCTGCTGCATGTTGAGATTCCTGTGGCTAACTGCCTTTGACTATGTATTTTTCTGTCAAATATCCTTACCAACCCATTGCACAATGTTATTAGGCAAGACAACAACTGTATGACTTGAAAAGTTTTCACAAATATAGTTGATTTTTCCACTGACAAAGAATCATGTCACCTACTTTGGAGAATGCATTAACTTACACTACTGGCACTCATTAAGCTCTAGGCTTAAAACTGTGTTAGGGGAACTAAAAATAGAATAAAAAATTGAGGAGTCTGGTTTTTGCACTTAAAAAGTGTAATCATTGAGAATACAGGATTTGAAGTCAGACAGATGTGGGCTGGATGATCTTGGATGAGGAACACTAAGCCTTGGTGCTCTCATTTATGGAATTATTGTACTTATCTCACACATTAAATGAGCATAGCCTCTCAGGAGAATTCTCCCCAGAACTCAGAAATATTGTTTCTCTGGGCACATTTGCTTTTTCGTGGTCTTTTCAATGGTTGTCAAATTATTTTTTGCAGTTCAGCTACTGAACACCACTGTGGCTATACCATGTTCTGGCAGTTAAAGAAAAAAAAAAAAAGGCTGGACACTTTCTCCCTCAAGTAATTTGGATATTTGATTAATCGATACCCACCTTGGCTGTTGGTAGATGGAGGCACACAGTGTGATTAGTCAAGATAGCACAAAGACTGTAACAAACTATCCCCAAATATCCACGGCTTAACACATTACACACTTATTTCTTGCTCATACACACAGTGTGGGTTGGAGAGGGGAGTCAGTATATTCCGCGAAGGCATTCAGATACCTAAGCTCTTTCTATCTAGCGGCTTCACCATCTTCTGGGGCTCCAGGGTTCTGCCTTATGTTCTCTGCATCTGACTAGGAGCCCGGAGAAGGCTGTGGGAGATAGTATGGGGATTTTAGAGACAGTGACTCGGTGGTGGTGTATCACTTCTACTCACGTCCTGCTGCCTAGAAGTAGCCTCGTAGCAGATACAAGGGGCACAGGAAATGAAGTGCAGCAATGTGCTGAAAGAAGACAACCCATACCTATTGGTAGGTGTTATTAATCTCTCTCATTTAGTAGAACCTTAGAAGCTTGGGCTTTGAGTCCAGTGGCCTCATCCAGAGTGCACCACAGTCACTTAAGCATTCCTGCTATGTGACCTCATACTGCTGGCTGGCTCCATGTGGGTCTGCCTGAAACCAAATGACTGTTCTAAGACCTGAACTTCGTTTCTTCTTTTCTTCCTTCCTTAAAAAACAAACAAACAAAAAAAACCCCGTGGGCTTCCTTTTATTTTTTATTTTAAATTTATTTTTGGCCATACCTGCAGCATATGGAAATTCCCACGCCAGGGATCAAACCTGTGCCATGGCAGCAACCAGCCACAGCTAATCCTTAACCCAAGAAGCCACCAGAGAACTTCTCTTCTTGCTTACTCAAGGAAGAATTTTGAAGCACATCACATTGGTTTGGGGATATTATGATCTCAGGCTGGTAGGTGTGGCAGTCACGTGGGATGACTCCCCACCTGGATTTAAGATAATTAGATTACAACTATGTTCTCATAAGAGGTACTCACTTTGTTTTTTGGTTACTCATTACTGTCAGTGTTTATAACACTTAAAACAGGAACATTCAAAAAATGGTCAGGATGGATTTACATTAGCTTCCCAGAGTGTTGACTAGTGAACTGCCTCACAGTACTGTCTGTATCAACAGAAACAGGTTCTAGATTATTTTTTTCCTCCCTGAAATGAATTCTTTCACTAATCTTAAGCTAAATATGTCCCCGACTATTCCAGGAAAAAGGGCTATACGTGTGTGTGTGTGTGTGTATGTATACACATATATAATAAAGTAGCTTTATTTTGGATAGGCAACATATTTCTCAATAGTATATAAATGTGGACCCATAAAAATACTCAAATTTCCTTTTTATGACCATTATTTCCATTCTTTAGGAAGACAGATTGACATTCAAGAATTATCTAAAGAATATAAAAGGAACTGATAGACAATATGACATAAATGATGCGTAATTGGTATGGTGTGGAAAGACCATGATTACAGTATACAGAAGCTTTGTTTTGAAATATTTCTTTGAGCAGATTAGTCTTAAAGTGGGTCCTAGCACATGTGATACACAAGGACTGTCAGAATGGCATGTACTGTGAACCATAACCCCTTCTCCTTAACTTCCAAAGGGGAGAAATCATAACTTCAAGCAACTTGGTAGAAAAGACAAGAGTAATGAAATTAGTTAAGTAAACTGCAGCAGATAGGTCATAGTTCCATTCTTCTCAAGAGCTGTGTAAAACAAGATGGGCAATGTCAACTCTAATTCGAATAAAGCAACTGAAAAAATCCAGAATTTCCCTGTGAGTTAGGAGATGCCTCCAACTGGATGGCTATGTTTCTGCCTTCTGAAATGTTCTATATTAAGATCATTTAATACTCTGGGATTTAATGCAGGGTTGAGCCAATCCAACATAACACCTCATGGTACCCATACCAAATTCAAGTTTCTCCCATCCCAATTTTTTTTTAATAGTCTTGACTTTCTGAGTTTACAAAAATAGGCTTTTTGGTTTCTTGGGAATATGATTTTATGCAGGTGAGAGAAATGATTAGGCTTCATGCATAGTATAAAAGTCACATCGTGTCCTTTTTACTAAAAATGTACCGCTGTGTGCCTGATTCTGTGTAGTATTCCTGTTTCCTAAGTTCTTCCTTCCTTCCCTCCCCTGTCTCATGGAATTATTCCCATCTTCAAAAAATGAAAGGCTCTGGAAATAATGTACCCTTGGGACCAATATAAAACACAGAGCAATATGAATGCAAAGAATGCTTTCCTTACAAGATTGGAAAAAAGATGGATTTAAGTGAAAATAGATGTCAGGTTCAAAGTTTTTTGCCTGTGGGTATGATGAGGTAATGTTTTAGTATATTTCTCTCTAAAAATCTTGATTGTTTTTGAATCAGTGATATACTAAAACAAGGCTATACCATTCATCAAGAATAGTCTCTGAAGAATGTCTAGGAGTAAATAAAGTGGGTGATAGCATGGAAATTAAGTGTTGGTGAGCCCAGCTGGTAAGGGGAAGAAGCTGCTTGCATTTATTAAATAGATTGGGCTGATGAACTACACATACATTCCGTACTTGAAACTGTATATGTTGTGGTTAGAGGCATAGTTTCAGAATCACATTGAGGTGGGCTTAAATCCTGATATCGTGACTTAATAGCCACAAAAGCTTGAGCAAGCATCTCTAGCTTCACCTTGGTTTCCTCAGCAGTAAAAAGTTTGATAACACCTACCTCAGGTAGTTGTTGTGAGGGTTATATGAGATATTGCTATAGTCTTTGGTAAATAGATAAATATACAGGAATAACTAGCTGTTATTGTTACAGAGTGGATTACCTATTTTTAACATGAACTTAACATAAAAAGGTTTTAAAAAATGATTCAGTGTGTACCTTAATATCTTGGAGTGCCTCATAGTCATCATTGGAGATATAATGACTATTGTGCTTTGCTAGGACCAGTAACAGAATTCTGGGTGACAGACTTCTTTTGTTAAAAGTACCTATGAGAACATGTAAAAGATGCAGGGTTTGAACTGGCCATGAAAGAGTGAGGATGATTTGGGAAAAATTTCTTTCTTCCTGGAAATAATACAAGTCACTCATCATCCTAGATAGCGATCTAGAAATGCAGAAAAAAAGACAAAGAGGAAATGAAATGAGGAGAAACACGGGAACTACATTAAAATATTTGAGAATATCCAAATGTACCTGGATGGAGTAAGTTTCTTCAGAAAGGTGTTGACTGATTTTCCATCTCTTATGGACTGTACTTTGGACTGGTGCATAAATAGCCCTGTTTACAAAAGAGGTGCAGTGTGGGGTAATGGAAGTAAAATAATTGGTTGAGGCAAGTCTTCTATGGCTGTGTTTCCCCCTAACTTCTCTGCATCTTAGTTGCTCCTCTTGTAAAGTGGTAATAACATAGATACCATCTTCCTAGTGTTATTTGGAAGATATTCCTAATTGTAGATGTGTTGGTGTCTTACTAATGGTGCTGGTGAATCCAGCCAAACATGGTGAAAACCTCAAAGAAACAAAAGCAAGCCAATGCTGAACCTAGCTTCTTCAATGGAATGAAAATACTGAGCCAAAAAGAAATAGTTACTCTTAAGAATTTTACTGTTTCATTAAACTCATTCAATGAGTTAATGTTCCTAATCCCTTCTAACATGATTTGTCTTGGGGAATTTTTTTGTTTGTTTGTTTGTTTTTTTAGAGCTGTACCTGTGGCATATGGAAGTTCCCAGGCTTGGGGTTGAATTGGAGCTGCAGCTGCAGGCCTACGCCACAGCCACAGCAGCTCCAGGTCTGGGTGGGTC
Source organism: Catagonus wagneri (assembly GCA_004024745.2). NCBI lineage: Eukaryota > Metazoa > Chordata > Mammalia > Artiodactyla > Tayassuidae > Catagonus > Catagonus wagneri. The sequence goes on from PVHT020000166.1 coordinate 10,635,479, forward strand.
TGCAACCTACACCACAGATCACAGCAACGCTGGAGCCCTAACCCACTGAGCGAGGTCAGGGATCGAAACCGCAACTTCATGGTTCCTAGTCAGATTCATTAACCACTGAGCCATGATGGGAGCTCCGAATTGGAGGACATTCTAACTTCAGTTTTTTGCATGTAGCTGTCCAGTTTTACCAACACTGCTTACTGAAGAGAGTGTCTTTTCTCTATTATATATTTTTGCCTCCTTTGTCATAGATTTAATTGACAGGTTTATTTCTGGGCTCTCAGTCTTTTCCCATTGATCTACATGTCTGGTTTTGTGCTGGTACCATACTGTTTTGATTACTGTAGCTTTGTAGTATAGTCTGAGTCAGGGAGTGTGATTCCTCCAGCTCTGTTCTTGTTTTTCAAGCTTGTGTTGGCTGTTTGGGTCCTTCATGTTTCTATATAAATGGCATTGGTATTGTGATAGGAATTGCATTGAATCTATAGATTGCCTTGGGTGGGATGTTCATTTTAACAATGTCGATTCTTCTAATCCAAGAACATGTTATATCTTTCCTTATGTTTGTGTCATCTTCAATTTCTGTCATCAGTATTTTATGGTTTTTGGGGTACAGGTCTTTTGCCTCCTTAGGTAGGTTTATTCCTAGGTATTTTGTTCTTTTTGATGTGATAGTACATGGGAATATTTCCTTAATTTCTCTTTCTGCTAGTTTGTTATTAGTGTTTAGAAATACAAGAGATTTCTGTATATTAATTTTACCTGCAACTTTACCACATTCATTGATGAGCTCTAGTAGTTTTCTGGTAGCATCTTTGGGATTGTTTATGTATAGTATCATGTCATATGCAAGTAATAACAGTTTTACTACTTCTTTTCCAATTTGGATTCCTTTTATTTTTTTTCTCCTCTAATTGCCATGGCTGGGATCTCAAAAACTGCTGAATAGAAGTGGTGGTAGTGGACATCCCCTGTCTTGCTCCTGACCCTAGAGGAAAAGCTTTCAGCTTTTCATGGTTGAATATGATTTTAGCCGTGGGTTTGTCATATATAGCTTTTATTATATTGAGGTAGATTTCCTCTATACCCACGTTATGGAGAGTTTTTATCATAAATGGATGCTGAATTTTAACAAAAGATTTTTCTGCAACTATTGAAATTATCATATAGTTTCTATTCTTCAATTTTTTAATAATGTGGAGAATCACACTGATTTCTGTATATTGAAGAATCCTTGAGTCCCTGGGATAATATATTACTTTTTAATAGCCATGAATATTAAACCATTATGAGTTTTATTGCAATCTAGAACCATTATAACTTGAAAAAGTTAGAATTTCCAAAGTTTTTTGATTCTTTGTCCAGTGAAGCAGCTAGGAGCTCATTTCTCATTCTCTATGGTCTCAGTTCAGATATCAGTTCCTCCACTTATTAGCTGCAAAATTGTCCTGAGGCAAATTATTCCACTTGCTGAACTCTGTGTTCTTCACATGTAAAATGAGAGTGATAATACTAACTACCTCATGTGATTGGTGAGAAGGTGAAATGGTTCCATATTTGAAAAATAGTAAGAATGGTGCCTTCCCCGTGGTAAGTGCCTTGTGTTTTTAAATAACCACATATACAGTTATGATGCTCCCTGCCATTGGATTACCAGGAAGCCTGGCCCACAGTGGTGAGGCAACACTTACAGTGGTCCAGTACTTAAACCTTTCGTGGCTCTGTCACTTGGGGGCTGTGTCATTTTCATCTGTTTGTTTAAACTGACACTCACTTTCCCCCTTGTAGAATGGGGAAGAGATTCTTAGCGACAGCTTCTAATGGCTGTTCTGAAGATTGTATGAGAGGATATGTGTAAAGCATTTGTGATGAGTCACAGATTTCGCGCCTAACACATCTGGAGGGGCAGAGAATATGTAGCTCCTTAATTTTGATTTTCACTAATGTGGTCTTCCTCCTCAGCAAACTCTTGCTGATTAGAAGGGAAATTAATTGAATGTACAGGTTGTTTTCGATCTTAGTCTGTGGTATTGATTTTAGATAAAGTTCTGCCTTGAGGAAAAAGTGCTCAGACTTTCTAATCTATCAGTCTTCCAGTCTTTGCAAGGCTCCTCTCCAAGATGAGATGTGAGTGTGTGGTTGAGGGGAGGGACTAGGCAGTCTTAGAGGAAGGGAGAGTCCACAGCTTTAGGCGTGTGGTTCACTCCCTTGTGCCATGTGGCTCACTGCCATTCTTGACTGAGATTTGAGCTGGTGTAACATGGACTCTGGTGTCTTTGGGGCTGATTAGGGTCTGGCAGTCTCCTGGCTTGCCTGGCATGGTCTCATTCTCAGTGGTATCACAGGCTCTTTGAATCCCTGCCTCCCTTCAGGAACAGAGGCTGGATGCCCCTGGGTGGACTCCCCACACCTAGCCTTTGAGAGGGCACCATCTCATTCCTCTCCAGGCTGGCATACTGGCTGCAGATTCTGATTCCCTTCTTCCCCCACCCCCTTAGGGAGCTGTGAACCCCTGGGGCCCAGCCCTACCACCACAGTTCCCACAGGCAATCAAGAAGTGCTCAGGAAAGCTACACTTCGTGTGGTCTTGCTGCCTAACCACCTCTTCATGGACTTTGGAACAGGGCAAGCTGAGAGGTCACGTCTTTCTAGAGTCCTCTCCAGACCTTCACGATAGTCCTTCAGATACCATCTGACCCCTTGGCTCTTTCCCCTGCTTTTTCTCCTTTCATGGTCCCTGGGATGAGGGTGGAGGTGAGGTTTCTCTACGCTCTTCTGTGCTATGTCTTCACTTCACTGGGGGAGATTTCTTCAGGTTCTTCTGCTATGTGAAAGGTGATACAGGTATTTAGAAATTCTTTCTCAGGATAATACCCTAGTAAGCCTTACACAAGGGCACAATTTGAGTGCCAGATACTGAATATTAGCTCCCGCTTCTTTCTGTCCTAAGACCACTTTTTACTTGAAAGGCAAGGAAAGAGCACAGCAGTGTTTTCCAAAATATTAATCCAAAGTAAGCATATAATCAGTGTAAACTTTACTTTGATGACGATGATCGTTAAGTAACTATTAGCACATTGTCATTGCTATTTGGATTGTTTTTACCCTTGGATGGCTCATAAGTTCAGAGACTGCACACTTGGCATCATTACGCGTACATGCTCTACCTCTCATGTCTCTTACCTCCTGCTCTTATTTATTTTTTTCAGCTGCACCTGTGGCACGTGGAGGTTCCCAGGCCAGGGCTTGAATCTGAGTCACAGCTGTGGCATCGCTGGACCCTTAATTTGCTGTGCCACAGTGGGAGCTCCTTACCGCCTCCTCTTTTTTTCCTCCCTCTCTCTGGCCATACGGGCTCTTCTTTTCCTAGAACTTGCAGTGACTTTTCTTGTCTCGGGGCTTTTGTAGGTGCTATTCCATCATCCGGGACCCTGTTCCCTGTGTCTTTTCCCTGAGGCTCCTTAGCTATAGGATTTACAGATTCCATCGCCACTCCTTCACTTACTTCCCCGGACCTTTTCTGGCCGCCCTTCTCGGAGTGGCCCTCCTACTTGTACTGAGTGTCCACGTTACACATCCTCCTTATTTCCTTTCCTGTCTAAGTCTTACTTTTAAAATGTTTATACATTTATCCGTCTCCCTCACTAGAGTGTAAGCCTTGAAAAGACAAGGTCTGTGCCCATATGAGTGCCTGGGTCACCTCCAGAGCAGAGGGCCTGGCACACACAAGAGCACAATAAACAGTTATTGAATATACGAAGAGGTGATTGAACAGAAACTTATTTTAGATATAAGGAATCATTATGAATGTTAACATTGGTGACATGGATGTGCATGGAAGAAGCACAGATGCATTGTAAGCACAAGGATTTGCTACATTTTTAGTATTTACAGTGTGATTGTGTCGGTCCCTTTGGCATTTTTATCTAGGAGGCTGAGGGGTATGTGTGGCTAACGCTGCCTTCCAGACAAGATTAAAAGCCTTTTGAAGGGAGACTTCATGACTCATATTTCTCTTATGTGTTTCGTGTTTACTCGGTACATACATGCGGGTGGTTATGTGTGGTGGTGGGAGGTAGGTGAGAGAGGAAATTGCAGGCCATTAACTTCTGTGTGATTAAACTGGGAAGGCTTTCAAGAGAAGGCAGTATTCTAGAAATTACGAGATTGATGGGGGGAAGCCTCTTAATTGCTTTCTGGAGGAAGGACGCTTGCCAAGTCGGGAGTGGTGAAGCCCTAGAGCTTCTGTCAGCTGATACTCGGGCAGAAATTTTGATCTGAACAAAGAGTTTGCAGGTACAAACGAGAAACGACTCATTTAAGGATTTAAAGGTTTAAGCCTCCACAGGGAATGATCAGAGGGTGGGAATGCAGCAAAAGAATTGTTCCAGAGACTACTGCCGTGTAACAAATTACCTCAAGACGTGGCAGCTGAAAACAGCCACTTTCTTAGGCTCCTGGAGAGGCTGTGGGCCAAGGAGTCCGCGAGGGCCCAGCGGGCGGAGTGGACTCCGTTCCAGGCGAGAAGACTTGTGGGGCACTGGTGACCTGACGCTGGGGCTGGCAGGCTTTTCCCTAACACGTCCGGTGACCAGAATGGCCCCTGTGGCCTCACTGGGCAGCTGGGCTCCCTCACGGCCTGGCGGGCGCAGGGCTGTCAGCTCGCCCCCGCTTCCTTGTCCTCGCTGTTACCATGGTTGCAAACCCCACTCACGCTGAAGGGAAGGGAGCACAGACCACACTGCTTGATGGCAAGAGTAGGGTTTTTGAATCCACATTTTTTTGTATTTGCTTTTTTTTTTTTTAGGGCCGCACTTGTGGCATGTGGAGGTTCCCAGGCTAGCGGTCCAGCTGGAGGTACGGCTGCCAGCTGCAGGCCTACGCCACAGCCACAGCAACGCCAGATCTGAGCCATGTCTGTGACTTATACCACAGCCTACAGCAACGCCAGATCCTTAACCTACTGAGCAAGGCCAGGGATCGAACCCGAAACCTCATGGTTTCTAATAGGATTCGTTTCCACCGTACCACAGCGGGAACTCCTGGATCCCCATTTGAAGTGGCTGTAAGGAGATAAGAAATGGAGGGGGAGGTTCTTGTACTTGGGATCGGGAGACATGCCTGTGGCTGTGCTAGGGTTCCGGGTTGTGTGCACTGTGCACATGCCGTGCTCTGGCCTTTCGTGGCTTCTCAGGCTAAGCCAGAGCTCTTTGGGCATCTGCCAGGAGAAAATTTCCTTCCCCAGTTCTAATGTGCTCAGGGGCTGAGGGGCTGGACAGCAGTTGCCTTAAATCCGTGATGGTTGCGATAAAATAGGTAGGGCACTCTTGTGTGTTTTGCAAGCCACTCGCCTCAGAGAAGCTCCTTGTCAGAACCGTTCAAACACTGAGACTCCCCTTCTTTACTGCAACCTGCACTGCTTGGCTGCCTCTTTTGCCATCACATCCCTTTTCCTGGTATTTTTCATACCTCGCCCCCATTTATTTCCACTCCAGTCTGTACTGCAACTAGCCCCCTGTGCTCAGTTCTTAGAGTGATGAAGGCTGTCTGTACTGAGTTTACAGCAACTTTTTAACCAGCTGCTGGGAAAGCAGATGGAAATCTCTGAACTCTCTTTCACTGCCATTCATTTCAACCTCATTTACAAGAGATAGAAGGAATGGGTATTAGCTAATTGTGCCACATAGCCCTATTTTCTCAACAATACTTATTATTATTAACACAGCAGATAGAAAGAAAATGAAATTAATCTTCATCAAGCAGTCTGCTAATGTTAGGCTGAGAGGCAGCCAGCAATGAAGAACTGCAATCACATTATCGCTATTTTGGGAGTTTTACATTAAGCTCCTACACAATAATCAAATAGTGAAGCATGATCATAAATTTTGCTTAGAATTTAGGAATATGGCAGCTGTTCTGGGGCACAGTTACAGGAAAGTCATGAGCTCAAATGGAATTTGCTGAGGACTATATATCAACTTACCATTGGGGTTGATAGTATTAGAAACCCTCGACTTTACCCATTAATCACTGTATATGTGGCATCTCAAAAAAGAGTTATGACTCACACAAATAGCACATTGAGAGTTTTTTGCTTTAGATAGAGAAAACAATCCAGGGAATTTGGGAGAGCACTGTTCGTTGTCTCCAGACTCGCTTCTTTTTCCTTTTAGTTTAAATATTAACTTGGCATATAAGGGCCCTGTACAAGGCACGCTTAAAAGAAGATAGATAGATGGACACTTCTGAAACACTGTTGACAGGAAGCAGGAATGGGGTAAAGTTGGATGGGGGATGCTTACCAGTTATTTTGGCACAGACGTTGTATTTTATTTTGTTGTTATTTTGATGCAGCATGGATACCTTGATTATTTTTCTCAATGATGGTAATGGAATTTTTGACAGCTGTTAACAATGAAATTATAATTTAGGGAGGAAAATTAAAAGGTACAAATGATCTCCTGCATGGAGAGCCACTGAGAGCCCATCTGTTGGAAAGAATAAGGAACCTCAGTGCTGTAGTTTGTGCCATGAGAAGGGGGTGGAATGTGATAGAAAGTGAATAGACTTTAGAGCCCATCGGGCATACATCTGGACAAAACTTTGCTTGAAAAAGATACATGTACCTGTATGCTCATCGCAGCACTATTCGCAATAGCCAAGATATGTAAACAACCAAATGTTCATCGACAGAGGAATGGATTAAGAGGATGTATGTATACACAGTGGAATACTGCTCAGCCATAAAAAGAACAAAATAATGCCATTTGCAGCAACATGGATGAAACTAGAGACTCTCATACTCAGTAAAGTAAGTCAGAAAGAGAAGGACAAATACCATATGATATCACTTATATCTGGAATCTTTTATATGGCAAAAACAAACCTGTCCACAGAAAAGAAAATCATGGACTTGGAGAAGAGACTTGTGGTTGCCAAGCGGGGAGAGGGAGGGAGTGGGATGGACCGGGGCTGGGGTTAATAGATGCAAACTACTGCATTTGGAGTGGATAAGCAATGAGATCCTGCTGCATAGCACAGGGAACTATACCTAGTCACTTACAATCGAACATGATGGAGGATGATGTGAGACAAAGAGTGTATATATATATATGACTGGGTCACTTTGCTGTACAGTAGAAATTGACAGAACACCTTAAACCAGCTATAGTGGAAAAATAAAAATCACGATAAAAAATAAAAATAAATTTATATTAAAAAAAAGGAAATACAGTAAAAAAAACTCAGTTCTTCAGCCACACAGCCCTGTTTCATTCAAGTACTTGGTGGCTGCGCGGCTGCTGTACTTGGCTGAATATACACAGAAAGAACACTGCCATCACCACAAAAAGTTCTGTTGGCTAGTGCTGCTCTAGAAGCTCCGTGCCTCTGAAATTGCAGTCAGTGACCTGGCTTCAGAGAGTTTTGGTTGTCACTTAAGCAGAAGTGGTGCAGCCCCAGGGGAAGTCCTCTAATTTTAATTATGCTCAAGTTAACAAACCCATTGTTTCAAGCAAAAGAAGCATTGCTCAACATGCCATTCTCACAGCTCTCAGCCAGTGTGACTTTACTTCGCAGCACTCGCTCACTGTGGACTGTTTAAATGAGGAACGGACGCGACCCTATCTCCACATAAATACACAGAGAGACAAAAGAGAATTGAATGACTGGGGTGTTGATACACAATAACACTGGTCAGACTGTAGGAACCAGAAAACCTCTAGGTTTTTTTTACAGCCATGGAAAATTGCAGATGGCTTTAACAGGTCACAGTACAATGCTCTGTCATTTATATATTAACATTGGCATTGCAAACCAAAGTGTCACTGAGTTCCAAACTAAACAAAAGTTTCATGAAATGGTTTGTCTTGTCCAACTTTAAAAAGATAAAGCATTCACTGTTTGCCAAGCGCTGTGCTAATGGCTTCACATGCCTTTTCTTATTTGTTTCCTGATATTCCCCCGCAAAAGGGTTAGCTGTGCGCCTGTGGAGAGAGAGGACCAGGAAGGGATCAAAGGCCCAGGCCCCGTGATGAGAGCAGTCTGTGTTCCTATCCCAGCTCCTGCTACTTACTAACCTCCAGACTTCAGCGTTTTCTTCACTTCTGTTAACTCTAGTTTTCCCGTCTGTAATGTGGATACATCATCTCTGTCTATGATTTTTGTGAGGATTGAATTAGATCAGGCAAATAAAGTGCTCAGTGCAGTGAATGACCTTGCCCAGAGAGTGTGAATAAAGGCTGTGCTTGTGATCTTTTCAATCCCTGTCGTGATACACTGTGTACGTATTGTATGTGTTTGTACCTTCAGTCCCTATAGCAATATACCTGGTACGTATTGGACATTCAGCAACTGTTGAATGGATAGATGGAAGAAAAATGGAGGCCGTGTTCTCCTTCATCTGCAGAACGTTTCTGGAAGTACAGGTGATAACCGCTATGGAATGTTTTTGGGGAGACCCCAAACCTCTTATTCAACCCCAAACATCTCTCTCTCCACTGGTCCTGGCAGCTGTTTTCAAATGTAAGTATTACTCATCCCGTTTAGCCCAAGGGCCCTGTTACAGGCAAATATTATTTCAGAGCAGGACTGCACTGAGCCATTGTGTGCTGTGGTTCTGGTCCAGCGGCCAGGCCCCTCACCTAAGGCGGCGCTGTGTGTGGGGAAAGGCCCTGGAGTCTGGCATTGCATCCCTGGGCCTCAGGGCCGTGGCTTCTTATTTGTTAAATGGAGGACTAGAGTCAGTCGCCTATTAAGTGGTTTGGTTTGTAAGCCTGGGAGAGGGGACGTGAAGCCTGTAGCAAAGTTTTTGAGGTGAGGCCTGGGACAGAGACTGGGTTGGTGGGTCTCGCAGGGTGACCTGTTAGGGCTTCTAGCTCTGCAAGGACAGGCAATAGGGAGCGTTTATCAAATATGGTCGTGGGGTGCCTGGTCAGAGGGCATAAGGGACATACCATGAGGGTGAAGAGGGATCCACAGACAGTTTTAGGACAGCTCTCTAACTTTGTCCGAGTTCAGTCTCATTTATTAATGTCACATAAGAATTTGCCCGGCTCTGAAGCATCAACAAAACGTCACCCAACCCGTGGGACTGGAGTGAAGCCCGTTCTCCGCTCTGTGATCTGCAGCCCTGGGCACCCTAAGGCGGTGAGAGCTCGTGTGTGTGTGTGTGTGTGTGTGTGTGTGTGTGTGTGTGTGTGTGTTACGGAAAATTGCCGCGGGCCATTCTGAGGCATGACTGGCAACTCGGGCGTGCAGCCGTGGACTGCCGGGAAGCTCTGGGCCTGGAGAGACTGGCCTGGCCCGTGGCAGTCAGGAAAGAAGCAGCCCTTTGTGGCCATAGGTGTTCTGGGGAACAGGAGCGGAGCCAGTGGTTACTGAGCACTTTGCATGGGCCAGGCCCCGTGGTGTACGTGTCATTACATTGTCTCATGTAAACCTCCCAGCAGCTCCGTGTAGTGGAGATTGCTGTCTTCAGTACTGGCCAGGAAATTGAGACTCAGAAGAAAGTCACAGAATGCGGAGATTTGACCCTAAGATCTCTGGATGGTCAAACGCATACCCCCTGTGTCCCCCCACCCCCACCCCACCTATGGCAGCTTCCAGGCTGTTCTGCGAATATTACATTTCAGTGTTCTTTTGCCTAGGGGCACCATGGATGGAATTATTGTTCTCACATTGTTGCTATTTTCAGGCCTTTCTGTTACAAAGAGGCAATCACCACCGGTGGCCTCGTCATCATCCACTCAGACAGGAGGCATTGTAAGTCATGACGTAGTTGTATTTTCCAGTTGCCAAGGTTCCAATGTAAGTTTTTTGTTGGATCTTTCTCTTTCATACACGTGGTTGATTAGGAGCTACAATTTTGTGCCCCCCCCCAATCCCGTCCCCCCACTTTGGCAACTCATGTTTAGGTTTTACTGAGATTCATTTCTAGTGTGTTGAAGGGTTAACAACAGAGCTGGAGGTTCTTTTGAGTTTCTTATTAAGATGTGGCAGGAGGAGGGCGGAGTGTGTCCGCTTATTGAGCTCTACGTAGCTGCTAATGGAGGCAGACACAGCGAACGTGTCCTGGGAACCTTTTCAATGTTCTGTAACGAGAGGCACATTGATCTAGGCTGGGCAAACTGGTGGGGTCTCTGCAGGGTTGGAGTTTCATGGGAAGTGCTTGTTAAGGCAAAGAATGAGACTGTGCTCACGTTTAACACATCAGTCCCTGGAACTCGGGCTGGGGAGGGAGATACTGCAGAGAGCCCCGAATCACCCTAGTGAGGATCAATGTTGAGCAGTGCCTCCACCTTCAGCTGATTATCTGCCCAGGGCCTCTATCTGTCCGGTAGTCTTGCCATGAAAAAGATGTAGGCTCTGTCCTTCATCTTAAGGGAAGGAATGTGTGCTTGCTCCAGGGGGTGTCATACTAACAGTTTGGGGCTTCAACAGTTAAGTGGAGTGAAGGAAGATGTTCTTGAAATGGGGTCTTTTTTAGTTTTATCATGCTTTGTCCTTTGTGTCTTTAGATTTTCCATTCTGAACTATGTCATCTATTCAGTAGTTTATATCCTATAGTTTCAAGCCCAGTAATGAAATAACCCCCCCCCCCCGTGTATCTACCGCTCACTTATGGAATACAAGCCCCTCTCGCTTTTGCATTCTCTTCCTCTGAACCATTCTTTTGAAATTTGTGTTCACTATGTCCTTGCTTTTCTTGACAGTTTTACCACATATGATGGTTAAACAGTTTCTATTTAAAATACTGCTTTTGTGTAATAAAGCCCTGTGTATCCCTTAGCAGTTTTCCTGTTTATAAAGTCTGGATCTATTTTAAAATAGCTCAGGAGGCTTTCAAATGCTGTGTTGTGACGCTGCCATCATGCACAATGAAATGAAGAAATCTGTGCATTAAATAGTCTTTGCCTTTATACCCCCAATACCACACAGCTCTCATCTTTAGTTTTTTAGATTAGTATAGTTTATAGCAGGCTATTAGAACAAGGAATTTATTTGTTTTTAAATACACTTGGGGTTTGATAAAAAGTTACACTTAAGTATAGTGGGAAAATTAATAGAAGACTTTGGAACCATATTCCCATCTATCTCTGGTTTCCCATCCTACTTTCTTTTTAAGTGAGATTCCAAGGAAGTGGGCACTGCACGATGTAGTAAAGAAAAAAATACGAGCCTGGCCATTCCTGTGATTTTCCAGGTTTCAAGGTAGGAGAGGGCTCCCATGCTAAAATGGATTTAGTGGCAACAGTATATGGCTTGGTGTCATTGCCACTGCTCTGATTTAGCACAAGTATGTATTTTTATATAATCTACACCTTAGGAATCTTTCAGGGCAAGCAATTGAAACTGTCTCACTGGTGTGAACATAAAGGGTATTTCCTGAAAAATATCAGGTAGAATCACTGTGAAATGTCAGGCACAAGACTGAGAATATGGGTGTAGGAACCAGGATGCCAGAGTCACGGTCAGGTCACACCCCAGAACCATCCCGCTGAGCTATCCCTGCTGCCTCTGCTGAATGTGATGTGGTGACTTGGATGCCTAAGGCTGGTGCTGGCCTTAGATGCTGCTGCTTGGACCTAGTCTGGCAACTGACCGCTGCTGCTCCAGTCACCAGAATGAAGGCTTCCTGTTGGCTGAGTCCCCCAGCCAATGATTTGAAGCCCTGGGTTGTCTCATTACTCATGGCTAGCTCGTGATCTGTGTCATGGTTACCTGAGGGGCTGGGAAAGCAAGAGTCTGGCTGCTTTGACTGCTTTAATGGAAGTGGCTTTGTTTCCCACAAAGCTAAATGGAAAGAAATTCAGCAAATATTTGAGGGGCCTCAGATGCGGGGAGGCCATGATTTGACCACACATCATCATCTCATTTTAGCCAAAAGCATTCCTTTGAGCCTTTGACTTTCTTTCTTGCTCATGTCTTATTTTTTTCTTTTAAACTATTTATTAATATTTTAAATTTCATATAGGAGAAGGAAAGATCGGTGATAACATTAAAAATTATTTTAGGAGTTCCCATCATGGTGCGGTGGGTTAAAAATCCGACTGCAGCGGCCAGGGTTGCTACAAAGGTGTGGGTTCAAGCCCCAGCCCAGCGCAGTTGGTTGAAGATCTGGTTTTGCTGCAGCTGTGGTGTAGGTTGCAGCTGCTGCTGGGATTCAGCCTCTGGCCTGGAAACTCCCATGTGGGAACTTCCATGTGCCGTGGGTGAAGCCCTAAAAAATGATTTTACTATGTATCTTTCTTGAAGTTTCTGTAAGCAATACCCAGATGTGATGTCACACTGACTCCCCACCCTCCTCCCTTGACCTCTCACACCTCCACCCTAGAACTTGGAGACGGAGGCATGAACCTACTTTCTGAGAATACAGTTATAAAATAGTCCTGGAATGGATCAGACTGGAGGAAGTGGGGAGCAGTTATTTACATGAGATTTAAATATAACTTAAACTTAGCCTTTCCCTCCCTTATTTGTATAAAGAATCAAGTCGTGGAATTTCAAAGACCTGACATTTCCATTTTGGAATGTACTCCTCATGGTCATTTGGAGATAGACGGTTAGACGTGCAGAAGCAGAGTTTAGTGATTACAAAGAGGGTGGTGGAGTCAGGCCAGTCTCATCCTTGTTCTGTGGGGTGACCTTGGGCTAGTTTCTTCATTCTCTGGGTCCATCCCTCACTTGAAAATGGGCTGTGACCATTCCTCCCTCAAAGGTTTGATAGGGGGATTCAGTAAATTCATATATGAAAAGCTCATAATACACATTCAATAAATGGTGGGTAAATTGTCTAATTCCTGATATAGCAGGACAGAGGGAAAGCTGGCTCTCTCCAAGGGAGAAGGGGTTGCTTTTGGAGAAACGCCCCCTCCTGAGAAGTGTTCAAGTGGAGGCTGGTTGTCTTACCTCAAGGGGTGTCATGGAGTTCTGCAATGCAGTAGATGAACGAAGGGGCTTTCAGGGCGCCCTTCAGAAGCTGATTCTACACTATAGTAATTCTCTCCAAAACTCAGACAAGGGTTAATCCTCTTAGCTAGGGAAAAATACTGGCCACTCAGGAGGTGGTGACCAGAGTCACCACCTGAATGGAAATGAACTGATCAGGACCAGGTTTTTCTGTCCAGATAGTAACAGTTCTGCAAATGCGACAGCCACTTTTACCACTATCATTGCAACTCTGGCCACTTTTCCTGAGCTGATTTAGCCCGTATGTTGAGTAGCTTCCTCAGTTATGGCGAGATGCCTCTGGCATTTGCTAAACATCCCACAAATAGGAGGCCTTCCCTGATGGGCGCTAGAAGTGGATTCTCTTGGTAACTCTGGATTAGGTTACAGCTCACTTGCCCCCTTCAGCTGGGGAGCTTTGCACAGTAACCAACCAGTACAGGTCTACGTGGTGGTCCTGATACTGGTGATGAGCAGGCCTGGGCAATGTGGTGTTGGGAAGGGGGCTCAAAGAGCTTGCAGAAGAGGCACCCAAGTAGGGTAGAGGGATGCTAAGGAAGAAGGTGGGACAGTTTCAAAGAGGCATTTCATTTGTTTTTTCCCTTCTTCATCTTGATTCCCTATATTAACGGGACACAGTGTGGAATCATGTACTGTGTTTTGTAGACATGAAGAAAAAGAAAGAAAAGGCACAATCTTTGCTCTTGAGATGTTCGCACTCTAACTCAGCCATTCCATTCCCCCATCCTTTGTGCCTCACTACTTATTACATTTACTTCCAGTTCTTCCTGTTTAAATTGAAAATGCAGAAGCAAAACCAGATACTGTGATAATGGAATTTTATGTTAGGTCTTTGATTACGCTTGCTTTTCCACCCTCAACATTTCACATTGTGAATAATAATGTTCTTTGTAGGAAAAACCCTTAATTTGAAAATGTTGCAGATGGCCTTTTATCAGGAGCTATGGACTGTCAAAATAAATAGATCTAATTATGAACCATTGTTGTGGAATGGACAGTCTTAAATAATAGAAGTCAAGTTTCCAAAAATTAAAGACCTTACATTTTAAAAGCACCTTAGAATAATCAGCTGTCTGGGGTTGACAGGTTTTCAACAAGTTATTCGTCAGATGGAGGGTGTCAGCTCTCACTGGCATAGCTATTGTCATAACTAAGGCGGGGATTTGCTGGGACCTCATCATCACTATTTGCTCGAACAGAGCCTGGTTTAGGAGAATCCCACTGTACCTAGTATATTGTGATGGAGTACTAGGACAGGTCTTGTGTTTGGGTCATTTTTATTTTATTTTTTAATTTAATTTTTTTGTCTTTCAGGGTCACACCTGTGGCATATGGAGGTTCCCAGGCTAGGGGTCCAATTGGAGCTGTAGCCCCAGGACCACACCACAGCCACAGCAACTTGGGATCCGAGCCACATCTGTGACCTACACCACAGCTCACAGCAACGTGGGATCTTTAATTCACTGAGTGAGGCCAGGGATGGAACCTGTGTCCTCATGGATACTAGTTGGATTCATTAACCACTGAGCCATGATAGGAATTCTGAGTCATTTTTAGAAAGCCTGGGTCTTGTAGGTCATTGTTGGAGAGTTAGTATAACTTGAAACAACATTCGGTCTTGGAACTGCCCTAAAAGTAAAGAACGGAGAGACCTGATATTTCTCTGTAGGAGTTCCTCGGTTTGGTGATTTGGTTTTTGTTTTCAAGTAAATGTTTGCCTAAAAACAGGGTGTTTAATCCCCAGATGAGAGGATATTCATGGAGATTCATGCGCTCTGCCAAAGTCATGTCCTCGGGGCTGCTCCAGCCCCAAAGAAAGAGCTCAAACATTTGTGAGGAGACAGACAACTTAAACATTTGTAATTTTGTGACTGAGGACTTGAGAGCTTTTGCTTCATTTGTGGTTGGTGGTTACCTGAGTTTGCTAAGCAGAATTTAGGGGACTGCAGGTCTGAACTGATATAAATAAGATAGAATAAAAATTGAGATGATGAAACTTATCTTACTTTTTGTGGATTACTTGGCTCTTAAAACTGCAATAAATGTTACATTAGTTGAAAACACACATGGACTTAGAAAATATAGGCAAATCTGTAGATACTGGCCCTCACAGGGAAACGTTTAATAGATTCTCTTTTTTCAACATATGAATCAGTCCCCTAATAGAATTAAATTAATATTTGATTGTGAAACATTTTTCTTCCACCAAAATCTACAGTAAACTGGTAAAGAAAAATGGACTAACCATTCATTGCTGCAAGAGTTTCTTACTTGCCTTGGCCATCCCGATGTAGTAAGTGACTAAAGTGGAAAGAGTTTGAAATGCTACCCATGCAGTATCAGGTTTGGGTGAATCCAGAGATGTTTGCTGGGGATTTGGTAAAATAATTATTGTGGAATTAAATTTTGAATATGAATTTTTTTGTTGCTGGCAGAAATTCACATGGCCAAGTCTTCTTTTCCTTTATCTACTAAATTCAAGGATATTTCAAGGGAAATTGAACACAAACATGCCTTACTCCTTTAACTTCTTTTTTCCCCCATTTTTTATTCAAGTATAGTTGATTTACAACGTAGTGTCAGTTTTTGCTGTACACAAGCTGTTCCTTTTTAAAATATTATCTTCCATCACAGTCTATCCTAGAAGACCGGATATAGCTCCCTGTGCTGTACAGTAGGACCCTATTGCTTAGCCATAGTTTCAGTTTGTATCTGCCAACCCCAGACTCTCTGTCCATCCCACTCCCTCTTCCCTGCCCCTTGGCAACCACTTGTCTGTCCTCTGTGTCTGTGAGTCTGTTTCTGTTTTGTAGATAGGTTCATTTGTGCCACATTTTAGATTCCGCATATAAGTGAGAGCATATGGCCTTTGTCTTTTTTTTTTTTTTTTTTTTTTTTTTTTGGCTTCACTTTGTATGAGAATCTTTTGTTGACCTGTAACTTCTTGATCCAGTTATCAGGGCTTTCTAATTGCAGTGGGCTATTCACAGGGTCTTTTTTTCTTAACTATTCCAGCTTGAAGGGGAGAAGAGATAGAACTGATCCTTCAAAGTATTGAACACAGATTTCAACGCTCAGAGACCCTCAGCTTAGAAAAGACTTTCTCCCCTCTTGGCAAATCAGGCAACATTGGAATAATCAAGGGCCCAGTCCCACTGTCTTTTTCTGAAGTAGTTCCAATGTGTGAAACATCCACCCTGTGGAGGTTTAAATTGGTTGAAGCTTGAGCCCACAAAAACACGTTCCGGGATTTGGATAAGCCCTTGATTTATTGTAATACATAGGATGGTGTCATCCACTGACCTCTGTGAAATGAGCCCTCTTTTAGGCAAGGCCCACCAGAGGCCAGGAGGCTCACAATCCGATCTTTGTCCCTGAGGACATTTCTCAGCCTCTATGAAATCCTCCCCTGACTCCGTGAAAGCAATAGCTAAAACTACCTTAGGGGAGATACCCAGTTAAATACGTTGCAAAGCTTCAATTGTTTTGCTTGAACATGAAGTTAAAAATCTTCCCTGTAGTGCCCTTCTTAGGAAAAATTTAGGAAGAAGTATTTCATCATGAGAGTGGTGGTTGGAAGCACACATTGGAGGCTGGTGCTCGCCATTTAAAGAAGTTGCTTTAAAGAGGGGATTTTAGTGACTTTCCAGAGGCCAGGCAAAGGTGTTTCCCTTTGCTGTTAGGAAGCTCTAGGTGGGATTAATAAGAAATTGGAAAATGAAGAAGGATAGGTATTTATAACTGTGTAATAGCAGCATGAAGAAGTTCCTAATGTGCATCTATAATTAGCTGACTAATCCTTAATGTATTAACTCATTAATTTAAGAAATATTCATTAATTCAAGGATATCTCTACTGGGGAAAGCTGTGGGCACTAGAGTTGCAAAAATGAATGAGACACATCCCCCCACCACTCCTTATGGAGCCTAGAAGGAAATATATTATATAAGTAACTACAGTGATTTCTTCTCAGATCAAATGAAGGTGAGGATTATCTGCTTCCCAGTGTTATCTTTTGAAGAAAAGTGCGTGGAACTTCAACTAGGAAAAACCAAATTCCTGTTCGTAGTTGGTTTGTCTGTGCAGTATTGTCATCACAAACCAGGCCGTCCAGGCCTTGGGCTGTGAGTAGCACTGTTCATTTCAGTTTTGATTTGTCCAAAGTATGCAAGTGATAATTCTTATCATTTCTTTCAAGGATCAAAACAATCAAAACCACCATCAGTATAAACTCAGAGCATCCTTGATGCTAGATATGTCTATCATAATGATTCCTGGAGTTCCTGTTTTGGTGCAGTGGGTTGAGAATCCAACTGCAGTGGCTTGGGTTGCTGTGGAGGTGCTGCCAATCAGATGGCCTTAAAATCAGGAGATTATTTTGGATTATCTGGACAGCTATCACATAATGTTTAAGGAAGGAGGCAGTAGAAGAGAGTCAAAGGGAGATGCGACTGAGGGAGAAGTCAGAGGGATGTGACATTGCCGACTTTGAAAATGGAGGAGGGAGCTGAAAGCGAAGGCGTGAGGCTGACTCTAAAAGCTGGAAAAGGCATGGACACAAATCCTCCCCTAAAGCCTCCAGAAAGGAACAGAGCCACGCCACTCCTTATTTTAGACCCTTGAGACCCATGTTCGATTTCTGACCTACAAAGCTGCAGGACAATAAACTTTTGTTGCTTTGTGCCGCTGCATTTGCAGTAAGTTGTTACAGCAGGAGCAGGGAACTAACACAGACGGGGTGGCTCTCAGAGACCCTTAGCACTCCACCTTCAGAGCGGACTTGTGACTAGCAAGCCTGTGCCATCACCATGTGAGGACACTTACAGCTTGTAGTGAGAGTTCATTCAATTATCTGTGAATAAATACGCCTCACACATCTACTTGATGCCAGCTATTCTTCCAGGGCCAAAAGAAAACAAAACAATCCGGCTTTCATGAGGCTATCACTGCAGAAGTGGAGACAGGCAATAAGTGAGTAAAACACATCGTATGCTACACGTAGGGATACAAAAGTATAAAGAGAGAGGGTGATAGGAAGTGGAGTGTGTGTGTGTATGTACAGTGGTTTGTAAATTTTAGATGAGGATTCCAAGGGCAGATTCACTGAGAAAGTGGTATGTGAATAAACACCTGAAGACCTATCGGGAAAGAGGAGATAAGCCACGTGGCTTTCTGGGGAAAGATAATCCAGAGCAAAGAGGACGCAAAGTTTCTAAGGACAGGGGGCCTGACATACTGATGCATTGGTAAGAGGTAGTTAAAATTTCTGGGCTGCCAGTTGATCTTATGAATAGTGGCTTGTAGCCTCCTCAGGCCTGGAGTTGGAAATTTTTTCTATTCAGCTGGTAGCCCCCATTAAAAAAAAAAAAAAAAAAATCGCTTCGGCTGCAGAGTAAAAGCAGATCACTTCCCAAGGCCTGCCTGAGGGAGCCCGAGGCAGATAGTACCAGAGGATTTTTCAGTGATGACAACCGACGTTATGGATCAGTCATTTGAATTAATAGAGATTTGGGGAAAGAGAGGCGAGTAATGTAAGTACCGGTTAACGTTTCCCTAAAAATTTGAATAGCTCTTGCTTTTCAAAGAGTAGAAACAGGCCAAACTGGGAATGCTTTAAACCCAACTAGCAGTTCATCAGAACTGTTGGGAAAGGTCAACCTCTTTTTCTCTCATCATATTGCTCCTATCTAATATAAATCTCTCAGGGTAACTTTTATCCTCTATTTTCAGATAGAACCCCCTATCTCCTACTGCCATGCGCAGCATTTCTTTAAAGGAGCGGGCTACACGGGACTTCAAGTGATCCTTGTAGTGGAGAGGACGGAGTTTGAACACCTACAGTTCAGAAGGAGCCAGAGAGCAGGAGGCCAGCTGGTAGTACTAGGTTGGGTTGACTACAAACTCACCGTAGAAAAGAGGGATATGTAAGAAACGTCAGAGTTTGGTTTCTTACACAGCAAAGATCTATAAAAGAGAGAGAGAAAAGTCATGGAGTGAAATACAGGAAGAGAAAAATGAACCTAGAGGTATGTGGCAGTTGAGAATCATGGGCTCCAAATTCTTGGATACGCTTCCCTTCAGGAAGTGAGGTCCATACCTCCTCCCCTTGAATCCTCTTGTGACAGCTTGACCAATAGAATGGAGCAGAAGAGACACTGTGTCCGTTTCTGACTGGGTAGTGGTTTCCATTTTCAGTTTGTTGAAATGCTTGCTCTTGGAACCCAGTTACCATGCTGTGAGGAAGCTCAACGTACCCCGCAGAAAGGCCCATGTGAAGAGGAACCAACAGCCACATGCTAGGGCCATCTTGGAAGGAGATCCCACAAGCCCAGCCAAGTGACCCCAGCTGATGTTGCAACTAAGCAGACGAACTGCGCCTGCTGACCCCTGCCTGAATTGCGGATTTGTGAGAAAATAAAGCAATTATTATTATTTAAAGCTACGAACTTTTGGGGTAGCTTGTCGTATGTGAATAACTGCAACAAGGTATATTTTAGGGGATGAGAAGGAGAAATGTCAGGTCTCGTGTATGATTGGTCTGTTATTTCAAGTATGTATAATATAAAACATACGGTTAAAATCACTCAACACAGCCATTTAGGATTATTGACTTTCTCCTCAGAAAAACACACATATATCAACCATCTGAGTATAGTGTCGGGAGTCTCAGGGCCTCCTATCTGGGGCATATGGACCTCAGGTTGAGGACTTCTGTGATGACTGCCTCTCCATGCTCTTTGTTATAAAGTGGAATATCCTTAGGGCAGGATGACGGAAAGAACACTGGACTCTTTTTATGTGGAGCAAGTACAATATCCTTATATTGTACTTTCTTGGGTGGTAAAATGTATATTCAAATCCTGTCCTTTGTTTATTCAAAGGAATGTTGAGACTGAGGAAAAAAAAAAGGGTAGTGGAGTTCCCTGGTGACCTAGCTGTTAAGGATTTGGTGTTGTCACTGCTGTGGCTTGGGTTCGATACCTGGCCTGGGAAATCTGCATGCCCTGGGGGCAAGGCCAAAAAAAAAAAGGGGAAATGAACATGCTTAGGGAAGTGATAATTTGCTGTTCAGAGGTATTTGTTGAATTAATTGCTAGCTGTTGTTATCCACTGAAGACGGCTTGATTAGGTCACCCAAAGCTTTAAGGGCGAGGTTTTGCCCATAAAATAACTCTGGGGCATGGATCCCGGGGAAAGAGTACCAAGGAGTGTAGGACGGAAAGGGGGAGTTGAGTACAGTGTTTCCTTTTCACTCTGTTCTCCTTAGGTGTTTTGTTGTGGTGTTTTTTTTTTTTTTTTTTTTTATGTCTTTTGTCCTTTTTAGGGCTGCACTTGTGACATATGGAGGTTCCCAGGCTAGGGGTCTAACAGGAGAGCTGTAGCCGTTGGCCTTCACCACAGCCACAGCAATGCCGGATCCTCAACCCACTGAGCAAGGCCAGGGATTGAACCTGCAACCTCACGGCTCCTAGTCAGGTTTGTTTCCGCTGCGCCACGACAGGAACTCCTGTTCTCCTTAGTTTTGAAGTCAGTAGAGAGGAACTAGGAGAAACAGTAGCCTGCAAAGACTGGTATCAGTTTACACTAAAGCAAAATTCTGCTCACCAACACAAGGACTTGGAAGCAATATACTCAGAAATCTCACAAAATCTAAAAACACATTGCCTTCATCATTGGCGTCATTGGGTAGAAATTCTATTTACATTGGTTCTTATGAGGTCAGCAAAACATTTTGAATAACAACTCCTTGGCTGCCTGCAGTGGGTCTGAAAATATGAAATAAAACATAAACAGCAGACCTGACTTCAGAGCAGGGCGTTCCAAGATTCCTTCCTTGCTTTCTGCTGTAACAGATTGCATTGTTGTTGTATTTGTAGTTTTCTGTCATCTCAGATGAAGGGATCCGAGCCAGATGGGTAAAACCCAAAACACAGGTGATGGAAGGCAATACCCAGTGTTAAAACCTTCAACAAAGAAGATCCACTGTGGTTGTTTTCCTTCCCATTGTGTAAATACAGGGATAGGGCCGGATGGGGAGAAAAAGCAGAAATCACATCTGCATGGATTGAAGGCAATTTAGTTTCCATCAGACACAGTGACATTGATCAATGAATCACACAATCTGGAACAACAGTTGCCGAGCACAAACTGTGCCACAGGATCCAGATCGAAGATATCGGCAATAAGTTTAGTTTTCACATCAATGTAAGTGGAGTCAATTCGGGCTAAACTAACTGACCTTTAGAAATAGTTTATCACCCCTTTCTCTGTTTTATCCTCTATTGTCCAAGAACCTGAATTTAATCCTTATTCAGTTTGGGGCACATTTGTGTGTAACAAATTGCTTATGAGGAATCCAGTGAAAGCCAAGGGACAGGACAACTCCTACCGCACACTGCTTTGGCTTTCCGCCCGCCCATCGGCCTTGGAGCTGGCAGAAGTCTCCTGAAGGGACAGCTTAGCCAGGGCACAGATGCAGGGGACCTTGAGGGGCTTGTAAAGCAGCCTTAGGAGGGTAGTTATGTCTCTTGTTTCTTCCTTCTAGGGGTTTCTAAGTGGGCTCAGTGTGAAGGCAGCTAACTGCAGGCACATGAAACAGCCTGAGTATGAGAGTCTGATATGTGGTCACGAAATACCCGTGAGTGAATATGCAGAAGAGTTTTACCTCAGGGGCTCCCTGTCATGGTCTCTTCAGCATTCGCTTCCCTTTAAGGGAGTCAGTGCCAGTGCAGAGGCACTGAACTAAAGAAGCTGAGGCAGAATAAGCCAAATTGATTTATGGCCCATAGGTAAGGTAAAATGTCCCTCATTAACAGCTTTTTAAAGAAAAGCATGCTCTAAAGGGAGGATTGCTCTCCCCCCCCACCCCCGCAGTTCTTCCTTTTGCTTCCTTTGTTTGCCATATTAATTGGAGACTTATATGATTTACTGTGTGTGATATCTAGACTTTTCAGGAATTATCTGGTATTTTTCCAGGTGTTGTTCTTCTTTGCCTTGGGCATGGTGCTAGGGAAGCAGAGAGAAATCCAGTGTAGTCCTCGCTTGTCAGGAGTGCAAACTCCAGCAGGCCGGTTGGACCACGAGGACCAGAAACTACCATATGATTTGATAAGGGAGGCGGTTTGACAAGGCGGAGCAGGGTGATGGGTGCAAGCGCTCAACTTATGGGCAAGGAATTGAGGGAAGGCTTGAGATCTTGAGATGGGGAGGGCTGCGAGCTGTACCTTATCAAAAAGTGGGGGTGTTCCAGGTAGAGGAGAAGAAGGCTGGGAGGTAGCGGTGGCTATTCAGAGAACAGGGAAGAGGGCTTTAAAACACAGGTGGAGATAGCCGTGTGTGTTTCGGGAACCAGCGGTAGGTTGGTAAGACTAGCGCCCATGAGGGTTAGGTCAGGAGACCTGGGAAATGATGAAAGAAGAAAGCAGGAGACAGAGCATGGGATGTCTGGTAGGCTCTGAAGAGGCACTTGGATTCTATTTGGAGCCTCTGGGATCCTCTGAAGGCTTTGAGGAAGGTGTTACCAGTGTCTTCTCATGTCCCCTTGGCAGCCACTGTTCCCATACAAATCAGCAGCTACAAGCCTCGTGGACCAGAAATTTGCTAGAGTCCAAGGAGGCAGGCCCAGAGGCGGGGAATTAACCCCCTTGGCAACAGCCCTGCCACTGACGGATAAGGGTTTCAGCTCCTTGGCTCCTACATGGGGCAAACCTGCAGCATGTCCTAGGGTCTCCTGAGGCATCGCACTGGGATTGAACCCCGCTGTTACACACCAGGGTTGCCTTCCTTTCCATCTCTGCCATTCTTCCATGCCCCCTGCCTTTGCTTCCTGGGCTTACTTCTTCAATAACTATCTGCACTTCAAATTCTAACCTCAGAGTCTACTTCTGGTGGAGCCCAACCTTAGACAGTTTTCTTCTTTTTTTTTTTTTTTTTTGTTAGCATTTTTTCTATTTATTATAGAAAGACATGGTGATGAAGGTGGATTCTGGATGGTTTTCATGAACATCAGAGTGAGAGTGGAGCAATTTAGAAAGTACAGTTCATAGAAATTGCAACCTAGCTGGATGCATCTGAGAGGAAGGGATAGGTTGAAGTGATTCAAGGTTTGGATTTGTTGACCGGGGAATCCATTAAGCAAGATAAGGAATACAGGATGGGGAATAGAATTGGGGGTGAAATGAAAGATTTGGATTTGCTTCTGTTGAATCTGAGGTATTGCCACACATAGTGTGAATCTTAGAGGAAAGAACCAGCTTGGAGGCCCCAGCACTGGAGCCAGGCATCAGCTCCTGAGTAGCAGTGGAAACTGTGGTGTGAGTGTAGGGAAGAGGTTCTGGGGAAAACCCAGCAAGGACAGAACTCTGGGAGAACTAACCTTTAACAAGCACATTTATGAGGAGGAAGCTGATAAGAGGAGTAAAAGACCAGGCAAGGGCCAAGGGGATGGTGTTATAGAAGCCAAGAGAGAGGAAGTATCAGGTGAGGGAGAAAACAACGGAGTTTTCAAGAGGTAAGGGGTCACATTTCCACTGGGTTTGGACATTGGTTGGTCATTGGTGTCTTGAGGAGGTTTGAATTAATTTGGATCAGTCAGAGAAGCAGGAGAGGTTACCTCTCACTAAGAAATCTGATTTTATTTCTTGGAAAATAGGCTCAACAGGAAATGCCTAGAAGAGAGACTGTCCTAATAAATAAGAATTTCTAATTCTGGGTAATCATGATTTCAGTTAGCATACCAAAGGCTGCAGCCCTCTGTTTAGATGATTTGTAGACATTGGATACTTACAAAGCTTCACGTTTGTTATGCTAACTGGATAAGGATTTTCCTTCTAAACCGGTGGTTGTTTCCTTTTAAATTGGCCCTACTTCTGTTTTCGTTATCACAGGTTTCAATTTTATGTTGCCTGAAAAAAAATAAGGTTTAATCCTATAACTGGTGCCCCTTTGAATTTTGAATAACAATTCAGCTTTCTGTATCATATTACATTTGGTTAAGAACTTAATCTCTAGCGCGAGACTGGCTGTTAGAGTGACTCTACCGCTTACTCCCTAAGATTCCCAGGGAGGTGCTTTCTGTGCCTCAGTTTCCTCATCTGTAAAATGGAGATGATAATACAACCTCAGAGTGTTCTTCCCAGTACCAAATGAATTAATTCAAGTGATGTACATAAAACTGTGTTGGGCACAGAGTTAGTGCTTAGTATCTTTAAGTATTGAAGTACTATTTACTATTTTTTCCTGTTTATTATTTGTTACTATTACTAAAAATTGAGAGCATACTGTAAAGGAATAGTGATTGAACTAGAAAACAGAAGACTAGGGGTCTGTTCTCAGCTTTTATGTCAGTTCTGTGGGCTTGGACAAGTTAGCTCATTTGTTTGAACTCCTTTACTTCATCGATAGAAGATGGAGATTGGGATGGAAAATCTTTGCCAGCCTTTGCCAACCTTTCGCTTAGTGGGTGGGGAGAGCTGATTTACGCAGCCGTCTTAGCTATAGAATGTTTTTCTCTGAGGGAAAAATAAACCGGCAAAAGGGGAAAATCTGAAAACCTTTCAACTAGGCAAACACTTTCTGGAAAGTGTGCCAAATGTTTTGGGTTATTTTCACATAATTCCGTTCTTGGGCTAAAATGTATAAATCAGCTGCTTATGTTCTATTTGGATGGCTTGTCTTTTCTTTTTGAGTGTATCCAGTTGTTTTTCGTTTTGGCCTTTCTTATACCTCTTTTAGAAAAATTTTTTCATGTGTCCATTTCATTTGTTGAGGCTGTAAACTCTGCAACAACAGCCCGTATATTCTTTTCGATTTTAAACCTGATGTGTAAATAAATTAATAATGATATGGTATACTCTTTTCTTGTATCTTATATTTTTGGGGACCTGAAAATTGTTCCCTGTTTTTATTTTGTACTTATTCCAATGAATTTTTCCTCCCGTAAGTTATTTTTCATGTGTACACACGGGGGAGCTTTTGAGACACTGGTTTGAATGTTATACGTCAATGGCTTTCCCGACACCTTGATTCTGAGATGATGGAGTGGAATTCTCCATTGTGGGCAGTGTAATAGGGCCAGACTGGCTGTAGAGCTGACTCAGATTTCCCCAGTGTTTATTGTCTGCTATGAGGCCATAGGTCCAATCCGTAATTCTCTTCTAAAAGTAGCTAGGTTTGGGCATTTTCTAGTTAAAAGAATGAAAAGGAAAATTTTAGCAGGTTCAGTGTTTTCTGATAATCTCACTTAGAGGCACATGGGCCATAAATGTGGGGGCCTCTCCCTTTAGGTGAAGCGGGGAGATATTGGGCGGAAATTCTGACTTCCGTAACAACCTTATTGGAAATGCCTCTGAAATGATCCCAAATTGATTTTTGCGTAGAAAAAGGAAAACCTAAAAGCACGGTGGACTAGAAAACAAATTCTGTCTGGAGGGAGAAGGGAAAGTGAAAGGCCTGATGCTCTTGGCCTCTTGCTCTGTTTACTGTTTGAGGAAAGTGCGGAAAAAATAAAACAATGTGTTAAGGGAAAAGAAGCCTCTGTTTCACAGGCCCTTAGCTCACTTTATCATTGTCTTTCTTTTGACCCAATTTTTTAATGGTTAAAACCATATATTAGCACATAAAAATAGCCCTGGTAGCAGCTGCACAGACACACAGTGGAGTATCATCAGTGGCTGGGGCTTCCCTCTGTCCAGTTTATTTGGAATTATCAGTGGTAGCAAGTCATGTCTGAATGCTTTACTCCTGAGGCAGGATTTTAAATGCCCTTGAACATGAAGATTCTATGAGAAAATCAATAGTGCTGATTTTTTAGTGCTATTAATATGTTGACAAAAGCTGAGAGCCAGTTATTTTCTGTGGTATAACTGGATTGACATAAATTTATATTAAAATTAAACAGACCATTCTTTATGATGAGTGGGAAACAGGTAAAAATTGCCTCCGCCTCACACTGGTTTTTGCTCCGGAGCCAGCCAAATCATATTCTCTGCAGGTGATGTTCAATTCCTTGTGGTTCCTTGACTCTCATCTTTCCCTCAGAATTCTCACTTACTCTCACGGTCTTAACCATTAACGAGATTCTCAACCTGGGCTTCCATCATAGACTCCAGTTGGACATTCTATTGCACGTTCCTATGTGACCGTGCAAGTCAAATGTAGCAAGTCAAGCCCCATGCTTACCTTCCTTCCTTTACTTGCCTTCTCTTTTACCCTTCACCTCAGTTCATCAGTTCTTCTTGGCTTTCTCCTTTCTGTTCTGCAACCTCCATCTTTTTTGAGTCACCTGGACTCGCAAATTTGAGGTCATCTTTGACACTCACCTGTGTCATGTTCTGCATTGTGTCACAAGTCCACAAGACCACCCTTAGGCTTGATTCTTGCTAAGAGGATGCATGGGACTCAGAAAAGCTATTACATTCATGGCTATGGTTTATTGAAATAAAAGGATAGAGATAAAAAGACAGAAAAGGGAAAGATGCATGCGGCATGGTTTCTACCAGAAACCAGGTGCAAGCTTTCAAAACTTTCCCAGGGGAGTTGCTTGGATGTGCTTAATTCTCTGAGCAATGATGTGTGACAAGATGTGAAACCAAGGAAGTTCACCTGAGCCTTGGTATCCAGGGTTTTTATTGGGAATCAGTCATGTAGCTGTGAGTGCTAGCATGATTTATCTCACTTATTCAGACTTCAGATCTCCAGGAAAAAAGAGGCATTCACCGTGGATCATATTGTTAGAATAAACTATTTGATCAAACTGATACTACTTGGCCCAAGGCCACAGGCATACAACACTCTTGCCAGGCAGGTATTCTAAGGGCTCAGAGCTCAACTCCCAGGAGGTGGCCAAGTCCTGAAGACGGGTCATTTTTGAGAATATTCAGGGTTTGAGCAACCCAGGTCTGCTGAGTTATCTTTACTGGCAATCACCAGGCTTTATTGATTGTAGGGAAAAGTGGATAAGAGCATGTACCCTAATGTTAAATAGATAGGTGTTTCTAGCTTTATGAGGATTAAATGAGAAGTTAACATAATGCTGGACATAGAAATACTCAATGAATGTTAGATGATGTTTTTTGTTGTTGATATTATAATTATTATTGTCTCTGTCCTTTCCTGTCCAATATTACTTCTATCTCTCTAGTCTAAGAATTTATTGCTTTCCCTTTTATGGTGCATTAGCCTCTCATGTCAGTGAACCTAGGATAGGTTATGCTGCACTAACAAACAATCCCCAAATATGAGTATCTTGCAGAAATAGGAGTACTTCTCAACCCTGTACTTATTTATTATGAGTCCCCTGCAGCTCTGCTCCATATTACAGGCAATTTTGGGACCTGGATTGAAGAAACAATCCCACTCTGGGATATCTTGGCATGGATAAAAGTGTGTATGGTAGACCCATTTAATGGCTCTTAAAATTTTGCTTGGAAGTGGCACATATTCCATCTATGCCCATTTTATTGTCAAAAAAAAAAATGTCTCAGTGCTAGACCTGAGGTCAATAGATTTCCGATATATAAATCTTCCTTGGTAGATGGTAGTGAATGATGGGTCAGGAAGAGAGTCTGTCAACTTCCTAACCGTCCTCTCTGCATCTAAGCTCCTTCTACCCTTGTCACACTCTAGACTATCCTGTTGACCATCACCAGGTCTATATTCTCAAAGCTCAGTGTGGGCAGATGATTTCCCTTTTCTAAAACTGATCTAATTCATGGTCTTCCACAGACTAGTCATGCAAGCTCTTGACTCAGTCGCTCGTGACTCTCCTATGTTCCAGTGGAACCAGAATATTCACCAGAACTGGGAACTTTTTATCTCAGCACCTGACATTTGTTTACTGAGAAGGAAGACCCTTTTCTGAAGACATCTACCATTTTATTCACCTTTAAATTCTCCACAGCGTTCAGGTGCCTTATCCATAATAGTCATGCCCGAAACATGTGATAAGTGGATGGAAGAATAAATATTTGCTCCAGGGTTACAAAGAAATCCAGGTGTTACTCAGTGACAGGAGAGGCCAGGCAGGGGGCTGTAGGGAGGCTGAAACTGAACTCTTATTTTCTCACAAAGCCAAGTCCTGAAGCAAGGTGTGGAGGAAAGATGTCTTCTAAATAACACAAAAGCATTGAATAGTGTAGCAGTGGCCTTCCTTCTGGGGTCTTTGTATATTAAAAAAGACCCTCCTGTACAGGCAGTTTGGGCCCCCAAAGGATCAGACAGCTGAAAGTCATCACAGAGCAATGGGGAAATGTTGTCTTGGCTCTGTCTTCTGTTAAGTCCCAGGCCACCAGGTCTCCCACCTACTCAGCTTCCTTTGAATATCTGTGACCTGAGTCCTCGTGCAGCTTTGGGTTTCATGAAAAGGGACTTGGACTTGGCTGATTTTGCCTACTCAAGTTTGAGTTATCCTGGGGTCAGCACCCCTCTTCCAGGAGAAAATAACTCTTGAGGCCAGAAATAGCAGACTGAGAGTAGGGATGAAGAAAAGTAACTGGATCTATTATGGTTGATGAAAAGAGCTAACACCCTGTTTCAGGAAAACCTAAAAATAAAAACCAGTCTCTGGCAGTGCAGCAGATAGGCAAAGTGACTCCTTGGTTGAATGATTTAAATTTTTTTTTTTTTTTCCACTGGTTACAATTTAAAAAGCTGCTGTAAAGGAAATCTATTCCAAATTCAGTGCTAAAGGGGAACACTGCCGATTAGCGGAAAGGAGAGCCAAAGGACTTTGACAGCCCAGGGCAGTGACTGTGAACTGGGACTTTCAGTGCTGACTGGGAGGTGTTCAGCGCTGGGAGAAAATGCTCAGCTGGGCTTTGCATAACAACTTGAAAGCTGATAAAACCACTGTGTGTTTTAATTTCTTAATGTTTTACTTATGCTTCTCTATTTTGTGCCAAGGGGGTTAGGTTCTTAGATGACTATGGTAATAATCCAAGCAAAGAAAAATGAGTGTCATCTACTGCTGACACTGGAGTTAAGGTGTTCACTCCAGCACTCATGAGATGCTAAGTAGCAGCACAGGGATGATTAGAGGACAGTGA
This sequence comes from Catagonus wagneri, assembly GCA_004024745.2. NCBI lineage: Eukaryota > Metazoa > Chordata > Mammalia > Artiodactyla > Tayassuidae > Catagonus > Catagonus wagneri. Next base: position 10,664,482 of record PVHT020000166.1, read on the forward strand.
ATGAAAGAATCGAGCAGGTGAATTCTGAGATCCCGATGTTCAGAATCTTGGTGTTAGAAGAGTGTGGCGCTAATTGGGCTGTGGCTGGAAAGAGAGACCTGGCTTTGAATTAGAAGATGAAGTTTGGTCACGTCAACACATGTCCCTTCGACTAGTGGGGAAATTCCAGGGCACTCTTATTCATTTAATGAAAAATCAGTGTGTTTGTGACATTTCAGGACCACTGTCGTTACCATGATACAGCGATTCATGCTTAATATTTATGGGTGTTAAGACTCCTCTGAAATTCCTTCATATTCAACTTAGTAATCACGACTTGTCAATGGACAAAACAATAGACTCCTATTCTAGAATCCAAATGATTCTGTCACTGTTTCCAAATCTGAGGAGACTTTCTGCAACAAGGTCAAAATGAGGCAAAATGTTGCCTCCATTGCATATACTGTATATAGAAATTTTTTTTTGCCTTTTTTTAGGGCCACACCCGCGGCATATGGAGGTTCTCAAGCTAAGGGTCGAATCAGAGCTATAGTTGCCAGCCTATGCCACAGTCACAGCAACGCGGGATCCAAGCCGCATCTTTGACCTACACCGCAGCTCATGCCAGTGCCGGATCCTTCATGTGCTGAGCCCTCAACCTCATGGTTCCTAGTTGGATTCATTCTCCTGTGCCACAATGGGAACTCCTAGATAAGGTTTTTAAAAAAATTTTTTTTAATTTCCTATTGAGCAAATTGTCCTTTTCAGGAAGTGCTTTTTCTCCATTTTGTTAAAAATACTATTTAAATAATACATTTTAAATTTGTTTTTGCTTCTTTTCTATTTGAATGCATTTTCGCCTCTTTGCAGATATAGGCGCTTAATTATCAATTATGTAGGCACTTAATTATCAACTTAGAGGGGTTTGGGTCCTTGACACCTTTCTTTAATGGGGAGGAATATAATATCTCTTGGTAAGAGTGGTAGACTCCCTGAGGGAGCATCCTTTGTAGTTTTGGGCCTTGGTCTCTATAGGACTTGAGGCATGAATGCCAAGTTTTCTGTTTGAGTGGTCACTCCTGAGACTGTTGACTAAGCTGACAGGTCATTTCTTATCTAGGCCTGAGCTGGCCTCCCTGTCTCTTGTGGCTGGGGAAATTATTGGGTCATATTTTAAAGCTGCACACTTTCTCAGTGCTTCATAGAGATTCTGTTCCTGTAAAGTGGTTAAAGTAGAACCATTCTTCAATCCATTGATGTCATTTGTGGTAGTAATAATACTGAGAATTTTTTCTCTGAAGGGGACTGTTACTTAGGCTTGTTCTCTCATTTATTCTGGAATGTTTGAGTGCCTACTCTGTGCTGGGCAATGTGCTAGATACTGGAGATTCAGTAGTGGGGTCTAAGTTAGATAAGGTCTTTGTTCTCATGGTATTTAAAATAGTTATAATCCAATGTAATAAGGCAGAAACAGAGGCTATTAGAGAATATTGTGATGAGGGCTGCGATGGGGGAGCACAGTGAACACCTATGAGGGACATTCAACAAGATTTGCTTGTCTGTTATGTACCAGGAATGTGGAAGATGCTGGTGGTTAATGAGCAAAATAGACACAGCCCCTGCTGTCATGATCCTGTGACTGGGGAACACTGGTTTGGATTGCATAATCACATAAGCACATATGTGTGATATTGCTATAAAGAAAATATGGGGGTGGTAGATGAATCTATGAGGGGAGTGTTCTGGGAGCATGAACCCGAGGAGACACTGAGGCTGAGACTTGAGCTATGAGTGGGAGCTAGTCCTCTGTGGTCGGGGAGGAAAGACTCCGGGTGGAAAGACTGTCCTGTGCCTGTGGTAGCAAGAGCGTGGAGGTTTGTGGGGCAGAATGTCTGGTCTGCTTATGTCATCGTGTGCTGTGAGGGATGGGGACGTGGTGGCTAAGGGGTTAGGCTGGAGGGTGATCAGGCTCAGATCCTAAGGAGCCTCTTCTCAAGCACAGGAAGGAGTCTTGACTTTATCTTGAGGAGAGTGAGAGAGCTATTGAAGTGGTTAAGCAGGAAGGAGACATTATCAGATTAATACTTTTCAGAAATCCACGTGGCCGCAGTGGTGGATTAAGTTGTGGGACAGGTTAGGCACGAAGACTAGTTAGGAGGCTGCTGGCAGAAACCGGAAGTAAGGCATTCATCAGGGAGGAGTGCTGCTGCCAGAAGCCAGGAAAATACTCTCACCAATTCTTAATCAGGAAATGTTTACGTTCTCATGGAAACAAAATGCTGAGATCTAAATAAGATTAGAATTAGAATAGCTGGAGGGTGTGGCCTGAAGGGCGTGATCTTGAACAAAGTTATGGACTTTGGAACCGGGTCAGCAGAGAGCAGATCGCTGCCTCTGCACATACAGTGTTCACCTGGAGGGCCGCCCTCAAGCAAGGTGTCTAGAATGATGATGATTATATTCAATGTCGATTTCCTGGGAAGGCGTTTGAAGAATGTGATCTTTGATCTCGATCATTGGCTTCTGTGACTTCTACCACGATGAATTTTCTTTGATAGATTTATGGCATTGTTTGTAACATACAATAAATATAGGCCTTAAGATTAACTCGGAGCCTCAGTCCTTTGAGACTGCTGGCCCCCTGAGCCCTTAAACTTTAATATGTATTGTCTTTCTATGTTTTGCTGGATCCTCTTCATGTGGCTGAACTGGTCTCAGCTACAATTGGTGCCCAGTGTGGGGATATTTAACATACCTTGTGGTGGAATGGTCCACTGAAATCGCTTGTGTGACACGGTCAGATTAATAGAAGGTACCGAGAAAGTGAATTTTTCTTGATCTCGAGGATGTAAGGGAATAGTAAAAAAGCAATCTTTCAAATCTGTAACAATAAGTTGCCAGTTTTTAGGAATCATACTAGGGCTAGGCAGCCCCAGCTGCAAAGCTCCCATTGGTTCAATGAGTATATTTACAGCTCTCAGATATGTCAGTATTTTCCGTTTACCTGATTTTTTTTGTAATAACAAAACAGGATAATTTCATGCACTAAAGGACTCAACTACATGTTTTTTACTTAATTGTTCGTTGACCAATTTATGAAGGGCCTACGGCTTTTTTAATTTAGAGGCCATTCTTCTAACCCTAACCCAACCTTTTCCCATGTTTTAACATTTAATGTACCTAGAGACAGAAACCATTTACAGTGTTCTGTAATAACTTGTAACAGTTTATACAATCATTCTTCTTTCACTTTTGCCCCGCTGGCACGTGATAGGTGGTGCAATAAACAAACATAAGGGCGATAGTGCTTTGTGCTCTCAAAATTACCCATGACCCTGATGAACAGTAAATACGGGCCTTAAGATTAACTTGCGGTCCCAGTCCTTTGAGACTGCTGGCCCCCTGAGCCCTCAAACTTGAATCTGTGTTGTCTTTGTTTTTCGCCGGATCCTCTTCCTGTGGCTGAGCTGGTCTCAGCTGCAGAGTACTGTTAGGTACTGGGGCCACAATGACTTGAATCCTACCTGTGACCTAAGAGCCGGACAGCTCTGAGCAATCACTTTTCTTCTGTGGGTTGCCGTGCTTGCCTCTGTAATGATAATGCTAATGCATGTCTCATTGGGTCGCTATGAGGTAATCACCATTTAGTGCTCAGGGAGGTTGGTGGCAGAGCAGATTTTACTCTGGCTGTGCCCGGCCCAGAGGCTCAGGATTAAGGGGACACTGCAGGTGGGAGCCTGCTCTCAGTTTACAATCCTCGTGCCCTGGAGAGGCCTTACTCGTTCTGGAGGAACAGATGCCTTTTAAAATTCATCCATCTGAAAGGGACATCTATTTGTAATTCAAAGTGCCCTTAGGTGGCCAAGCAGCAGCCCTGCCTGGCACATGTAAATACTCGGTCAATGTTATCTGTTATTAATGGCTGTGTATGACTTTGTACAAATCGGTGAATCCTTCTATGCTCATTTTCTTATCTGTAAAACAAGGAAATAATGGCCCCTGCATAATAGAATTGGTTATAAGAATTAATGAATCAGTACATGCAAAACACTTAAAATAGTGCCTACCATGAATAAGTAGATGTGTTAAAAAGAAAAATAGGGGTAGGGAGCATTATTCATTCAACAGTGCTCCGTGAGCCAGCTATATGCCAGGCACAGAACTGAAACTTGGAAAAAAAAAAGGCAGTTATGTCCCTGTTCTCGTGAGGTAAACAAAAATTTACCCTGATAATTAAAACTGTGATAAATGTTTTGAAAATGAAGTTTAAGGGAGAGAGACAATTAGGAAATCTGAGAAAGTTCAGAAGAACAAGCCTCTGATTAGATAAAGGAGTTGATTCTGGGAAGATTTTGAACTTGTGACAAAAGGAGCATGAGTTTGGCCATGCTGCCCAGCTTCACAGCTAGATCCATCAGGATGAACTGCACTGCCTAGCTAAACTTGTGTTTGATTTGGGAGCTGAATTCACATAGAAATTAAAATGCACCATAACATGCCTAGAAATTACTTGTTGCACTGAAAAATTCCCTAAAGTTTGTATAGAGAAAAAACACATATGTATTCAATCCATTTTAAACATGATTTATAACCTGCAAGATTTGTTACTTAAAATTTTGAAATAGCAAGTGAAGTCTGGATGCCAGCTTATTACAAACATTTAAGGATTGGATATGTTATTTTATTTATTTTTTTGAAACTGCAAACAGTATTCTGATTCTCTACTTGGAGAAGAGGTAGGTGAAAGCATCCTATGTGACTTTGCTTTGTCCTGTTTGTCTTTTCCTATTTAATTCTGACACTGTCGTGGGTGAGTCAGGTGACCTTTCTTGGGCAATTTCTGAAACACTGTGGAGAGAGAACATGGCACCTTCAGTAGTTAGGATTACTCTCAGTCTGAATTATTATTCAGAGCTTTGCTGAGGGCTTAGAGTACCCTAGGCAACACAGAAGTTCCTTTGATATGCTCCTTAGTGTTTCCTCTGTTTTTAATCCCCAGGTAGAATTGCACCTGGATCTGCAGCTCCTTGTCATTCTCCTCTCCTTTCCTTCCTTCCTTCTTCCCAACAACCCATGAAGGGGATGGTCTTTCAGGGCAGCAAACAAATATGCCAACTGAAATTTATGGGCATGCAGGAGAAAGCTGCTTTGCCTTGCCATGAGTATTAGAATGCTAGCTATGAGTTGTTTGTATTTTGGAGGTTTGTTTTGTTTTTGAACTAAAGATAAACCCGTAGCAACAAGATTAAGTAAATCAACCACTCTAGCTCAACGGTATTTTTCAAGGAAAGAAAGGCTTGTAACAGTGTTGAAGGCTGGGGAAGGCAGAACAATGCCCACCTCCTAGTTCTAAGATGTCAACATCCTAATCCTTGGACCCTGTGAGTATGGCAAAGGGGATTTAAGGTTGCTGATGGAATCAAGTTTGCTAATCAGATGACTTTGAGTTGGTGAGGTTATCCTAGGTTATCTGGGTGGGCCCAGGGTAATCAAGGGTCCTCAGGTGTGGAAGAGGGAGGCAGTGGTATAAGATGTCACAGCGCTGCAGCCCAAGGCAGACACCACCAGTCATTGCTGGCTTTTGAAGATGAAGAAAGAGGGCCATGAACCAGAGGATAAGGGCAGCCTCTAGGAACTGGAAAAGGCAAGAAAACAGGTGCCTTCTTGAGCCTCCAGGAAATGATGTAGCTCTGCCAACTCTAATTTAGGCCATTGAGACCCATTCTGGACCTCTGATGCCCATAACTGTAAGATAACACGTGTGCATTTTAAGACACTACATTTGTGATACTTATGTTAAAGCAAGTATAACGAGACCTGACCTTTGCAAGTTGTAAGAACCTGGACAACATGGAGTCTATATTTGTAAAAGAAACAAGTTAAATATACTACGAGTGTTCTGTAAACCTTAGGCAATTAGTTGTTTAATTCAATGAAAACCTAGAGAAGAGTTGGCAAAACTGAAAATACTGTCAAGGTCTAGTGGGGTGGTGTAACTGAGCAAGATGGTGCTGGTGGAAGAGAAATAGGGAGGGGAGGGGAGTGTGGCCGACCAGAGAGTTTTCATGGCCAGGCTTGGGAGGGCAGTGGCTGCTCAGCTCCAGGTGACTGTGCCATGAGGGAACATAAGCAGTGTTGCCAGACCTTCCAGTTTCTTCAAAAGGAGAAATTTTGGTATTTTAGTGCCAATTGTCCTAATATTTAACTCTAGATAGTCTAAATAAAACCATTGATCAATCAACCAGACAAACCCTGTGCTGTCTAAACACATGTACATCAGGATGGATGTGGCCTCAAGCCCGTATTTTGAGGCTGCTGGTCTAGAAGTACGGAGTGACTTGTAATTCTCACACTTCTGAGTGTGACATCCCAGGTCCTTCTTAGAGTGTAAGAAGGTGATTTAAGGAAGTGAATCATTGAGATAGTCAAGGGCAGACATCAAGCTTCAAGTCTGTGTCTGATTACAAAAGCCAAAGTTTGCTGCTGTTTCCATCATACTGCCGCTAAGTGAAAAGGAGAAGATTACTAATGGTGGAGAGATAAAAGGAGTAATGGAAGGAAAACATATTTAGTGAGCAGAAAATACCCACAAGGCATTGAGCAAAGGATTTAAAGCACGTAGTCCTTCAATTTTCATGACAATTTTATGAGATAAGCAATGCATGCATCTTCCTGCTAAGAAACCCGAGTGCTGGAGAAGTCAGGTAACTTGCACTTGGTCACGCATAATAAGTGGCAAAAAAAACTCAACACATTTTTTTCAGGGGTTAAGGGTTTTGGAGAGAAGGAAGAACAATGCTTCCTGTGGGGCTGGAGAGAATGCTGAAATGGTAAGGACTCTGAGGGAGCACAGGTGTTCTCAGGGCAGGAACTAATCTTTGTTGGTGCAACTGGGAAGTAAGGTTATCTGGTAAACTTATGGGTAGGTTTATAACTGTTGACTTAAAAAAAAATGCACAAGCGGAAAACTGAGAGTTAAATTTTATTTGCAGCAAAATGAGGTCTTAAGCCTTGGAGACAGCATCTCAAGTAACCATGAGAAAACTGCTCCAAGGAGGCAAGGAAGGAGCTAGGCTATGTAGGGAGTTTTTGCAACAAAGGGCAGGCAGTAGATACAAAAGGTTACCGCTAATAACAGAAAACCAGATATCTGAAGGTAAGGAATTTATCCCTTTTCTATGTATGGGAAGATGCAAAGGTCTGGGCTCACTAAAATCATTCCTTTGATATGCACCTCAGCTCTCTGGGGCCAGTATCCTGTGTTTTCATGGCTTGTGTTTCCTCTGCTTTCTAAGAGGAATGGCTGCAATCTGATGGTTTCTAGATGGCAGGTATTCTTTGTTTCCTTCCTGAATTCCCTCTGGGCTCCCTGGCTCACCCTTGGATGTGGCTGCACGCTCTGATGACTGTGACATCTTTTGTTTTATACACATGTGATAAAGGTGAGGGGGGAGGTACATGCAGCCATGACCCCATTTTATAGAAGTTTGCTGCTGGTCTCATGAAGATTAATGCTTAGTCATGAGGAGCAGACATCATCATTTAGTGTTTTTCTAGATATGAGGCGATACAAGAATTGGGTTCATAAAATCCCCTGAAAATATCTAACTATCTGAAGATGTGTTCTGCCATTTTCCCTAGATCACAGGTTACCTCGCTGCTAAGCTCTACCCTGAGCTCTGCAAAGGTGTTGTTGTGGGTTGGCAGCTGCAGTGGCTCCAGATTTAATCCATGTGGAGGCAGATGGCGAGTACCAGACTCCATTTCACATAATGAAGGGGGGTGGGGAGGGCGTCTGACTGGATACTTCAAGGGAGGAGGCTGGCCTCCAGAGTGACATGCATAAGAGGCTGAGTCATGATGTGGAAATGACTGGTGGATAGCAACAAGGCCAACAGGCAGGATGACTTTGAGTGGAATAAGTGGATGCCCCTTTGGTTCTTAGGGCAGCATCCCTCATAAGTATAACCAGAATGGAGTTGAATGACCCAAACTGGCCATTGGCTAGGTAAAAGCTGAGAATTTAAGTCTCTAGGAAATTCAAGTTAAATCCACAGTGTCACGTCGATGCTATATTATCTCCATCAGGTAGGCTAAAATGGAAATGACTGATAATACCATTGAGAATGTGAGGTAGTGTAAATGCTCATAGATTGCTGGTATGGGTGTAAATTGGTAGATTGACCTTGGAAAACTCTTTTCAGAATCTGTGGAATTAGAGCATATATGATAACCGGTACCTTGAGATTTCAATGCCTAGAGGCATATCCAACAAAAATCTGTACATTTGAGCACCAAAAGACACATGTAAGGATGCTCATTGGTAATATCCTTTGTTTGTTTGTTTGGTCTTTTTAGGGGTGCACTGGTGGCATATGGAGGTTCCCAAACTAGGGGCTGAACTGCAGCTACAGCCGCTGGCCTACACCACAGCTCATGGCAACGCCAGATCCTTAACCCATTGACGGAGGCCACAGATTGAACTTGCAACCTCATGGTTCCTAGCTGGATTTTTTTCTGCTGCGCCACAACAGGAACTCCAGGTAATATCATTTGTAATAGTGAAAAATGAAAACAACTTACTACTTTGTTGCCTAGACACAAAATAAAACACCATATAGCAATAAAGAGGAATGAGAGACCATCACACACAGTAAGGGTGAATCTCCATAAAAACACAAAGTCAAGAAAAGAAACCAACCCAAAGCAATGCATCCTGTATAATTCTGTTCACATAAAGCTCAGAAACAGGTCTTTGACATTAGAATTTGTGGTTAAACTTTCAGGGAAGAAAGTGAGATGGGACAATAAGGGGTGGCTTCTAGGATGCTGCAGTATTCTCATTTGAAAAATGTTTGTGAAAATCCAATGCCCTTTTCTGTGCATGCATTGTATTTCAATATATTAAAAAAAAAAAAAAGGTATGGCTTAAATGTCAGTTTAGAATCACAACAAGGAGGTATTGGAATTGCAGAGAAGTGCAGCCAGCAGAAAGGACTGGATTATTGAATGTGTCCCAGTTAAATTGGGTGTGGGGGACTGGGAGAAATTAGGGACACGATGGTGATGGGAGAAGGAGAATTACCATATTTCAGGGTCATGGCTATAGAGCAGCATCTCGTTATGAAGAATTCTGTTGTGTAGCTCTTACTGGATTGAAGATACAACATTGCGTCAGCTGTGAGACTGTGTCCTATCCTGTTTTATCAGTCAGACCATCCTCATGGTGCAATATGGGAAGGAGCTGGTTGTTTAATTAAAAGAGGAGACCCTGACCGCTCCTTTTGGGCCTTATTTAATTTTTGCACGTTAACTAGGCATAGACCTCAGTATAGGGAAACTGAAGGCTGCATAAAACATACTATAGGCAATGTAAATAAAGCTTTTGCCACAGCTGTGAGCTTGAACCTGGCTTTTCCAGGTCTGTGGTCTCCTAGCAAGAGAAATGTAGCAGGTAGTTGATAATGTAAACAGCTAAGTTCCCTATGTGGCTTTAAAAGGAAGAAGACAATTCCTTCTTTCTTACGCATTCACTGACATAGGTCGTGATATTCCCTGTGAAATCCGTTGTCCATCCTCAGATGGCAACACCCAGGAAGTTACTACTCAACCAGCTCATGTACAGTGTCCTAGAGGCTATGTGAGAACCCAGGACCATCGTAATGCCTTTCCAGCATTGTCACTAAGGAATGTGAAGTCACACCTTTGTCACTGGTAAGTTGTAACAAAACATCACCTCTTGGTGTTCCCACTGTGTCTCAGTCCGTTAAAACCCAAACATAGTATCTATGAGGATGTGGGTTTGATCCCTGACCTTGCTCAGTGGGTTAAGGGTCCTGTGTTGCTGCAAGCTGAGGCATAGATTGCAGATGAGGCTCCGATTTGACCCATAGCCTGGGAACTTCCATATGTCACAGGTACAGCTGTAAAAAGAAAAAGAAGAAGAACCATATCAATTCTCAGTCTGCAGAAGGATATAACACTTTCTGTTTTAGATAAAGAAAACATTGTTGTTGTTATTTTAAGACAGGGAAAATTACAGGAGCATGATGGAGACCCATTTTGGGGGAATATTTGTAAATACTTTATCCTTGGATAAAACCAGGGAATAGTAGAGGATCAAAGATATTTCAAAGATGCAAAATGAATTTCTTTCTCCATAATGCTTCTTTCGTTTCCAATGTTGCTAGGATCTGAAAAAGAACTCTCAGTGATGACATACATAATTCAAAATTGCTCTCTCTGGAGAAGGCAGAGCTTTTCCTCCTTTTAGGGCAGGGCAGGGCAGCTTTTTTAGGCCAAATGGAAGCACGCGGTCACATTGTGCCTGGAGAATTAGCTCTGGTGATTCCTCTGGAAGAATCAAAGGGGTACTTGACATGCGTACTTCCAATGGACTCAGAAAAAAAATCAGTTTGGTATTAAGTGCGCGTTCTTCAGAGTCAAATAGCAAAGAAGATGGTAGTGACAAATATCCTAAGAAAGGTCATCAGGATTCCCACTGAAAGCCCAGGGTAACCAGGTCCTAGCAGGGTAGAGAAACACAAAATTCAACAGTGAGATAGGACAGGAGAAATTCCAGGTCAGTAAGACTGGCACAACTTGTTGAAATTCATATTCCATTAGAGAGTAGAAGAGATTACTTGGACTGCACTGTTTAGGAGGAAAAAATGTATTCGCAAAGTTTCCATTTAGTATAGAATTTTTAGCAACACAAAAATTCTTGTAAATCACTTTTACCCCCAACAAATTAAAAACTGATTTTCCAAGTAGACTATGTATCTCCCCATGTGGGATTCCTGTTCATTAGGACAGATTGATATCAGGGATCAGGTCTTATATTAAATTTCATCTCTCCTGGCCTGTTATGTTCCTCACTTCATATTTTCAAAGGTTCTAAAATCTGTTTCACCTGAGAGATTAAAAATAAACCCAGTGTACTAAAGAAACTCCCAAGTCTTCATGTCCCTTTAATCTTTTGACTTCTCAGGTGCATCTCCTAGGTTGAATTTCATGCACATGTTGATAGCGTTTGTGGTTTGTGTGGTACTGCATACATCTCTGTGGAGTAATCACTGTACAGGTGGGCTGGGCTGTGGGAGGAGGGCCTGTGAAAAGACAGCTGTACTCTGCCAAGAAATGCCAGGCGATGTGGGTCTGTGTCAACCTAGAGGAAGGGGAACCTTTTCTCTTTTCCACAAGGGTGTCATATGGGCTAGCAAGTAGCCATCATTGGTCCTAAGGTCTCCTGTTTTGAAGAGTAGGCAGAAATGGGAGGGTCTAAGTTGTGCAAGTGGCCAGATTCTTAGATAGTCTTAGTTACTTAAGTCTACTACTCAGTTTGGTTAATCTGAGGAATTCAAAATTCTAACTTTAGGAAAGCCTTGGGACCTCAACATCTTTGGTATAAAAGAGTGCTTGCTATAAAACCTCACTGTTCAGGGAGAGTCCATAATTTGGGATTTTATTGAAATCTCTCCATCCTTCCATCCATCCATCCATCTGATCTGTATCCTCATTACCAAAGAGAGCTTGCACCAGGCTGGCAGTTGTTGTAAGTGAATGGCTCAGTGAGGGATTGCAATATAACAAGGCACGGTAGAGACCTGGCAAATTACGCATCTGTAGGGAGTGGCCACTACTCACCCTCTTGGGATTGTTGTCCTGCAGGAAAGCACACATGCAGCTTCTAATTTTTTCCAAAGGAGCTGGAAATCAAGATGTGAAATCTGATTTTTAAATATTGACAGTCACTTCATATTTAAACAAAAAAAAAAAAAACACTGTGCTGATAGTATGAGACTTGAACCCCTGCTGCTGCATGCCACAGTGGGAGAAGTGGGTTGGTCACATTAGGCATTTGGGTATCAGTTCATGGCCTGTGTCTCTATGGGATATGTATGCCCTTAAAAGTGTCCAGCGGTATCCTGTGGTTGAACGAGAAACTTCTCTCCTTTCAGGAAGCTTTAAAGTAGAGGTATCACCTAACTATCCCTCTACCTTTCGAGCATAGGCTGGTTATGTTACTTGAGACATACAGAAAAAACATCATTTATGGTCGTTAAAAAAAATAATTAACCCAACTGCTTCCTGATGGTCTAAAGCAAGTTTATGAGGACTTTTCCATGGGGTTTACAAAGGCATTTAGGATTGGCAGTGAAAAAGGAAAGGGATGGGGATGAAATATTTTTACTTCTTGGGAACAGGGCTGATCTGTATATATTGGTTACAAGTGTAGTGATTTAAAGGCAAGACACTTTAATCTACATTTCTAAGAAAAAATATGAAACGTCTTGACAGGAATGCCAGCTGTTTTAATGTCTAAGCACCAGTGGTGCTCTGCCAAGTTGAAAGCACTTTCAGGCAAATTTTAATCAAGCTGGCATCTCACAGAACTGGCACATGCATGGTTCATAAATTTTATCTTTTTGCTTGAGAAAAAAAATGACATTTTACTGATTCCATGGCCGAAAATCTTTTAAGGTTTTATGAAAGATTTTTGGGATCAGAATGAAACATGTTACAAAATTCAGTAATATTTAATAACATATTGAATGTTTTATAATTCAATAATATTTAAAATATATTGAATGTCTTATATTTTTGTATTATTTTAATACAAATAATTTAATATTTTAAAACACAGCTGATTTTTTTTTTCAGTGACTTCTAAGGAAATACTGAATTGGCCTATGTAATGCTAGACCAGTGATGGTAAAGCACCCTGTGTCCCCAGCTTCTAGTTTTCCTCTCCTGTCCTTCCTCCACACAGCAGCTGACAATTATCTTCTGAACTGCTCCTGGATTGGGTAACACATCCCATTGGCAGAGTAAGAATTTAGGGAGCAGCTTAATAGGACACCCCAGTTAGGGTGGTGTTTATGAAAAACTGGGTACTATATTCCTCGTGGGTCTGTTGTATTGGCAAGTGTGAGACTTGGAGCCCTAATGAAAAGTGGGAACTCAGGAATTCTCTGACCCAGACTTGGGGATATTCCTGTGCTTTCCTTATGGAGCTGGCAGAACTAACATTCTACTAGGAGGGTTGAAAGTTTGGACTGATTTTGTTAAGACTCTTGGGCTGATATTTGCATGTCTACATTTCATGTCACTTTTCTACTAAATTCCTCCAAGAGCCTCTCACTGGGTTTGGAATAAAATCCGAGGGCTTTTCCATAAGCTCCATGGCTCATCTTGAACTGGCCTCTGGCTTCTTCTTCCTTGTCTCCATCTAATTAGGCCTTCTTTCTCTTCTTTAAATAGGTTATGCTTTTTCTCATTTTAGGCTCGTTGTTGAACCCACTAGTCCCTCTTTCTGATGTCTCTTTGCTCAGAATATTTGGCTTCTTTTCACTTGGGCCTTGACTCAATTTTGACCTTCCTGGAAAGGTTTTCTTTGGGGAGCCCATCTCTACCATCACTCCACCCTCTAACTCTACTTCATTTTCTTCATAGCACTTATTTGAACTAATCTTATTTATTATTGCCTCTCAGTGATATGTAAGCCTCCTGAGAGCACGACCTCCTCTGCTATACTTGATTCCTCAGTTTTCAGAATCTACAATAACATCTAGTATGAAGTTAGCAAAGTATTTGTTGGATGAATTACAATTTTCTCCCATCCAGTGGCTTTACCTGAAACTAGTCACTCTTTTTTTTTAATATTTGAAGGTATGCAAAACAATTCTTTATTGTTTATGGGAAGAATCACATCTGGTAATATAAAGACATGCTGGGAGCAATAAACACCAAATTCAGGTTGGAAGTTACTTCTGGGGAGAAAGCAAGGAGAAGGAGATTAAGGGAGGTGCACACTTCTACTCAGGCGACTTCAGCTGTATCTGTAGTTGTCCATTTGCCTAAAATAAAAAAAAAACTTGAAATGCATATGGTTAAATCAAAGTTAGGTATTAGGTCCATGTACTGTGTATTGTTTGCTATACTTTTCCCGGATGCTTCAAATATTTAATAATTTCTTTAAAAAGATAGGGTAGAATTGGCGTTCCCATTGTGGCACAGTGGAAACGAATCCAACTAGGAACCATTAGGTTGCAGGTACAATCCCTGGCCTCGAATCCCTCAGTGGGTTAATGATCCAGCATTGCCATGAGCTGTGGTGTAGGTCGCAGACGCAGCTAGGATCTCACGTTGCTGTGGCTGTGGTGTAGGCCGGCAGCTGCAGTTCCAGTCAGACCCCTAGCCCAGGAACCTCCATATGCTATAGGAGCGGCCCTTAAAACAAAAAAGGTATAGTAGAATTAAATTTCCTATTGAAGAATTATATCCAAGCTGTAGTAGTTTCCTACATTTTTCCCATTGCTTAATGATTTTTATTACAATTATAGGTGTATAAAAATCGTCAGAACTCAATTTGATAGCATTTCCATCCCAAACCCTCAGTACATACCCCCAGCCCCCAGATTGTCTTATCTGGAAACCATAGGTTTTCCAAAGTCTGTGAGTCATTGTCTGTTCTGCAAAGAAGTTCATTGCGTCTTTTTAGTTTCCACATGTAAGCGGTAGCACTGGATGTTGCTGTCTAATTGTCTGACTGGCTTCACTTTGCATGATAATTTCTAGGTCCATCCATGTTGCTATAAATGTTGAAACTATTCACTCTTGATTGGAATGTAATATTATTATTTGGCAGGGTTTGGGGGAACAGGGACAGAGGGTGGTAATGAAATGGGAAAATATGGGAATGGTGAAATTAGTGACACGATTTGAGCAGTGAATCACAAACATTGCTTTAAAACACAAAACAAGCAAGTATATAATACTTGAAACTCAGACCCTACTATAACCTTACAATGGATATAATTGTGTAAATCATGCATACCAAAGCTTTATCTTCATAATTCTGTGAAGATTATGAGATTTTTGCAGGGCATTAAATAAACCAAGTGGGCTTTGAGCCTGTCTGCATGACTGATAAGTGCTTTTCATTAGTAGAAGGAAAAAAACACGCATTCAAGATGAAAAGCGACCCACAATAGAGCCTACAGCTAGTGTCAGGTTTTTAAAAGAAATCTTCCTCCTACTGCCCTGAAACTCTGTGATGAGTTTATTTATGGATGGCTCATCAGGGACCAAAGGCAACAAGCTTAATCTTTTAAAATCAAACAGAAGTAAAGTAATATTTCTTATCCGTATCCTAAGACATGTTGGGCAGGAGATGTTCCATGAAGCTGATGAAATTTTAACTAATGTAGTGAATAGTCCACGGAGATTTAACTCGCATCAGTCATGGTCCTTTTTGTCACCACGTGGCAGAAAATATACAGTTCTGTTAAGTGCTACCTCTTGACAGAAAACTATGGAATATTAGGTATAGCTGGAAATTCTCTTCTCCAAACAATGACTCATCTGACCCCACCAGTCATCTCTTCAGGATCTGAAACAAAAGAAAGCAAAAAGGGTTTCTGTGGTTAAGAAACCTGTCCATAGGAGCGGATCAAACACAGGGAAGGAGAGCTCCAGGACAATTTTTTCATTTATTTCACATCTCTCTTGAGCAGACCTCTAAATGTAATCTCATCTAGAACATGTATTGCTTTTCTGTGGGACATAAATTGCTTTCTCTCACCTCTGTTCCCAGCACTGATTACAGTCTTCTGCAGAGAGCAAACTTTTAAATTCATGTGGAATTAATCAGCAGATTAGAGTAAGGGGAATAATATGGGGAGATGAGAAGATAGTCTGGGATAGAGGTGAGCAAAATCAGAAACTGAGTTTCGGCTTTGATGTGGTCCTGACTTGCTGTTAGGTTGTGGAAGCTTCAGTGTCCAGGAATTTTATTCACTTTATTGGTTGGGTTGGGATGAGTTGTGCTCCTATAACAGTGTCAGTGGATTAAACAACGATAAAGGTTTCTCTCTTACTCATGCTGTGGGTTGGCTGGGCACTCTGTTCATCCTCATGATTCAGGACTATAGGTTGAGTGGGCAGCATCTCATTTATTGCCCATGGCCATGCTTGAGAGGAAAGCAAGGTCTAAGTGATATCACCCTAAGTGATTAAATGCTCTTGTACAGAAATGGCATGAGGCACCTCAACTCAAAAACTCACTGAATAATAGAACTCATTGTGCCAGCCTCCACCCAAACACAAGGGGGACAGAAAGTGTAGTCGTGTACAGAACTAGTGATAGTCATTTATTATTTGTCTCCTTGTTTTTGGCACAGATTGATTGATTATATTAGAGAGGGTAGGCTGGTTACCAGAGAATGTCTCATTTTCTTCTTTCAGAATTACCATTGATTTATTAAATAATTATTTCACTCTTTAATATAATTTACATTATTGATTAATTTTCACAGACACTTTGAGTATCTGATTATTGATTTACTGATCAATGCATTAATTTTGGAATTCAGCCAATGTTTTTAGAGCACTTTTATGTGCTTGATCACTACCTTGAATGGCTTCGCTGAATTATCACTCACTCATCACTTGCTTAGGTGACCCCAGAAGTGGATACAGGCAGAGAAGTTTCTTGTGAGGCTTACCTACTTCGTAGGGTCTCGGTGAGCGTTTAAGATTGTTTTCAAGGTGCCTAGTGCTGGCAGAAGTTATGCTGATTATAATGTTACAACTTGACTTGGATTTTATAGTTCATTTCCTAAAATAATTTTTGTTCAACTGGTAAATCAGCTGAGCAGTGCTCACTTGACCTTTAGTCATGGGGGTCAGGATTGCCTCCTGAAGCTCTCCCTTCATTCATTCTTCAGTTGTGGCCAGTGAGTTGGGACACTTAAATAGGATTCACTCCTGATGATAACAAGAGCATAAATGCCAGCTATACGTTCATTAGTTCCTGGGAGAAGACTTGATGACTCAGCACCGTCCCCAGGAGATGACTACTGTGGAGTCAGGTATATGTTAGATAGAGATGAAGGCACTTAAATTTGAGCTTAATTGGACATAAACTCTTAAATTCTACCTTCTATTCTCTGGCCCTTTGGTCACTGAACTTGGTCCCTTAGCTGTGTCTTCCTCCATCCACAGGGATTCCCTTCTGTTGATGAAATTCCTCACGTTTTCTCCATGGTAAATAGCAGATGCATGCTCGGTGACAAGTTCATTTTGTGCCATTGCATGTTGAAAGGCATGTCTTGTGCATGTGGGCTGTGGTTTATGTCCTTCGTACCCTCCCTTAGCAGTTTTCAGAAACAACTGGATTTCAGCTGAGTGTGAAAATTCTCTCTTTGTGGTTTCCTCCGATTAATGCCATCAAGTAAGGCTGACTGGGTGAGGTTTCCATCTGCATGCATCTGAATTTGGGGCTTCTGGCCAATGCTTAACTTCTTTGTCTGAGAAAAAAAGGCGTAGGAGTGGATTGTTGGCATATGGCTTCAAAAAGCCAGGTCTGCGTTGCCTGATTTTCATGCTGGCAGTCATACCTGCCCCTCTGATTTTGTTCTCACCCCTGTTCCCAGATCACAGATAGAAACTACTGCTAGAGGAGACTTTGTCCCTTAGCAACAAACCAACTCTACATTAGCCCCTACAAGGATGTTCCATTCACCTACCTGCCCTCAATTAACAAAAAAGCATTTACAAGAGTGGAGAGGGCGTATATGAGGAAGAAGAATGTCTTGTTACATTAGAAAACAATATGACTAGAAACCTGGGAGAAATGTGTGGTATGTATATACACACACTTTGGTGGGCGAATAGGACAAAGGTGATTGTTTACCAAATGATCCTGTAATGTTAGTTTATAGATAATGAGCACAAGAATAGCTCTGGGAAATGTGAGCTGGATTTCTATAAACAGCAGATGATACATTATTAGAGGTATTTTACTAAAAGAGGTGTCCTTGCCCAAAGGTTCTGAGCTAATATTTTAGGAAGTCTTTAGGGGACAGGTAATTTTCCTTTCTGTTGCCATAAGAGTGGAATAGAAATAGGAAGTCCCAGCCTTTAATTTATTTTGTCCAGATCTTTGTGGGGGAAAATCTGCTACTACATCCATATAAAACCCACCTGTGTAACTCCTTTTTTTTTTTTTTTTTTCAGTGCATCTTATTTTAAATTAAAATATTCTGTTTAGGCTGTGTTCTCTGAAATCTTAGTATGAAACAGTATTTTTCCTTACATACATACATTTTGTAATCCAAACTTCCCTAATGGAATACCACATATGTCCTCATTTTAACACTTGGTGTGGAAACCGCCTGAAGAGAGAGCTTGTATCTTCAGTCTGGTAACCCTCACAGACTATGGTGAGGCGCCCAGTCGGTGTCTTTTGATTGATTGAATGAATGAAGACAGACCTGAGATTCTCAGGAGGAAGAGAATAAAACTCTTTCTGTGTGCTTCTGCACGGGGAGATTACCTAACCATCACCTGTGATACCATCACACACATCTTGTTTGCCAGTGATTTGACTTTATTTCTTGTTTACTTATATTCAGGACATAAATATAGACAGTCATTTCTTGTAATATTACCAAATTGAACTTAAATGAAACCTTACTTTAAATAATGTACAAAATTAACTCTGTTTTTAGCTGACAAGGGGCTTTGGTATTTTGCTTGGATAAATTTGAGGTTGTTCTGGAAGGCTCGGGCCTTAGAATGGCAGGTCTGTGTCACCATGGTGATGTGGTTTGGAAGAGTTGGATGGCTCTCATGTAAAGCATCTACTGAATGCAGCATGCCAACAGCAATGCTTGGTACCACCCAGGTACTCTATCAGAATACGATATCTTTTGGCTCAAGTTAATATACCATAATGTGTCTGATACGGTCATTTAAAACATGCTCGTTTATTATTGCCTCTGCCAGTTGCTCAGGCTAAGAGAACCAAAAGCCAAATGCAGTCATCAAAAAGAGATCTCGATGAGCAAAAGGCAAAAGGATGAAGGAAAAAGCCATCCAGGAATCCACATTTTGCTTGATTTTGTTTCTCATTCTCTGGAAATCATAGTGTGGGTACCTCTTCCCACCGCTGTGGGTATAGGGCCGCTCATTCCTGAATCCTCCCACTTATGACCTTCCCAGTCATTGGCAAGCAGACAAAGGACCATCACAATGTAGCAGAGTAGCAAAATGTGTTGGCTGTATTTGAAGACTGGTGGGTTCAGACCCCTGTTCTACCAGTTAGCCAGGAAATTACTGAAGCCTCCATGTCCTAGTTTTTGGAGCTCTAAAATGGAGAAAGTAATAAAAACATTGTTTCACAGGGTTATTGTGAAGATTAAATGAGCTAATACATGGTTACCTCTTCGCACACTGCTGTTAGCAGTAATAGTGGGATCAGGAAGACCCAACGTAAATGGTCAATGGAGATGTGAAATGTGTGTGACTGACCACCTTGGTTCAGTATCCAAGGGTGGATAGGGAACACAAGTGGAAGAAAAATATATTATGAATTATATTGTTACTGTCACTATTGATGTAAAAAAATTTCTATATGCACCATGTATCCTACTCCACATACATGAATATCCAAAGCTCTTAATTCCCAGGGCTTGAGTTTCACAATGTTTTGTTCTCATCTCAGCTTTGCTGAGAGGTGGCAGAACTCAAAAGTCAAAATGCCAAGTGGAAAGACACATAAAATTTTACTCTTTAAAATGCAATTGCTTTGGCATAAAAAATAAGAATCAAGCTTTAGTCTCAGGATGATAGCATTTTTAAATGAATTGAAATTGCAGCTAATAGAAAATTGAATATAATGATTAGTGAATATGAAAAGAAGCCGTAGCACAGATTATTCATTATAGGTGTTTAAAGAGCAATAGAGAATTTTTTTTTAAACAAAGACAACTCAGAAAAATAAGCCAGGCTTATTTTTTTATTTTTTTAAAAATGAATTCACTGCACAGCTTGATTCTGCATTCATAAATATAATAAAGTTTTTTTTTTTAATTTCATAGCAGAGGTATATGGGAAGAGCCATATTGATATAAATTGTGGTCTGAGGGGTAAGGCCTGCAGGAGGTGAATTCTTGGGACTCTATCTAACCCATGGGTTGGCTCCCCTGCCTCTGATTCCTTTTTTGTATTGCTGAAGCTCATCTCTTTTGTGCTGCCCTGTCCTTGCCCTCTCTGCCTGTTTTCCACTGGGACCAAAACTCTTTCCTTTCTTCTAGTCGCTGTATTTTTTTTTTCTTTATCAAACTCATTTTTCCCCCTTACCTTTGAATTTCTGACATTGGTGCTTATAGCTGTGTTGTTGGATGTGAGTGGTCAGTACCATAGCTCTGTGCGAGATGAATAGCAGTGTAATGCAGCTCACAGAGGTCCTGCCAGCATGGCCAAACATTAGACACTACCATGTTAGTTTCCTTGTTTCCTGTCTTTCCAAGCCATGGAGTCCCTGGTGATGTACACTTTTAATCAAACAAGTCTAGCGAATGCAAAACTAAATGCATTTCGTGTTGAGGTTTCACTGACATCAGTATCACTTATACAGTCATCCATCTTTATTCATTCTTTGATTGAATAATGCTTATTCCTGTAGAAAGTGATGAGAGACTAAAGCCGGGTAGAAAGACGGAAAACTAGCAATTTCTTAAAAGGAAGGTAGAAGTTAGAAGAGGGAAGAAGCATGGCAAATGGCTTTAAGAGGATATATTTAAGTCATAGGTGGATATTGGTATATCCGGAGTAAAATAAAATGTTCAGGAAAATTAGTGTTCAAGCACAAATATGCAAATGTAATATCACTATTTGGATTTCTCAAAATTCATAAATTATACAAAAATAACTGTAGTTGAAAGCAGTCCAAATAAATATGCAAGGAATAAGAAAAATAGCAAGTGAAGGAAAGCACTGACAATCTTTACTAGGCACAAGGCTAAATGTTCATCTTGATAATAAAATGTTCAGGCTAATTACTTGGCTTGTTCAATAAGCAAAGCCAGAGAGAACATACTAATTACTCTGTCTTATTGGTGAGAACTCTGTTAATATTAATGGGAATGCAATGCTCAAGATCTTGGGGATTGATAAAAGGGCAGATCTAGATCTCTGAGGCTGAACTGTGGTTCTTAGGTCTGCTGACCAGGGCATTACAGGCTCCCTGGGGTTTTCCTGCCTCTTCGGGGCAGTCCTAAGACCCCTTCTGAGGCTTCTATCCATACCTATAATTTGGGGGAAGGTAGAGATGGGAAACTAGACTTTATTTTTGAATTCTTCTGTATTGAGAACAAGGCTAGAAGTGGGGATAAATACAAGGGTAGATAAGTTGTGGCTTAAAAGATGTTTCCTGGTCTGGGGCAATTCTCTGTCTCTGCACTGGTTCAAAGATTTGAGGTGCCAACAAGAGTTCTGAGGAGGAGTTAAGATACTAATGCTTTTTTTTGGCTACTGGGGCCCATGGCCCTCTGCCACGAGGCTCTGGGGAGAGTGGCTTGTCATCACCTAGCTAATCCAGCTGGGCAGCCAGACAGCCTTGATGGTACTGTATGGACTTGCCCATGAATACCATAGTACTAGTCTAGTGGGCAATGAGATACATTTGAAAGCTGCAGGGGGCCTCACAGCAGCCTTCCTTGGGTTTTGTCTCCAGTGTATAGTCCCTTGGGCTTATTTTGTTTTTTTTCATAGCATTTTCAAAAGTACAGTTGTGGCATTGTGATTTGTTGCTTTTGTGTCTTTTCATTGTGGTAAAAACAAAACCAAAAATAAATAATAACAAAAAGCTTTCAGGAAATATATGAATTATGTCTGTTATATCATATGGCATTTTCATAACTCTGTGCTGTGTTAGTAAGTTTGCTGTGGGAATAGTAATCGCAGTGGCCAGCCCTTACCACCAGGGCTGCCTTTCTGCATGATTTGTTGCAAAAGTGGTTGCATTGGAGAGTAGATTTTGCTCAATGGGCAGACTCATCACTGGCCAAACTGTTGTTTTCCCCAGTGACTGCAGAAGGACGGATTTGTATCAGGCATATTTATTTCAGTATCCAGCAGAATGAAATGAATGTCTTGCCCCGTTCTCTTCAAAGACATGTTAGCAATGGTCTGAAAACCAGTTCATGGTGTTTAATAGTGTGCCTTGGTGTTTTCTGTAATATACTGGTCCCTGCATGAATTTCTGTTCACTTTGCACTACTTCTGTGTTTGCTACCTCGGAAGAAAAGTGGTCAATGCTACCTAAATGATGTTTCTCAAACAGTTTAACTGGTGTGCTAATAATTCAGGGATGACTGCTTTG
Organism: Catagonus wagneri; assembly: GCA_004024745.2. Taxonomy (NCBI): domain Eukaryota; kingdom Metazoa; phylum Chordata; class Mammalia; order Artiodactyla; family Tayassuidae; genus Catagonus; species Catagonus wagneri. The sequence goes on from PVHT020000166.1 coordinate 10,686,632, forward strand.
TCTCACTTGCATTGTGGACTAGTTAACTCTAATTGTAACTAAATTCCAGGGTTGGTTTGGAACACTTATTATACATCTGTCACTTCATTTAGAGATACTCATATTTGCACTGTGTTCTCTTACTAGATATAGAGGTTCTTGTGAAAGTATGTATGTTTTTATAGAGAATCTCAGAACACTTATCATGATCACTGCTGTCATTCATAAGCATTCATGCAGTGACTGCTTGTCTATGGCTTAGTAAGTGGAGGTTTGAAAAATGGGATAGTTTACTATATTGATGAAAATTGAAGCTGATGAAAATTGAAGACCTGGATAAGTCTTTCTCAGCAAAGGCTATTGACTGCCTGGGCTATGATACTACTGTGTATGTACCAGGTATTTAATGTGTTCTTGGTAAAATGGTAAGGTAAACTTATTCTCGGAATTCCTGTCGTGGCTCAGTGGTTAGTGAACCCAACTAGCATCCATGAGGTTTGATCCCTGGCCTCGCTCAGTGGGTTAAGGATCCAGCGTTGCCATGAGCTGTGGTGTAGGTCGCAGACATGGCTCAGATCCCACGTTGCTGTAGCTCTGGTGTAAGCTGGTGGCTGCAGCTCCGATTGGACCCATAGCCTGGGAACCTCCATATGCCATGGGTGTGGCCCTAGAAAGACAAAAAGACAATAAATAAGTAAGTAAGTAAGTAAGTAAGTAAGTAAGTAAGTAAATTTATTCTGTGGTAGAAATGGTGGATTGTCTCTTGGCATCCCTTCTAAGTCCCTCTTGAGAGTACCCTTTCATCTGGAAAAAGCCAGAAAGTTAGAAAACAATCTCTGACTTCCTTGGAGATAAGGTGGTGAATAGCTATGGCGGTGTTCTGTTGCTTTGTTCTTAGCATGGGCCCAAGTCCCAGGGCCCAGTTACTAGCTGTGTGAGTGTCACGAGGCAGGGTGTGGGGCTTCGGTTGTGCTGGTGAAGAACATAGCAGCCCCTGCATGATTGGGAAGCAGGCAACAGGAGCAGCTGGGTTAGCAGCTTCCTGACTGAGTGGCACCTGGATCATAGTGACTTCATGATCCAGATGCCTTCCTTTTAGAGTTCATTTCCTGATTGTGGCGAGGCACTGCACTTACGGAACTGGCAGCATTCCATGGTGGCAGGTAGCTAATCACAGAAGAGGTAGTGGTTCTTCTGGTGGCCTGGCTCTGTGGTGTGGCTTGGGAACTATTTCTGAAAGCTCAGCTTAGATGTCTTTCTTCAGTCTTCCCCGGTGATTTTATGAGACATTTAATTTTCTGTATAACACTTTTTTCTTCTGAAAACAGCTAGGGAGATTCTGTCCTCTTTAACTTTACCATGACCAATATCCCATTGGGCCATGGGACTTTCTCCAAAATAGTCCAGGGTCCATTCATTTGCCATTATATTATTTTGTGTAAAATTGTGGAAGTACCACTAGAGATAATCACAAACGTAACTGGGTCTTTTTTTTTTTTGTCCTAGCCCATTGGAGAATGTTTACATGTCTCATATTTTCCCTGTAATTGATGAGTCACAGTAATATCCCCAGGCTCATTACCTTGATGTATAAAATGTCCCTTGAACTGTGCTTTGAAGCCCTACAATATTAAGCTGTTTGAGCTAGAAAAGCAAAAGCATGCAAAATACAGAATCTCCACAGGAAATATTTTGCCTCCAGGGTACTGTCATTCAAACTAGGCATTGAAAATACCAATATTCTAGAGGATGTCTAAGGCTGCTTATTTTTGTGGGTTAAGGCGCAATGCTAATCAGAGGGCAAACGGGTGAGTGCTGTCTCTAGGTGAGCCATTTAGTTTCACTCTCTTTTATGGTCTCAGCCTTCACTCTTTTGCCCTGCTTATTCACACTGCCCACCTTTGAGAAGAGAGAGAGGGAGGAAGGTGGCAAAGAGTACTTTCTCAAGATGCTTTAGTGATGATGGCTCAGTAGCATTACCTTCGTACTTGAGGGGCTGTACATTCCACTTAGACTCCAGAGAGAGGAGAGAAATGCTGTCTGTTCGGGAACTGTGAGCCTTGCTAACCTGAACAGACAGGCAAAAGAGGAAGTTCCCTATCTTGCCTTGGCAGAGAATTTTCATCCTCAGTAAAAATTGCATGTATTGATTAAGGTGAAAGAGTAATAGAAAATTTTTGACTGTATAAGAGAATTTAATTTACAACAGAATAGAAGTTTAAAGGGAGAAAGGAATTGGCTGGAGCAAAGATGGCCGAGGGAAGGGGAGAGACTATTGCTTAATACAGATTCCTTTCAAGTAGTGATTTAAACACACGAAGGTTTGCTCTCTCACGTTAAGAGAAGTCTGGAAGTAGGCAGTCTGGGGCTGGCATGGCAATTCTAGAACATCATCATGAGCCTGATTTCCTTCTTTTTCTGATATCTATTTTCTAAACACATGGCTTCCATTCTCCAAGTCAACTCAGGATCCAAAGTGGCTGCTGGAGTTCTAGACATCATCTCCACCTTCCAGTCAGCAGGAAGGGCAGAAGGTCTCTCCTTCCGAGAGGCTCATACGATATTTGCTCTTATATCTCGTTGGCCAGAATTTAGTCACATGACCTTACTTAGCTGCAAGGGAGGCTGGGGAATTTAGTCTGTTTGGTCAAGCAATAATATACTAGCTAAAAATTGGAATTCTGTTACTAAGGAAGAAGAAGAAAGTGGACATTTGGAAGGCAAGTCCTGATCTCTACTACAGAGGCTTGAGCCAGGCAGAGCTCAGAGACTATGCTGTTGTTGGCTGTGGCCTTCTGGCTTCGAGCAAAGGCCCTTTCTCTCCCGCTACGAATGGAGTATTTTACCTTTACTTTGGGGTCATCTAAGAAACTGAAATAGTTTCTAGTGAAGACCAACCAGAATGGTCCAGCACACACACAGCCATGTGAGATGGGCTGTGGCACCTTAGACCCTTTTATCTGCCTGTCGTAGAGCTGAATTGATTGAAAATAACAAGTATATGTGGGAGTTTTTTGGCACACTGCCTATGACCCTAGTTTGATTAATGCTCTCAGATAAATGCCTGCCGGGGCTGCAGTTTTGGAAAGATTCTCGGACGAGGAAACAGAGCAGGAAGGTTTTTGAGGTCATAGTCGTGGGTAAGTGAATCAAGGTGTTTTTAGAACCACAGAATCCCAAACCTGAATAAAGACAAAAAGCCTAAATTATGATGTATTATTTATCTCAAACAGTTTAAGACAAAAGACCAACTTTTGAAAATTTATTTCATATATATTTTGAGGAATTAGGCCATTTGGCAACATCCATCCTGCATTCCTGCATTTTGACGGTCCCTGACAATCCCCAGGGGCCAGAGGGTAATGGCCCTCATTAGCTGGGGACAGCCATCCATCCACACAGTTCTGATATCTTATCGTGGCCTATTTTTCACTCATTCATGTGACCTACTGGGAACCGGTAAGCATCTATGCTTATCCCCCTTGCATAGGAGGTAGCCAGTGCATGGGACTGAGCTCGGGGGTAGGGTGTTGCTGGTCTCAGTCACTGTCTGAGTGGGAGGCATGAGTAGAGGGTTCATGGCCTGGAGAGATGAGGCAGGATATAGGTGGAAGCTGAGGTCCTGCAAAGAAAGGGCCTGAGCAGGTGGGCCTGAAGGTTCACCCACGATGAGGACTCCAGGAAGGATCCGTTGTGGGAAGAACAGACACATCACTGCGCTTGGGGGTAACTGCTCTCTCAGGACTCTGATTGGATGGGTTTGAACTGAAGTCATGGTTTACAAAGCTAGAGCCATGATGTGACCGTGGATTGTAGCCAGGTTGTTCTGACACAGGTGGAGTGAGCTCCCAGGGTGCTTTAAGTGATAGCTACCCGGTGTAATAAACAGATGGTTCCTTACCATCTCCAGGAATGATTCTGTAACCTACTTAGGAGGCTTATCTGAGTGGTTCACAGCCGAGGCCCACCTTCCAACTGGTTGACAATCTGTTCATTGATATCATTATCTGAATGTCAGTGGGGGCCTAACATTTTTTTAAAGAGGGATATGCACAACTGCTTCCCAAGCCACCCTTGCCCCAGCATGGAGCTATGCAGGCTTGTGTATTTTCCTAAAATTTTACTTGGAAGCGATTCTAAGTTTAATGTGCAAAAGGTAAAGAAGAAAGAACCCTCAAAAAGCTATAGGATTCCAGTATTTTTTATTTATAAAAAGAGACATCAGGATCCTTCAAATGATGCTGTACTGAATAATTTGAGGAAACAACATTGTCATCATTTGAAGCTTTTGTTTAGAGACCACGTTGTTAGATTTCAGAAGGAACCCACTTGCCTTCTCCTAGCTGCAGTCAGTCATGTGATTGGTATTTGCATCCTTGGACTTTGGCTTGAAATGAAATCTTTTAGCTCTGCCTTAGAAAGTAAATGTCAACAGTTTAAAGTGGCACGACGCTGATCTCTAAATCTGCCCTACTGTGAATGCTGCAAATAGGAAGAAAGGAAATGAAAAACTATCCGCTACCTTGAGAAACGCACGTGATTTTCAGTTTGATTCTCCTTAGATGTGAGATCTGTAATTGTGAGTTCTCATTTTATGCATTCTAACTGGGAAAGCCTCAACATTTTAATTAACACTGGTGACAGAAATGACATCAGTTTTATTTCAGTTTTTTGAGTTTTCATTTTCCTTAGCTGTATTCAGCTGAAATGAAAACATCCAGGCAAGGGTTCCCTTACCTTAATTAAGGTTAATTTTTCTAGCACTTGAAATCAGATGCATTCAGCTGCTGAGACACAGTGTGTTGGGCTACAACCTGCATGTGAGAAAAATAACAGTTTGCTTTTCACTCAGTGTTCCCACTAGTATTTATCCTGGCTGTATCCTAATGAATTCAGCTTTTGTCTGTTATGCTGTCCTCCAGTCCACACCCTAGCTTACCTGCTTAATTTTAAATTCACTTTGCAGTATTAGGTTTTAGTTTGTTCATTCCCACAGAGTTTGGAAAACTGTTCTCTTGAAGATAGCCTTTCATATCTATGTTACAATTAATACCAACTATAACATTTTTTTCTAATGGTTTCTAAATTTGAGTCTTAGCAAAACTGAATTAGAGATTCTGTTTTCAGAGCACAGTTGTGTATGGGATTTCTTTCCATGTCTTGTCTAATATTAGGACAATAAGGCTGAGATTTACAGTGTCTATTTCATATATATATATATTTTTTTTTTGTCTTGAAAATATCAGTTATAAAACAGAGACAAGCTGGAGAAAAAAAAGAAAAATACCCTAAAGTTCCATGAAGGTCATTGCATTGGAAGTCAAATTTTGAGAAATTGGATTTAACATTGTTACATGAAAATTTTCATCTCTGATGCATACATAACAATCTCATCCAGAACTGTGTCATAGGTCACTTAGGCTGTTTCTAAGCTGTTTTCTACTAAGACGAGTGCTGAATATTTTGTGTAGGAACCATTTACATATTTAAGCTTTTTTTTTTTAAAAATTGGAATTTCAGAGGTAGACTTACTGGCTCAGGGATATATTTTATGGAACACTGTGATGCAGGAGCACATAATTCTCTACCTGGCTTTTGTTCTGTGTGGGGAGCATCGGATGAGAAGTTGGGAGGAGCAAAAATGGAAAAACAGGAAGGAATAATAAGACTTTTTACAGTTTTGCTACCCAGGTCTTGCCTGTTAACTGAAACGGATTTGTTGGCGGAAGGGGAGGCTGTTCGAATCAACTTGTCCCACATCTGTGTTTCTCCTGTTGGTCCTGATGGCCAAGAGACAACACCAAGCCTTCTGAGGTTTTATTGAGACAAGTCAGATTAACAAACACTTGAGAACTCACTGTGTACTTTGTAGGACACGTGGGGATACCCCTCAGCAAAGCAGGAGACCGGGGTCTGCCCACCTACTTTGAAAGGCAGGTATTAATCTCGTGGGCTGATTATGAATACACCAACATTGACAGAAAACAAGCAAGGAGGAAACACTCAGTTCAGATGACCGTTCTTTGGAGGTCTTGAGTCAGGCTGAGTTTTCACTCTGTGATCTGGTGACTTTGGTCTTCTTTCTTCTGTTCTGCTTGTTCCCAGGATGGATGCTGAAGTAGTCAGTGTGCACAGAATTATTCCCTGGGGTTTATCAGTTCTTGAGTTCTAAGAAATGACAGAGGCTGAGATAAGTAACGTTTTAAATTTTTTAAGTGATTAAAAAAAACAGAAGTCAATGACTGTGACACATGAAAATTACATTAAATTTAAATTTCAGTGTTCATATATAAAATTTGAATGCAAGAAATAGAGAAATGGTAATAGATTAAATAAGTGAGAGTACAATTTCTTGTTTGTGTGTGTAAGTGTGTGTGTGTGTGTGTGTAGAATTCAAGAAGATTTTTGACATTAAAAAGCAGCTTTATACTTGTGAAGGTTGAGAACCATATTGTGGGCAGATGAGGAGGAGGAGGAAGAGATGGTAGTTTGTGGCTCTCACAGCTCTTGGGGTTTGTGGGACCACACAGATGTGTTAATTCTGCTCCAGACGCTGTTGGCCACCTGCAGTGGGCTTTGTGTTAGGTCATCAAGGTGGACCAATGCTGCCAGGCTAGCTACTGGCGTCAGGAGTGCATCAAGCTCTCAAGATCTGTGCTTTCTCATTGATTTTGGTGTCCGAGCATCTCCCTTTCTTCCTTTCTAAATAATGTCTCCCTTTAAACATTTCAAAATATTTTATCCAACATGCTTTGCTGTTTTTCACCAAAACTAGTACTATCGATATTAAGAGCAGGTATCCTTTCCAATATGGCTGGAAATGAAGTATGTGATCCAATCTCTACATGGCAGTCAGGGTGATTTAAGACATAAATCAGTGCCCTGCTTAAAGCTTTTCTGGCCTGTCATTGCTCTTGGGTTAAAAAGCAAAATTCCTTATCATCATCTGCAAATGTCTGCATGACCCAGCTCCTACTGATTTCATCTCCTCAGCTCTCCTCCTCCTGCTCGTTGACTTCCAACCACATTGGCCTCGTCTCTGTTTCTTGAACTAGCCAAGCTCTTTCCTGCAGGGGGCCTTTGAGTTAGCCGTTCCCTTTGCCTGGCAGCTTTGGACATGCTGACTCTTGGCATCATTCAGGTCACAGCTCAACTGTCCTCCTAAGAAAGACCTTTGCTGACCACCCTACTGAAAGTAGCATGCTTTGCCCCACCCAATCACTGTCCTATCACCCTGTCTGTCTGCCTGAAATAATTTTGATTGGGAATTTGTTCATGTGTTTACAACTCAGAATTTTTTTAAAGTACTTATTTATTTAGCATTTTATAGCTGCACCCACGGGATATGGAGATTCACAGACTAGGGGTCCAATCGGAACTGCTGGCCTATGCCACAGCCACAGCAACGCAGGATCTGAGGCGTGTCTGTGACCTACACCACAGCTCACAGCAATGCCAGATCCTTAACCCACTGAGAGAGGCCAGGGATCCAACCTGCAACCTCATGGTTCCTAGTCGAAGTTATTTCTGCTGCTCCACGATGGTAACTCCTCAATTTAGAATATTTGCTATATGGGAACAGGGACCACCTTTTAGTTCATTACTTCAAGCCCGGGACCAGGACAGTGCCGGAAAAAATGCGTGTTTGTGGAGTAAGTTAATGAATTAAATAATTAGTCTACACGGTGTCATTCCTGAAGTTGTTAGAATAACATTATTGAAATTTTATTGATAAGGGAAACTGGGATATAGGGAAATGGGAGGGATATGTAGTTAGCATTAAAAAACAATGGTTTATTAGGACTCATTAAAATCATGGGGTGCTAGAACACAAAAGGGTGTTTGTCTCCTCTAGCTCTTTTTTTTACAGATGTGAAAATTAAGACCCTGAGCTTCTGGGAGTGGCTCAGATCTCACAGTTAGTGGTAGAGGGTAACCAGGCCAAACACCTTCTGATTCCTACCTCTCGAGTGTTGTTTAATATCTCACCATGAGCCATGGCTACCACCTGGTGCACTGGGCACAGCAATGAATATTAGGGTAACAATTTGCCTTACATTTTGCAAAACCATGGGAAATGGATTGAACAATTTTCCTGTCATTTCTTAAAGAGGTAGTAAATCATGATACTTTAAGAAATTATGAACAGCATCTGAATACTTTTCTAAAATTCGGCAAGGTGAATGTAGAGAAAACTGTAGCTTTCTTCTCTGCCTTTTGCTTTTTGAATGTCAACAGATTACTTTCTTCAGCTGGTGTTAGAATGTCGTGAGCAGCAATGTCCACATTGCTGGACATTTTCTGTGCTATTAGAGTCACTCAGCACCAAGGAGACTATTTTAGATGATTTTTCCTTAGAAAAGGCAATAGGAATAAGACAAATGAAAAAGATAATTCGTCATTTCTGCTGTCTTCATGAAGATGAGAAAATCCATCCTGGCAAATTCAAGAATCTATTACAAACTTATGCATGTTGCATATGTATTCTCTATTTCTTTGGACTTGTAAGATTTTAAAGCCTTGGAAGAAAAGGAAAAGTGATAAAACAATAGTCTTAAGTTTAAAGTTCTTAAACTGATAGTTTTATATTTTACTAAGTGACTATAAGCTTGATTTTTTGGTAAAGGAAACAGGTTTGTTAGGAGACAATGAATATATTTCAGAAGTACTTGAGTGACTTTTATTAATACAGAAATATGGATTATTCTGAAAAACAGTTTGGCAGTATTTTTCGAGATTTTGAACATATTTACTCCATTGGCTATTTATCCTGTCTTAAGCATCTAGCCTAGAGAAAAATCTAAAATTCAGTCATTTTTGCAAAAAGATGTTCATAGCAATACTGCTTATAAAAAAAATTGGACATTACCTGGTATTCAAATATAGATATAATTTGTGACCCATTTTATATATTTATGCAACTATTTAACAAATTGAATATTAAAACTTTTTAAGAGATAGAGAAATTGAATGCAAAGCTATATATAGAATATAATCTCAGCTATGTTAAAAACATAAAAATTAAAAGAAGCTAAACTATCAAAGCAGTTAGCTTTAGGATTTGAATAACTTTTTCTTTGTATTTTCACTTTTTCTACCGTATGCCTATGTTAACAATCAGAAAATCAAATTATTTCTTAGCATATGAATGAAATATATAAAATGAATGAAATATATAAAAATATGGTTAGAATTATGCAAAATCCTTTACAGAGGACTATATACATATTTTGTTGTCTAAATAGCTCCTCTTAAACAGAAAATCTTTGGCCAGAAATTATGACAAATTAAAATTGAATAAATTAATGTTTGTGTGTCTTTAAACTGTTTATATCTCGTGCTTTTTTGCCATGAAAATTGAGTTGATGGAAGCTTGAACAATTCTCTTGATTTAACTAGATAGGGAGTTCCCGTTGAGGCTCATCAGTAACGAACTCGACTAATATCCATGTGGCTGTGGGTTTGAGCCCTGGCCTTACTCAGTGGGTTAAAGATCTGGTGGTGTTGTGAGCTGCCACGTAGGTCAAAGACGTGGCTTGGATCTGGAATTGCTGTGCCTGTGGCATAGGCTGGCAGCTGCAGATCCCATTGGACCCCTAGCCTGGGAACTTTCACATGCCATGGGTGCAGCCCTAAAAAGACAACAACAACAACAAAACGATAGGTTAGAAGATGGAGTGCAAGAGAAATGTTCTCTAGAAATAGTACTTGGTGGAGAATTAGAAGGACTTTGTGGTTTCTTTAGTGTAGTCACATAATTATCTTAGCCTAATTTACTATTGATAAAACATTTTGCCCTGTAAGAGATTGGTACCTAACTCAGGAAGGTCATGAGATACTACCTTTGTAACAGTAAATTTAAGATGGCCAGGAAAAAATAAGAGTCAAAACTAGTGAATGGGGATCTCTATTGTTATTGATTTAAGTATGAACTGAGACTCCCCAAGCAAAGTGCACAGTCCAGCACAACCCCCTGGCCACGTTCTTTTGGGGAAGACTGGCAGCAAGCTGATAGGTATGTGGGGGATTGCTGTTCATGAAGTAGAGGAAGACAGGAGTCCTTTCATAGTCTTCCAACCTTTGTACTTTTATATTGTTTCATTAAGAATGAAAATATTATGTAGCAGCCAGGAGTATTGGCTTCAGAATCAATTTTGCCAATTTCTAACTATGTGATTTTGGGCAAGCCACATCTTGATTTTTTTCATCTGTAAAATGAGAATAATAATGGTCCAGAAAAGAAAAAAAATAAACGTTGTGTTTGAACCAGCATGAGGGAAGAGACGAGAAGCCAAATGAGGTCTCTAAACAACACAAATATTAGCTATAGCAGGGAGCATTTGGGAACCCTGGTCTGGAGAAGAGTCTTCTGCAGATGGTGTTTCCTAAAGTCCAAGGGTTGAGGTCACCTGGAGGAAGCTGCAATTATGTTGAAACTGGAGGCAAAAAGGGGACCCTTTGCTGCTTGGTGACTCTCCCTGAGGCACAGAGAGAAGTGAGAAATATTGTGACTTTCCCACCCTCCACTCCTGTAGCCAAACACAGCCAGAAGCCAGCTCACAGGCTGCATGAGCTCCTGTGTGATACAGAGCAGGATGGGGGAAGGGCAGGAATGGGTCTAAAATGGGCACCAGCCCCCACCCCGGAGAGTAGCTGTGAGGATTCTGTTAGGTGTTGAGTCTGCAGCATTTAGAACTGCGCCTGGCATACATGTGCCCAGTAAACACTATCATTGTCATCATCCTTGGTGCCATTTGCAGAGTGACAACATGTCTTTGTGAATATACTTTACAAACTGAGTCCCAGGCAGTTATTTCTGGTATAGTTTCCTCTTTCCTGGGCTCTGCCATGGGCAGGGTGCTAGTCATTTCAGTGTTTTCAGTGTCTGGTCAGGCAGAGGCGTTCCAGGTGCCTCCTTTAGTCTGCTTTTCCAATCTGCCCTTTGCTGAGCTCAGGCAGAGTGACCAAGCCTTGCTCATAGCCCACCAGGACAGAGCCATCCACAGTTAGTTCCAAAGAAACCAGACCATTTGGAGAGCATGATAAGCATTCATGACCCTGTGGACAGATCCTTGCAGATTAACTTTAAAAATGATGGACTGGGAGTTTAGGGTTAGTAGATGCAAACTATTGCATTTGGAGTTGATAAGCAATGAGGTCCTACTGTATAGCACAGGAAACTCTATAGCCAATCACTTGTGATGGAACGTGATGGAAGATAATATGAGAAAAAGAATATATATATATACATATATATATACACACACACATATATATATATTTACACATACATACATACATATATCTGGGTCACTTTGCTGTACAGCAGAAATTAACAGAACATTGTAAATCAACCATAATAAAATTTTAAAAAGGAAATTATCACAACAAAAATAATGAAATTATTTCACTCTCAAAAAAATGCACTTCCATTTCAAAAAAAATGATCTATTAAAGAATGAATGGTTTTCTCATGTATTCTACCTAATCCCTTTGGCTTGAGTTTGGCTGTATGCTGCACAACTGAAATGATACATATTTATCTATATATTTTTGGCATTTGCCATACTTTGACTTTAAAATTAATGAATTTAAGAGAGTCAGAATTTTGACAAGCTGCCTTAACAGGCCCACTGGGAAGAATCATACAGCTGCTTCCCTGAAGCACAGACATAAACTTTTAAAAAAATCCATCCAGATAAATTGTGAGGCTTTGTCAAACTGCCCTCTTGAGTTGCTCTCCATTTGAAAACACGCTATTTGTTGTAGCGTTTTGTTGAGTCCAGAGAATTTCTCTCCTGAGAGATTTTTATCAGTATGAAAAATAGCAGCTTTTCTGGGTTTTAAAGTATTGTTAGTCTTTTTCACATTGGCTTTCCAATTATACTAATTCTCAAAAAGAACATTTATTGATCTCAAGGAGTTAAGGGTTGTCTGTTTTTTTGCCAGTGCTATTTCTCATCTTTAAGATGAGCTCTCAAATAAGTGATAATAAAAGATAATACAGCTACCAGTTTCTGAGTGCTTTCTCCATGTCACTTCCTGCTCACTTTGGGCTCATTCTGTCCTTTTAGTGTGATATCAGAACTGAAAATATCCTCATGAGGCAAGTGTCCACATTAAAGACTGAGAAACTGAGGTTCAGAAATTATAAATCTCCAAATTCACATTGCCAAGCTGCCAGATCAACACTCTAAGTTGCTATGTGGCAGTGTTAACCCATTAATGGGAACGTAAAGCAATAAAGCAGGAAGAGACGGGGAAAGAAGTCAGTGGAAAACAGGGTGCTCGAGGACCTCAGTATTAACGGATTACTGCAATGTAAAGAACACCGAGTTCAGCCCCCCCTTTTGACAGTGAAGGAAACTGATCTCCAGGAAAAGAAAGACGCTTTCTGAGGAAGACAACTAACCCTCAAGAATCAAGTCTTGCTCATTTCTTCTGCCTTCCAGGAACACAGAGTTAGGACCATATTGCATGCTGTCCACAAGCAGAAATGAACATGACAGTGGCACTTTACTGTGTTCCAAAAGAAGCACACATTTTCTTATAGATAGAAAATGTATTGATTGCCTTTGCTGTGGTGTTAGACTCAGGAAAACAGGCATCTAAGAGAAGTCAGGACTGGTGGGATCCGTGAGTGACTGCTTGGTGCTCTTCTCTGCCACTCGGTTCATCCTGATCGAACGATGGTGTGAGGTAAAATGCTGATTGATGGGTCTGCTTGAAGAGTTATCTGTCATGTACCGTATCTTCCCTGCATGTTTCATGCTGGTGCCTACTTCTGAGTTTCACATATTTTCATCTGGCGCTGCCCTCTTTTAGGTTAGCTTTGGCCATGTGTCTCTTGGCTTGCTTTCTTTAGAAGAGATTATGCTCTTTTAGAGGCAAGACAATTGTAACACCTTTGTTTTCCTTAAATGCTCTGGGTACGGGAGTCTTCTCTCCGTTTTTAGTATTAACAAGGTGGCAAAGATGGAAGGTGCTGTGTTTGAGTCTTTAAATGTCCTTGAGTTTTGGTTCCTTTAAGGATCTTTCAGGAATTGTAACCCTCACATCCATTTTTGTGTCACGATCCTGGGGGCAGTGGTACAGACAGACAGAAATGAGGCAGAGGGTGGAAGCAATGCGTGTGTCATGGGAAGCTTGAGCCTGGGGGGAATCACAGTGACAGGAGCTCTTCCTTACCTTTTTTTGTTTGCTTTTTTTTAGGGCCACACCAGTGGCATATGGAGGTTCCCAGGTGAGGGGGTCCAATTGGAGCCACAGCTGCTGGCCTACACCACAGTCACAGCAACATCAGATCTGAGCCGCATCTGTGACCTACACCACAGCTCACGGCAATGACAGATCCTTAACCCACTGAGCGAGGCCGGGGATCGAACCCACAACCTCATGGTTCCTGGTCGGATTCATTTCCAATGCACCAAGACGGGAACTCCCTCTTCCTTACTTTTGTAGCTCCATTTTGTGTGCAGAACATCCTTCAAAATCCAGCTGCAGTGACTTCTGGGAAAGGGAATGGCCATGATCACTGTTGTGTGGTTGGAAAACAGAAGGGCAGCAGGAGGGGAGGGACCAGGCCCTAGAGATGAGAGGCCTGAATACCTGCCCAGCTCAGGGAAAATGACTTGACTGCTTTAAGCCCAGTTGACTCTCCTGTAATACAATAGGAATTCAATGATATTTGTGGCTCTAGAATTTTATGATTTTTAATGTTTTTTAAAGTCTGATCATAATTTCAGCAGAAAAAAATAAGGGCATTTTCCATTCAGAAGAGTTTCAAGATGTTGCTCTGACTCCCTAGATGGTCAATCATAATGTAATGGGAACCTGACTTCCCCTCTGTTTTGCATTTCTTTCGGCCAGCATGGCACATTATGGTGCACTTGTAAGAATAAAACCGCTCTCCAGGGAGTGCTTTCACATTTACTTACTAATGGGGTGGTAATGCATGTCCAGGATAAAAAGCCATGCAAGTGCATGAGACTGAAAAATATTCTTTCTTCTTGCTCTCATATTCAGAAGAAGAGGTCTGATATTTGTGTTCATGCACCTTTCTGATGACAGACCCTTGTCCATATTTTTATCATTTGTTTTTGTACCTAACTGGGTGCCCTGACTCTTCTCTGAACTTTGTGACTTTTTCATTACACTTCTTATCTGGAACCTTCACTTAAAAAGCCACCTTCCTCTGAAGAGTTCATTTAGGCAAAGCCTGAACTTGGCTGCAAATGAGGCCGTCTTTGAGATACCTGTTTGCTCTTTGTAAAAAACATGATGTAACTGTTTTATGAAAGCACATAATGGGGCTGTGTTCTGTTCTCTCCCTCCTCAATAACGCAGTCAGGAAAGAAGGCTATTATGATTAACTGGAGAGGTGGGAGGATTAAAGCCCCCCCACGTGCTATTCATGGCTGAAAGGAGAAACTATTGTGCTAGGGAACGTCTGAGACGCGAGATAAAATTCCCATTATAACCTCTTTAAGTATTTCTTCATTCAAGTGGGGTGGGGGAGATTATCGCCTCCGCGGATGTAGTATCTTTCTTCCTGAGCCGAGTGAAACGTGCTGTTCCTTTGCCCTAGATTAGAAAAAAATAATAGGATGCTCTATACCGTCTTTCATTTAGTTTGTCAAACAACTAATGACTCAGACCCTTTTGTTTAGTTTATGTCCTGTCAGAAAAAGCTATACGCAGGGATTCCCTGAGCATAGCACTGAGGGCCTGAATCCCTGTCTGGCTTTCTTCAGAGACCTCACTGGCAGCCTCAGTGTTGCTCTGTTCCAGCTCTTAGGCTGTTCCAAACCCGCATGCACACTGATACAATCTGTGATGGTTTGGGCTGGTTTATAACCTGTTCTGTTGAAGTTTGGTTCAAGGCCGTTAGGGCAGGGAATCTCCTATGAGCTGAAATAAAAGGTATGATTGGGAAAAGATTGGATCCTGCCGAGTAGAAGTGGCACGTTTCCAAATGCACATGTTGAGCTGCCTCGGAACACATGCATGCAGAACATGACCATGCATTAGGCAGCTCGTTGTGGAGGGATTGAAACAGATGACTACCGTGGAATACCAACCTTCCAAAGCACAAACCAAATTAGAAAGACAAGCCAAAGATGAACAAAGAATTTCATTTAGTTTAAATGTGATATCCTATACATGAGATGGTACAACACCTACAGAACTGGAGTAGAGATTTTCTTCCTAGCTGGAGGATCAGAGTTAGAAATGTCAGACAAGCCAGATTACAGAGGCTCTGGTTACTAAATGGTGCTATAGCGAGTAGACTTACTTTGACAGCTGTCATTTTTTGACTGCTCAGACCAGCCCCCTTCCATGTTTGAATAGTTGTCAGGTACAACCTTGGAGGAAGACTCTCCTTATATCTCTCTGCCTCTGACAAGAAGATATTAAGTATAGTCGTGAGACCCAGGCTCTAAGAGTTGGGTTCTCCTGCTGGGACTGACTCAGGAGCAAGGGGATTAATGTTAAGGGATGATCAGAATTGACTCATTGTGTCTATGGGGTTGTGCAGTTGTTTTCAGTGGCAGCAGTAGCAGTGGCCTAGTCATTATTTCTGCTATAGGATGGTTCTTGCGGTTATTAATTCTTGGCATTCAAAGTATCCTGAGTTTTTTGGATATACTCATTTTCTGTATTTGATGCTTTAGCTTCTCACTGCTTCTACAGACCAGCATATGTGCTTCCAGTAGACTTAGCTTTTTCTGCTTCAGCTAGCTACTCAAGTTCTGTTACAATAAGCAAGAATTCTGACAGCATCTAAATGGCAAGGGCTTTATCATTTGTCCTGACTTGCTTGTCCAGCTTACCATTTTCTGCTTCTCCCTGGGTACTTGTTCTCCTCTATCTGAGTAGTATACATTTATTTTCTACTTTTTATGCCAGTACCATGTGGTTTTGATGGCTGTAGCTTTGTAGTATAGTCTGAAGTCAGGGAGCCTGATTCCTCCAGCTCCATTTTTATTTTTCAGGATGTCTTTGGCTATTCTGGGTCTTTTGTGCTTCCAAACAAACTAACATATTTTGTTCTAGTTCCGTGGAGAATGTCCTTGGTAATCTGGGTAATTTGATAGGGACTCCTGCTGGGACTGAAAGGAGAAACTATTGTGCTAGGGAACGTCTGAGATAAAATTCCCATTATAACCTCTTTAAGTATTTCTTCATTCAAGTGGGGTAGGATTTTACCCTGCAGCTATTGAAATACCTGTAATAAATGTTGCCTAAAGTCTCTAATGTGATTTACAATAACTATCCCCCCCACAACCTGAGAAGATGAGCAAGTTGATGCTATTAGCATCGAAAATTAGAAGATAGGAATTATTAGGTGGGTCCACTGGGAGCTGGGCTGGAGTAGGTTGTTATTAGGTTGGAAGCAGTTATGAATAGGGCAACTGAGATTGGATATGGGGTATCAGAATTTGCCTTTTCATGAAAGATATAGGACATATTTATATATAATTAAGTCTTCAAGAAGATAAAATTGGCAAGATGTTTAGACAACAGAAAATTCAAAGTGAACTTGCCATTAGATCATACTTGGGGAGGAAAAATCATGTGGACAATTCTCATTGGGAAGGAATGACTACATATAGTTATGACAGCAAAGTGTGTTGGGTGATGATATGAGTGGGAGTCACTGACTCAATAGCATAGATGAGACAGGAAGGGTGACATATAAAAGGAGGGAATTTTTTTTTTTTTTTTGGCCACACCTGCAGCAAATGGAAGTTCCCTGGCTGGGGATTGAACCTGAGCCACTGCAAGACAATACCAGATCCTTAAGCTTTTGCACCACAGTGGGAACTCCAAGGAGGGAATTTTATCTGGACTTGATATTGGCTCCTTCTGTATTCCCACATGCTCTCTTTTTTCTTTCAAATTCTTCCTTCTTCTCTTCACCATAATTTATTGGTTCCAGCTAGACAATTCACAGCACATTAAGATCTTGCCTACTTCAATTTCTTTTGTAGAAATGCTTTTCACATGCTACTCTGTCTTTATGTCGGGTTCTTTACTTGCAGAATGGAGATAGAACTTAGGACGTCAATGAAACTGCGTGGGGAAAAACTGTAGTGTCATTGTTATCAATATGTTACTGAAATTTAACATTTTCTTCATTATCAATGTGGGCCATAAACCACAGGAGCAGTAGCAGTACCCTGTCCAATGTTTGTTCACAGAAATCAGAATATTCACATTACAGTCACATGTATCTCTCTATATAATTTGTACACATCATTATGTTGAAATTATGGAAGTTTATTTAGATAGCTATTAGATCTTATAATTTAATGTATTAATAAAACATATATTTATTACTATTTCACCGATTAAAAAATATATTTTAGTTATATAGTCAGTTCTGCAATGTTGCAACATGTTTGTTCTTAAAAATCACCCTGCCTTGTAAAGTCAGACCATAAAAGCCACAGAGTTCATGGGAAATGTGGAGTTTAGGGCCTAACACTCAAAAATCTTATCAGTTAAAGAAAAGACAGGGACCTAATGAAAATGTAGCCCAGCCATACAGTTATATGTTAAATGGTTAAGAAATACATAAATGCATAACTACTAGAATAAATACAGTACCTCACCTTGGGAAAGACCTCTAGGTAGTTGTAGACATGGGTGAGGCTTGTGAATTATTGTTCAGAGGGATTATTTAAACTCAGTGGCAAGTTGTAACACCAGGTGTGGATGGATTCAGCTGATGACCCTCCTGGTGCACCGAGGAAGCTGGTGGAAGTTTGGGGCACCCATGTCTGTGTCTGGTATACTCTTATGCCCCTAGGTTCGGTGAATACCTATTTTGCATTTGCCTCTTATTTCTCGTGGAGGAGATGATGTATAAGCAAACAGGAAATCTGGGTTGTTATGCCCAGATTGTTCCTTAATGTAGCAATTGCACTGAAACAATTTCATGTTTTCAAAACAAGCAGTATAACAGATATCGCTGTCACTGATTTCCTCTGTGATCCAAGTATTTTATTTCAAATATTCACATATTTTAAAATATTGTGAGAAGGTCTTAGACTCCAGGCATCCATTGCACAATAAAGGTCAGGAACCCCTGCTCTGACAGATCCTTTTCCTTCACCAGCTCAAATGCCTGTAACTTCTCCAGGGAATCCCATCCAGTGCCTGTATTGGTGCCTGCCCGCCCCCTCCCCGGTCCCCACTCTGTCTATAATGCTTTCTCTCACCTTCAAGCTTGTTGATACTTGTTTAAACCACCATATCATAACTTAATTACAGTCTGTTTTATATTACTATTTATATTTTTTGTGCCCTTTCCCTCCATATCTGTATTCTAAGCTTCTTAAAGGTAGAGACTGTATGCCTTCTGTTCTTTTCATTCCTTTTAGTGTTTTAGAAATGTATTAGTTCTCATTGAATGAATTATCAAAATAGTACTGTTCAGCCTAGAAAAGCAGGTACTGTAATAATTAGCGGTTCAGGGCTATTAGTTGTTAATGAGAGCAGAGGGAGTGGGTGCGGAGTGCCCTTGTCTCCTAAGAGCTCATGAGAGAAGCAAACAGATGAAATGACAGAGTTCGTTGTGCTAAGAATATAAAGAATTCCTGGCAAGAATTTTTAACTATCTAGAGGTGCTGCTGGGAGAGACTGTGGGGCTCTTGCCCTGAAGTACTTTGCCTGTAAGAGTAGAATGTCCTTTATTTGGTTGAAGACACTGCCCTGTTTAAAGGGAGCAGAGATAGAGTAGATGCTCTTGGCATTTTAGGTCTTTAAATAATTCCTTGCTCAAGTCACACATTGGTAAGTCAGGCATGGAGTTGGAAGTCATATTTGGAACCTTCTGAGCCTCTCCGTGGGCTTGCTCAGCGTCCTTATGTTAGGGTGACAGGGTTTGCAGCTAAAGCCAGGAAGGAGCCAACGTTACAGCAGAAGCCTCCTTCAGACCCACTGTGCTGATTTTGAACCGAGGCATTTTCTGTCCACAGCCATATGCAGTGTGAACGGGCCACAGATGCACATCGAGTGAGTGGGTGAAACAGCGTTTGGTAGGAAACGATGACAGTTTTATGGCATGAGTCCTTGGAGCCCCAGGTGCTCTTATTCATCCTTCATATATTTTAAGCTTTCAGCCATGGGGTTACTTCAGCAGGTTAGCATCTGTATTTTGAAGATGAGCCCTGCGGTGAATCAGCGAGGAGAACGAGTCATCCGTGGAACCCGGGAGAGGAGATGAGAGGAGCCTTACTGAGAGATCAGTGATGCAGCCAAGGAGAAGGTCACGGCTTTCTGTCTTTCCTTTTGACCATCCAGCACGCTGACCTTACTGCCCTGGCCAGAGCCAGCCTTGGCTTGGGCAAATTGTTCCATGCTTTGTACACGCTCCTAGAACATCAGGGCCCTGTACTTGGAGTACCCTGACATGAGCCTTGGCTTATAATTTCTGAGCTCAGAGTTTCCTAGCTCTTGACTTTTGTGTTGGAGATTTTTACTCTTCTCTTTCTGACTGTTTAATGAATCATACGTCTCCTTGACAGAATGAGGGTCCTTTAGTTTAAGTGAGTCAGGGCTATATCTATATATGGCCACTGAATTGACAATTTAAAAATTTATTACTGTTATTCATTTGAATAAATATATTTGGACGATTATGTGGCTATAAAAGAGCTAATATTTCACCAGCCTCTGGATGATACTGATTTCTTCTAATTTTCTGGGTATAATTTCTCAGACATAGTCTTAGATTTCTAAAACATTTGCCACCTTTAAAATTATACAACGCATTGGGAGTTCCCATTATGGCTTAGTGGGTAATGAATCTGACTAGTATTCATGAGAGCGTGGGTTCCATCCCTGGCCTTGCCAAGTGGGTTAAGTATCCAGCATTGCCTTGAGCTGTGGTGTAGGCTGCAGATGCGGCTTGGATCCTGCCATTGCTCTGGCTGTAGTGTGGGCCCGGAGCTGCAGCTCCAATCTGATCCTTAGCCTGGGATCTTCATATGCCGCAGGTGCAGCCCTAAAAAGCAAAAGTAATATAAATTAAATAAAATATAAAATAAAATAATACAACACATCATAGAAAGTCATTATACAAAATATGATTAACAATAGCTGAAATATTTATTTAAATCAGCATGCTAACATCAATCATAGCACAGTTTAAAACTATATATTTTTTAAAATCCAGAGAATGTTATGGGATATATAGAACAATAAGCAAGCATATCAAGACCTTAGACTTGTGAGTGATTCAGAGCGACTTTCAAATAAGTAAAGGAGAGAACACAAGCAGCATTCCTATGAAATAGTTATAGGGTTAGGGTAGCTCAAGGAAGCATATTATGGTAGAAACATGGCTAGTGAAATAGTATGGTGGAAACACTGTCTCTTCAAAATTCTTATACTCCTATAGAATTTACTTTCAAACTGTGCTGATCTCAGACTTGAGCAAGAAGTTCCCCTGCCTGAGCCAACATGTTAGAGCACACACATTTTAGCCCTCTTCTGGTTTTACCATTCCCCACTAGGTAAAGATTCTTTGAGGTCAAGCAATCAAGTCCTTCCCTTTTACAGACCATGGTCATGGCATCTGACCGCTGGGGTTTCCTGCTCAAATGGCCATAAGCGAAGATACAGGTCTGTCCTTCAGAAAGCGGGCTGAATTTCATACGAGAGGTGGCCAGAGGCAGCTGTTTGCAGGAGCAGGGAAGGTGAATGGCTACCAAACCATGGTGTCCACATATGTGCTTATAAATCGCAGTGAAGAAGTGAATTGGTACAGAGGGAAGGAGGGTGGTCTAGAGGCTATGGGAATCCAGCATTTTCTGAATTGCTACGTCTGGTATAGAACTTTTCCTACGTGCTTTGCCTACACTGTCTCTCAGTCAGCCCCTAGGATATTTCAGGGTAATGTTTTATCGTCACATTATGAGCATGAGGTTGTGGGGAGTTAAATAATTAGCCCAAAGCCACTGAATTAGTAAAAAGTTGAACCAAGATTTAAACCTTAGACGGTTGGGTTCCAAAGTGCATGTTTATTTCCACTTTATTATGTTGCCTATTAACAGTATCTTTGCTTTCACACTGTCCCAGTTCTTCCCAGACCTTGGCAGATGATATACGGTAAAAATTTGTTGAGTAACTAAGACAATAGAATAAAATATTTGTTCACCTTTACTATTAATGGGATACAGAATATAGTTATGGTGTAGATGAGAAATTCCAAGTAAAACGTGCTGAAAGGGACATTTCACTCCTGATCTGTCTATGCTATTAAGCGTGTTGACCTTACCTAGATACTGTAGCTCTTCAGCCTACTGGGATCACCTTTCCACTAGTCAACCTGGAAAATTGCTGCACATTTTCTGGCTAGCATGAACTCAAATGTCCAGACAGAACTTCCATTCAGGGAAAATAGGTGATAAGCACCATGTATGTTGCAGTCCTTTTTCTTTTTCCTTAAAATGACACAAAACTCTGGGTGCTAGGGTAACGTAAAGGGGTTTGACAGATTGCTTGCCTCTCATGAATCAATTGACATGGGCCCTCTGTTGGTGGGACCCCATTCTTGACTTGCCTGTGCTGTAGTTACTCACCTGTGCAGCTGCTTGTGCTGCTCGCTCCTGGAACATTAACCGCACTGTTGCTTGGCTTGGTCTTTCCTTGTGCTTCCTCCCCCTTGTTTGAGATGCCAAGACCATTCTCCACTGTTGACAGAAAGCCCTGGATTGCTTTCCCAACTCCTGCTCTAGACTAGTTTTTTTTATTTTCCCCGTTTGTTCCCATCTGTACGCTTAATTGTTTTGCCTGATTTATCTGTCTTCCCTGCTAGACCATAGCCCCAGTTGATGGCAGGCTTCGTGTCTCTCTTGTTTACCATTGAATCACCACATCTAACACAGTACCTGGCACATGGAAAGTACTTAGTACATTTAGTACATTTTTGTAGAGTGAGTGAATGAACTGCCATCATAACTGAGTCATTATTTTTTCAAAGAAGTTCTAGCATTAAGGTATCAGATCAAGGATTCCTTTCATGGAAAGCTTGTAACTTTTTGAATAGTATGAGTGCATCCATTTGCTTTGGAAGACTCATTTGGAGTGTGGTCATCAGATACCTTCCCAGAGTGACATGCTGCTTCTAGCATCCTCCCTTTTTCCTCTGGAGAGACGGCCAAACTGACTCTTTTCAGAAAGAGTGATACCTTAGAAAAGTTTATTCATTTCTCCAAGTACTGCCAACAGAATCCCTGTTGTGTTCCCCCCCTGATTCTACTTACTCAGTCACTGAGAAGAGTGTAAAATTCCTCCTGTCTCTCAGTGACGAGGGCTAGAAATCTTCTGGGTGAATGCTTTTCTAAAACCAGAACTCTGAATCCTAATGTTCACTCAGCAGAACTGGACTTTTGTGCAAGAAGTCTGGTAACTGTTGCCTGAGTTTGGAGAAAGGATTCTTTCATCATGATGGTGATCATCATTATTATTTTAACCTTTTCTTTCATTCTTTTAAAGTTATAGTTATATAAGGTATTACTGGGAATACAGAAAAAAATACAGGATTCATGTTCAACATGATGAATTTTCATATGGTGAACACATCCATGTAACTTCCATCTAGATCAAGAAATTA
Organism: Catagonus wagneri; assembly: GCA_004024745.2. NCBI lineage: Eukaryota > Metazoa > Chordata > Mammalia > Artiodactyla > Tayassuidae > Catagonus > Catagonus wagneri. The sequence continues at coordinate 10,709,238 of PVHT020000166.1, forward strand.
ACTGACTTACTTCACTTAGTATGATAATTTCTAGGTCCCTCCATGTTGCTACAAATGACATTATTTCATTCTTTTTTATGGCAGGGTAATATTCCATTGAATATATGTACCACATTTTTTATCCAGTCCTCTGCTGATGGACATTTAGGTAGCTTCTAAGTCTTGGCTATTGTGGTATATGTATAATCTTCAAATTACGGTTTTCTCTGGATATATGCCCAGGAGTGGGATTGCTGGATCATATGGTAGTGTTTTATTTAGTTTTTTTAAGGAACCTCCATACTGTTCTCCATAGTGATGTTGAACATCTTTTCATGAGTTTTTGGGCATCTTGTCTGACCAAATTTTAAACTTTTACAAATGGAATTATTCATTATATATTCTTTTATGACTAACAATTAACATTTTATTTGTGATATTAATCTATATTGTATATAGCAGTAGTCTGTTCCTTTTCATCACTGTATAATATTCCATTATATATTTTGTATACCACAGTTTATGTATCTACTCTTCTGTTGATGGACATCTGGGTTATTTACACTTTGGGACTATAACAAATAATGTGGCTATGCACATTTTTTTAGCTCACATTACACCTTTCTTTTGGGCATATACTAGAGAGTAAAATAGCTAGGACAAGAATATAAATATATTCAGCTTCAGTGGATTCTGTCAAATATTTTTTTTTCAATGCAGGATTTCTACAGGGGATGAAAAAGTCATGGTGACTCTTAGACTGCCCAGGAAGATAAGAAGCTTCTGGAAAAGACCTATCTAAGAAACAGTTGTTTGGGCTATACATTTTGGTTTAATGTTAATGCAATCTGAGCTTGAACAACTTTAAAAATGGGGGTAAAATACTCATGGGTTATTAGATCAGTTAAGCATCATTAATGAGAAAACAGCTCTGGGTAGACCTCTTGTTTAAGAAAATCACAATAATAAATATTAGTACTAAGTGAGATGGCAATGAAATATTCTAAAGTTTTAAAAAAGCATTAGATTCAAAATGAAATGTCTTAGAGTGAAATAAGGTCATGCAATTGGATATTTCCCCTTATTTAATTCTTTAAATTTTCCTATGGTCTAGAAGAACAGTTTTCTGAGTTGAGCTGACCAGGTTTTAGGAAAAGCATTTGGTAAAATTTAAGTTGCTGAATTTAAGTTTTAAGTGTTATCTCTGAGTTGAGGCGACTCTTTCCTCTTGTTTTCACCTTTACCTTTAAAGAAGAGCCAGGAACATTTATCAGAATGGTTAAATAAGAAATAATCTCAATAGCAAATGCTGGCAAAGATGTGGAAAGACTGGACCACTCATATATGGGTAGTGGGACTGAAAAATGGTAAAAACACTGGAAAAAAGTTTGGTTCTTTCTTTAAAAACTAAACATGTAGCTATCACACCACCCAGCAAACACACTCCTGGGCATTTATTCTAGAGAAATTAAGACTTATATTTCACACAAAAACCTGTACATGAATGGTAATAGTAGCTTTATTTGTAATAGCCTAACAACTAAAAACAACCCAAATACCCCTCAGCTAGTGAATGGTAAGACACACTATGGCACATTCATTCTGTGGAATATTACTTAGCAATAAAAAGGAATATAGTATCAGTATACACAACAACCTGAATGAATCTCCAGAGAATTAAACTGAGAGAAAAAATATAATTTTAAAGGGTTACATGTTATATGACTCAATTTATTCTTGTTGAAATGACAAAGTTATGAAATGGTAAACAGATATGTGTAGTTAATAGTTGGCAGGTCTTAAGAGGGGAGAGGGCAGGAGAGAGCTGAGGGTAGCTAAAAAGAATAATATGGGAGATCCTTGTGGCGATGAACTATTTTGTATCTTGATCTATCAGTGTCAACATCCTGTAGTGACCTTTTTATCATTGGGCAAAACTGGGTGAAAAATCAACTGGATCTATCTGTAATATTCCTTACGATTACATGTGAATCTACAATTACTTCAGAAACTAAGGAAAAAGAGTCAGGAAGTACTCTACATGGTTTTTCTTAAATCAGTTCTTTTCATAATTAGTTGTTTATGTCTTAAATCTTGTAGATTGTTACCAGAGGAAAGCCACTGCTCCCTGCCTCCCATTAAAGAAAACACTAATTGTTGAAATAGTCATCTATCAAAAGCTCTGGTATTCTTTGTTCATGCCACATTTCAAGGAGCCATTATTTCATATTTCTTAACCTGCAGAGATGCCTGTGTACCTATGCAGGAATCTCAAATCTTTAAAAACAATATATCTGAACAGCAGCTAAATAAATGGACAGATGGCTGAGATTATTTTCTCCCCCATAATAACTGGTTTTTTTTTGGCCCCTAAGAGCCTGTCATTAAAGTCTAAGAAACTTGCCCATTATACAGTTCTATTTGACTTAGATAATCCAGGGATCAGTTTAGGGAACAGTAGGGGTGATATAATGAATCTTACTGGGAATAAAATGATTGGGACTTGTTGTGTGTTTTGTTTTTTAGGCCTAGAATACAATGTTCACGCCCTAGTTGCTTTTCGTAATGCTATAATTTTTACATCCTGGGGAGCCTCACTGTGTTTTTCCAGTCCACCTCCCCTCACCCCCACCCCATCATGCCTTTGTGCATGGCATCTGGCCAAGGGGTTATCATCTCTGTGAGTTTTCTAGTCTAACAGAGACTTTCACGTATAATTTTCCTGAGCACTCTAGTTGAATATACTTGGGTTTTTTGTTTGTTCGTTTTTGTGTGCATTACTTTGACCTACCAGTTGGCTTCAACTTTAGTGTTGTCTTTGCTGGTCCCAGCTGTTGCCAGCTCCTTAGAATCATTTTTAAACTTTACTGTTACAGCTAAACTTTACTGTTACATATTGAAAGATAGCCTGGCATTGAAATATCTCTTTAAAGAGCAGGGCTCTCTGTTTGGCATGCAAGTCACAGTCTCTTAGTTATTTAACTGTAAAGCCTTTTTGGAGAAGGTGTGAAGTAAAATAATTTTTATTAACTATTGACATGTTTGATATGTCCGGTGAGCAAAGTGAGATGTGTTTTATGACATTCTACTTCCATTATTTTCTAATGAGAAACTTATACTGTAAGGGAAGGGAATTAGAAAGCAGGGGAAAGAAGGGAACATGAAATAATACTCATTTGAGTGATCATCAAGTGCTATGTCTTTTATGCGCATTATCTCATTGAATCTGAAAGGGTTTTAGTAGATATTTATTATATGCATTTTCCAGATGAGGTGACAACCTCAGGACCCATGGTGACAGTTGGTGGGACAGCAAGAAGGCAACCCAAGTTGGTTTGATGTGAAACTCAAAGGTCTTTGATGCTACCTCTTGTTAAACAAAGAGGAAGCGAACGGAGTTCTTGTTTCTTATACTAAATATCAGATTAGCTTTGCTAAGAGCCTGGTCAGATTCATTTTGCTTTGAGGATGATGATTGACCGAATGTTTCGGAGGCTTCAGTCAGTGGTGAAGGTAAGGTAAAGGTGAAATAAAAGTTATCCACATGGGAGCCCGAAGTGGCTACAAAATTCTCTGAATCACTGATCTACATGATGTGACTTAAGAAATGTTACAAGGACCTCTGTCTTCCCACAATATCTTCTCATCCTTATCCTTGTAATTCATTTTTCAGCCGCCTGTTGGTCCCATGTGTCATAAAATTGCCATCATTACAGTTGTTAATAGCTCATAAAGCAAAGTCAAGACTCTTGGCTCCCTAACACCTTTCATTCCTTAGACCATTTTTCACATAAGATGAAATCATTCAGGAATACTCTCTTGCTATTTGCTTGTGTCAGTGTCAATATCCTACTTATAATATTGTACTGTAGTTTTAAAGGTGTTACCACTGGGGGAAACTGAGTAAGAGATACACTAGATCTCTCTGCATTATTTCTTATAACTGCATATGAATCGGAAATTATCTCAATGAGTTTATCAGCTGAGTTGTTAGTTCCTGGAAAGCTGGACTTCTGGATGTCAAGTTCCTTCAGCTTCTCGTGTGGAGGTGAGAGGACCTAGGGAGGAACATGGTGGCCCTAAACCCTGTCCTATAAGGTAATCTTTGTGAGGAAATGTGATCAGGCAGGAGAAGTACAGAGAGTGTGAAGGCAGCGTGGCTTGTGCCACTTTATACACTTGAGGAGTGGTTTATATTTCTGTCCATCATCAGAACAGGTTCTGTTCTCCCTGGACCACAAAGTCGTTCTCATCACAGGTTCCCAGTTTTAGTTTGATCTTGGGAGCACAATTTTACCCTTGATTGCTTCAATTTCTTCATCTGTAAAATTGAGGTGGTATAATTTTTACTGAGTAATATTAATGCCAATTTGATTTTGAAGGAGAACTTTTGTGCAGAGGAAGTAAGTACAAATTGCATTTCATGTTTTAGTATGGTGAAAGTTCACATGGCCCTAACATACGTTAACAGACTTGTTTCTCATTCCACTCCCCCAACATTAGAGTTGTGTGTGTAAACAAGTTATATTTCTGCACACAAATCTAGAATATTATTACCTACCTTGTAATTGTCTCTTCATATTAGCCTCAGTGGCAGTTTGTGTTCCTGAAGTTGTTTTTTTTTTTTTTGAACTTTTTCATTCTCTTTTTTTTTTTCAT
>PVHT020000166.1:10714875-10746805 GCA_004024745.2 Catagonus wagneri
TAAGTCCCAGTGTTCATTCTGCAGACCCCATTGTTCTGTGACAGGGATATTGGCAGGCAGAGCTATGTGAAGGGACCATCATGTACTCTCTCTCTGCAAGCAGGGTCTTAGAGATGGTTCGAGGAAGTTGTACAACTGACCCGAGAAAACATTGTAAGGTTGATATCAGGGAATGTTTTCCCTATGTTCTCTTCTAGGAGTTTGAAAGTGTCTTGTCTTATGTTTAAGTCTTTAAGCCGTTTTGAGTTTATTTTTGTGCATGGTGTGAGGGTGTGTTCCAGTTTGATTGATTTACATGTGACTGTCCAGTTTTCCCAGCACCACTTGCTGAAAAGACTGTCTTTCCTCCATTTTATATTCTTGGCTCCTTTGTCAAAGATTAATTGACCATAGGTGTCTGGGCTTATTCCTGGGTTCTCTGTTCTGGTCCATTGGTCTGTATGTCTGTTTTGGTTCCAGTACCACACTGTCTTGATTACTGTGGCTCTGTAATGTTGCCTGAAGTCTGGGAGAGTTATGCCTCCTGACTGGTTTTTGTTCCTCAGGATTCGTTTGGCAATTCTTGGTCTTTTGTGGTTCCATATAAATATTTGGATTATTTGTTCTAGTTCTGTGAAAAATGTAATGGGTAATTTGATAGGGATTGCATTGAATCTATAGATTGCCTTGGGTATTATGGCCATTTTTACAATATTAATTTTTCCCACCCATAAGCATGGGATATCTTTCCATTTCTTTGAATCCTCTTTAATTTCCTTGATAAATGTTTTACAGTTCTCAGCATACAAGTCTGTCACCTCCTTGGTCAGGTTTATTCCCAGGTATTTGATTTTTTGGGGTGCAATTTTAAAAGACATTGTATTTTCATATTCCTTTTCTAATTTTACATTGTTAGCATATAGGAATGCGACTGATTTCTGAATGTCAATCTTATATCCTGCTACTTTGCTGAATTTGTTGATCAGTTTGAGTAGTTTTGGGGTTGAGTCTTTAGATGCTTGTGTGTATGCGGGGAGGTTCCTGTGGCGGTCCTCCCCTCGTCTTCTCCCCTCCCCAACAATGGTGCCTTGCCTTTCCTGCCGGCCTAGGCCTTCTCCCAGATTCCTTCTGCCATGGCTTTCCACTCCCCAGCCTGTAGCACACTGTTCCTTAGTCCCTCAGGCTATCCCCACACAGCCAGCCTCAGTCCTCTCCCTGGGACTGACCTCTGGAGCCTAAGTCTCAGTGCCCAGCCCCCGCCCGAGCATCTTAGGCTGTGGTGTCCGGGCGCAGTTCAGATGATCTGTGCGGCTCTCACTCTACTTTGCCCTCCTCAGACCAGCTGCTGCGCTTTTCTTGGCAACTTTGAGGTCTCTCCGTCTCAGCTGATCTCCCCGTCAGTTAGGTGGCTTCCCAGGATGTGGTTTTTTTTTCTCCTTCACAGCTCCCTCTAAGGAATGCTAGTCCCATACTGATTCCTTCTCTCTCTCTCTTTCTTCTACCCAGTTATGTCAAGAGTTTCTTGCCCTTTTTGGAGGTGTAAGTTCTGCCAGCATTCAGTAGATGCTTTGTGCAAATCGTTTACATGTAGATGTGTGTTTTTTGATGTGTTTGTGGGAGAGGGTGAGTGAGCCGTCTTACTCCTCTGCCATCTTGATCCGCCTCTGTTTATTTGTTTGAAAATAACAATCCCGAGAGTATACTTTAGGTACACTCTGAGGTGGCAGAATTGTAATACCAGGTTTCATAAGGTTTATCTCACTTAATTCTTATAGTATCCCATGAGCTTGGGTATTAATCACTCTCATTTTATAGAAGCTTACTGACACTTAGTAGTTTGTCCATGGTCACACAGTTAGGAAGCCAGAATTTGAGTTCGTAGATCCAATTCCACAGCCTACGTGTTGAACCATTCTTTATGTAATATGGCATCTTTGAGTCTAGGTCAACATTTCTTTCATTCTTTGAACAGACATTTTTTGAGAGCCTGAAATCTTTGAGGCACTGTTGTGCAGATGCAAAAATTAATGAACATAATTCCTACAGTTGAGGTACTTCTATTTTATTATGACACTTATCAGGTACATTGTAAAAAATGATAAGCTGTGAAGATAATCATCCATTGCAACAGAAAATTGGAGCAAAACCATGAAAGTCAGGTACATGCTACTAGAGGGGAGAATAATAGGAGAGTTTGTTTTATCAGGATGTTGTCCATCAGAGGGGAGATCTGAAGGGTAACTAGGCATTAACCAGGAAAATGATGGGTGATGGAGGCAAAACCCCAGTAGCGGGTCAGTCATTGAAATTCCAGGGACTGTAGGGGGAAGGCCAGAGTGACATCAGGGGACAGGTGGAGGGGGAGAACCCATGTGACTGAGTTTCTATATGAGGTCTGAGAGAGGGTCAGAGGCCAGTTGAAAGAAGGCCTTTGGCTCATAGTTTAGTATCTTTAATCCTAAAGGGAAAGGACAAGCACTGAAAATATGTGTGACAAAGTCCTATGACTTAAACTGCTCTTTTCAACTCAATACAGACAGGATTGGCAGGCAGCCAAGGTGTACCTGGAGAAGAACAGTAGAAAATTGTGGAGGTTACAAAGTCATATGTGATAGATCTTGGCCTAGAGTGGTGGTGTGGAGGTGGAGAGCAATGGACGGGTTTCCGAAGTAGTTAGGAGATAAAATGGGCGGAAATTGGTGAAGATTGTATATGGGGTCAGGAGAAGAAAAGTAAGCCAGATAGTTGGTGATACCATTCACTGAAATAGAGACGCTACATGCAGATCAGTTTTGGGAGGCAGATTTCAAGTTCAATTTTGAACATGTTGGGTTTGGAGTGACATTGAGAGAGATAAGCAGAAACAAGCTGACCTTTAAATTTATATTTTTGGGTCCTAGAGGAGAGGCTGGGGCTTGGAGATAAAGATTTGTGTATCATAAATATGAAGGAGGTAAATAACATCATGACCATAGGCGCCATTGCTGAGAAAGGAAAAAATGACCAAAATTATGTGACTGACAAAGTAATAAGAAAGTAGAGCCTATGGAGTTCCCATTGTGGTGCGGCAGAAATGAATCCAAATACGAACCATAAGGTTGCAGGTTTGATCCCTGGCCTTGCTCAGTGGGCTAAGGATCTGGCCTTGCTGTGAGCTGTGGTGTAGGTGACAGATGCAGCTGCAATCCTGTGTTGCTGTGGCTATGGCATAGGTCAGCAGCTACAGCTCTGATTTGACCCCTAGCCTGGGAATCTCCATATGCCATATGCCTCAACAGCAGCCCTAAAAACCAAAAAAAAAGAATAAACAGAGTCTAGAACTAAGTATTGAAGAATTTCATTTCACATGTTTGAAGGAAGATCAGCTTAGAAGGACGTAGAAGACTATCACAAAAAACAGAAGAGAAACCACTAGAATCATGAAAACAAAGGGGAGCTATGCTTTGATGAAGAGGGAGTGATTGGCAATGTCAAGTAATATGGATTAGAAAAAGTCCTCCAGATTTAGTGGCATGGAAGTCATTGGGGATCCTAGTAAGAGCTATTTTGAGGAAGGAGGAGGAAAAAGACAGAGCAGGGTGAAGAGCGAGTGAGGGCCATGAAATTGGATACAGTCAAAATAGATGAGTTTTATGGGAAGAGAATAGCAAATAGAATGTGTAGGATTTGGGGGAGGGTTTTATATGAGATGGGAGAGACTTGAATATGTTTTAAAAGTTATTGATAAATATTTAATTGATAGGGAGCTGGAAGCTGTTTGAGAGAGAGAAAGGATCGTGGATCCTAGTGCTGGCTCGTGAGAAGTTGAGTAGGTAGAAAAGGATTTGCAGAGATGCCCCATGTTTGCTTGTTTGATATGAAGAAGACAGAGGGCCCCTTCTGGGGATTCTATTTTTCTGTGAAGTCAGAGAGAGTATCTTTGTCTGTGAGGGAAACAGGGAGGAGAGGTGGAAGTGTGAGGAAAGCAGAGAGAGTTTGGAGTTTGGTAGTTGTGGTGAAGAGTGTGCATGAGCTGGTTTGAGAAAAATGGGATTCTTGATCATTGTTAATGGCCCATTCCCCAGAAGCTTGGGAATTTTTCATTTTCTTATGCTATTACATAAACAATCCATGGTGTTTCCATGTTTTATGAAAAATCCAAGTTAACAGCATCCATACAAATAAGAAAAAAATATTTCAGAAAGGTGGGAAGGATTTTTTTTTTAAGTGATTGATTTTCAGACTGTGTGGGGAGACTAGAAGGAAAATACTCATTTGAACATAAAACTGTAAATTTTAAAAGATCTCTGAATGCGTATATACTTATTAAATGAACTGGCTGAGGGGAAAAAAAGTTCCTTTTTCCTATGAGGAAAATTGACCAATTTATCTTGTTTAAACAATGAAGTCTGGGCTGAGTTAAATAGAGATGGCTTTAAAAGGATATCAGAGTGTGCATAAAATGATGCACCAAGGTTCCTGGATTTTCATTTTTGCTGTTGATCCACCAGTGTTAGATATCTGCAATTTTCCTATCCACCCAGGAAGATGAACAGATGTTTCTGTGAATGTGAAACTAACTCGGCAAGTGGAGCCTTATTTTCTAAGCAGTTTTTTGGCTGAGGAAGACAAGGACACCTGGAGATTAGAAGTGAGCTTCTGATCACTAGAAATGCTTATTTTAATGAGCTGGCCTCGGTTGGCAAATAGAAATTGCCTAAAAGTGAAACTCCATTTCCTCTGTGTAGCATATGCTACCAGGTATGTTGGTGGGAGCACCGGAGAGCATACAGAAGGATTTTTTTTCCTCTTGAAGAATTTTTTGTTTGGCTGGGGACGGAACATACTCATGCAAAAGGTATGATACAGACCTTTAGTAACTTCGCAAATGCAGATGTTTTAAGGAAGTGGGCAATGGCTCAGAGTAAGAGAAGGAAGAGATATCATCAAGACTCCTGGAAGAAGATTCAGAAATAAGAAGGATATCAGAGATATAGACAGAGTATAGCCAGCTGATATAGCTCAGACCTGTTAGCTGCTTCTAATGCACTCTTAGGAGAATATGGAGAATCTCGTGGAGGATTTTAAGGGCCAGATCTGGAGGTGTCATGTCTCACTTCTGTCCTGTAGCATTGACCAGAAGTCAATCACACAGCCCAAGCTAACTGCAAGAGTGGCTGGAAAACATATAGGCATCCCTTGGAGATATTGTGGTTTGCTTCCAGACCATGGCAATAAAGCAAGTATCACAATAAAATAAGTCACACAAATTTTTTTTTGTTTCTGTGCATATGAAAGCTATAGTTACATCATCTATTAAGTCTATTAAGTGTGTGATAGCATTAAGTCTAAAAAAAACCCCAATGTGTACATCTTAGTTAAAAAATACTTTATTGCTAAAAATGCTAACCATCATCTGAGCTTTCAGTGAGTCATAATCTTTTTCCTGGTGGAGGGTCTTGCCTTGATGTTGATGGCTGCTGATTGATCAGAGTGGTAGTTGCTAGAGTTTGGGTGGCTGTGGCAATTTCTTAAAACAACAATGAAGTTTGCCTCAGTGGTGACTCTTCCCTTTGTGAAAAATTTCTCTATAGCATGTAATACTTTTTGATAGCATTTTACCTTTTTTGAGGCAATCCTCTCAAACCATGCTGCTACTTTATTAACCAAATTTATTTAATATTCTAAATCCTTTGTTGTAATTTCAACAGTCTACACCAGGAGGAGATTCCATCTCAAGAAACCACTTTCTTTGCTAATCCATAAAAAGAAATTGCTCATCTGTTAAAATTTTAACATGAGATTATAGTAATTCAGTCATATCTGCAGACTCTACTTCTAATTCTAGTTCTCTTGCTATTTTTACCACATCTGCAGTCACTTCCTCCATGGAAGTCTTGAACCCCTCCAAGTCATTCATGAAGTTGGAATCAGTTTCTTCCAAATGGCATATGGACGTTCCCAGGCTAGGGGTCTAATCGGAGCTACAACTGCTGGCCTATACCACAGCCACGGCAACACCAGATCTGAGCCACATCTGCCACCTATACCACAGCTCACAGCAGGGCCAGATCCTTAACCCACTGAGTGAGACCAAGGATTGAACCCACAACCTCATGGTTCCTAGTCATATTCCTTTCTGTTGCTCCATGATGGGAACTCCTACAAATGTTCTTAATGTTATCTAGAATGCTGAATCCTTTCCGGAAGGTTTTCTATTTAATTTGTCCACACTAATCAGGGCAATCTCTATCGATGATATCTATATCCACATAAAATTGTTATCTTTGATAAGACCTGAAATTCAAAATTTCTTCCTGAACCATGGGCTGCAGAATGGATGTTGTGTTAGCATCACGAAACAACATTAATCTTGTTTTAAGCTCCATAAGAAGTCTTGGGTGACAAGGTGCACTCTCATTGAGCAGTAATATTTTGAAAGGAGTCTTTATTTATTTAATTTTTTTCTGAGCGGTGGGTCCCAACAGTAGGCTTAAACTATTCAGTAAACCATGTTGTAAGCAGATGTGTTGTCATCCAGCCTTTGCAGTTCCATTTATAGAGAACAGGCAGAGTGGACCCTAGGATTTTCATAATGGTAACTGAGCACTGGCTTCAACTTAAACTCACCAGTTGTATTAGCCCCTAACAAGAGTCAGCTTGTCTTTTGTAGCTTTGAAGCCGGACATTGACTATTCCTCTCTAGCTATGAAGTCCTAGATGGCATCTTCCAATATAAGGCTCTTTCATCTCCACGGACAGTCTATTATTTAGTGTAACCACCTTCATTCATTATCTTAGCTAGATCTTCTAAATAACTTCCTGCAGCTTCTACGTTAGCACTTGCTGCTTCCCCTGGCACATTTATGTTTTGGAGATGGCTTCTTAAACCTCGTGAGTCAATCTCTGCTAGCTTGAACTATTTTTTTCTGCAGTTTCCTTACCTTTCTGAGCATTCATAGAATTAAAAGAGAATTAGGGCCTTTCTCTGGACTAGGCTCTGATTTAAGGGAATATTGTAGCTGATCTAGTTTTCTATCCAGACCACTAAAACTTTCTCCATATCAGCAATGAACTGGTCTTTACTTTCTTATCATTCCTGTGTTCACTGAGTAGCACTTTCAATTTCCTTCAAGAATTAAGTTGCACTCACAACTTAATTAACTGGCTCAAAAGTTCTAGCTTTCAGCCAATTTCAGCTTTCTACATACTTTGTTCACTGAGCTTAATCTCTTCTAGCTTTTGATTTAAAGAGAAAGATGTGTGACTCTTCCCTTCCTTTGAGCACTTAGAGACCACTGTAAGGTAATTAGCCTAATTTCAATATTGTGCCTCAGGGAACAGGAAGGCCTGGGGAGAGGGGAATAGCCGGTTGATGGAGTTGGAACTCACACAACATTTACAGATTAAGCTCATTGTCTTTTGTAGGTGTGGTTCATGGCACCCCCAAACCATTGCAAGAGTAACATCAAACATCACTGATCATAAATCACCATAACAAACATAATAATTATGAAAAAGTTTGATATATTGTGAGAATTACCAAAAGGTGACAAAGAGACAGAAGGGAGCAAATGCCTTTGGAAAAATGGCACCAATAGAGTTGCTTAAGCCTTTAATTTGTGAAAAAACACAGCTTCTGCAAAGCACGATGAAATGAGGTGTGCCTGCAGTTGAGCCGTGTGCCTGGGAAGATGTGGGCAAGAAAGAAGTGCCCTCAAATAATGTTACGTTTATATTAGATTTTGGATTTAAATGGCAAAAAAACCACCAAAGTTTTCCATATTAAAATCTTTTTATTATAATGTTCACCAGCCCACTGGTTTTACCTAGTGACTAAAGTGTTGCGTTCAGTAATCTGGCTAGTAATTAACATGTACGCAAACTATTACATTTGGAATGGATAAGCAATGAGGTCCTGCTCTATAGCACAGGGAATATATCCAATTACTAGTGATAGAACATGATGGAAGATAATGTGAGAAAAAGAATGTATATATATATATATATGTATGATTGGGCCACTTTGCTGTATAACAGAAACTGACAGAACATTGTAAATCAACTGTATTTAATAAAAAATTAAAAAAAAATAAACTAGTTAGCATTGCTTCGTGGAACTAAAAGTTGTTGCTTTGCACTTTCATCTGCCTTAGAATGGCACCATTGATGTCTTGCCATTTCAGCATATCTCGGTGTCCCGAGAGTTCTGAATGTCTTCAGCTAGTGACCCTATGAAGAGAGAATGAATGCATCTTTTCTCTCGTTTTTCCTTTTCTTTTACAATAGTTGTGCTTTTGCTCTGCGCTCTGAAGAAATATAACCCCAAGCAAGTGAGCATTCTTAACAGATAAAATAATTGATTGAAAACAATTTATCTATTTCTAAATCCTAGAAGAGAGAAAGCCTGTATCTATTCTACGAATGTACTTTTCTATTTCAAATATTTTTTCCTAATTTGAGTTTATAATGTCAAGGTTTCAGGGTACAGGTTTCAGTTTGTTCACTTATTTATGGCTAGACTTGTAAAGAGTTGACTACCACACTTCTATTTTTCTGTAAAATGTGGCTAATCTTGGGTATAGACATTATAGGAAACAGGATTAATTGTAATTTTAATTCCAGTTTAGTTTTCTGTTATAATTCCTGTTTCTTCTTGTCCCTATTTGTTGGGGAAAGATGCTAAGGGAAGGCATAAACAACATTTACCGATTTGTGTTAGTAACTTTTTTTGCGGATTCCCCCCAAATAAGATTTCAGTGATATTAAGAAATTCTCACCGGCACCTTAGAATAAACAAAAACAGTGAATCTCTAGAAAGAAAGCCATAAACTTTCAAATCTCAATATGTTTATAATGTATATGAAGACAAGCACACAGAGACAACATAAATAACTATTCTACTTGGTTGTCAGCTGCCAAGTTATTTATTATTTTTCAGAGAAGAGTTTAACCTTAGCTACACCACTGAGAGGAAGAACAGTAGAATACTGGAGCAAATGGTAACATTTGGAGGGTAGGCTTATTAACTAGAAAAAAAGACTGAGAGCCAAGGGGAACTTTCAATTTTCAATCACTCGGCTCTATCACAGGGCATTTGTTTTGCTGTCTGAATACTCTTCGGGCATCTAGGAGAAAAATGGTTATGAAAACTATAGATGCAATTTTCTTCTTTGGCTTTATCTATAACACCATAATTATGAACCATGCTGAGTTAGGGTGTCACATTCATTGGAGAGCATCCTAAATTGCACTTTGAACACATCTTGTCCTCTGTGGCATCATTTAGAAACGTAAGCCTTTGTGGTGTCTTGGGATTTTCTTTTAATGTAATGGGTTGATAATTTTATAATGGCATTAGTTTTGTGACCAATTACCAAAGATTTGAGTTAACATTAAATGTCTGTAGTAAGATTAAAAACAGTTCTAGAAGAGTGTGGGATAGAAGAGTCTAGAAACTTTATCTCCCAGGAGTTCCCATCGTGGCTCAGTGGAAACGAATCTGACTAGGAACCATGAGGTTGTGGGTTCGAAACCTGGCCTCGCTCAGTGGGTTAAGGATCTGGTGTTGCTGTGAGCTGTGGTGTAGGTTGCAGATGCAGCTCAGATCCTGCATTGCTGTGGCTGTGGTGTAGGCCGACGGAGGCCCTAAAATGACAAAAGGCAAAAAAAGAAAAGAAAGAAAGAAACTTTATCTCTCGGATCCTCAGTACTGCAGAATTCAGCAAAGAATGTTGGACACTTCTCAAAATAAAATTAATTTAAATTCTGTCTCACTAAATGTTATATCACAGAACATATTGAAATAGAGAAGGTTAGTTGGAAAGTCAAACATGATAGAATTTGGAAATCATGAGGCTTTTGGATATAAAAGTATTTCTCATATGTTGAGGCAGAATTTATTTTCCCATTTTCTCACTGGCATTTTATTAGGGTAATTTTCTTTCCCTTCTACATAAATAGAATAGAAACATCTTTGCTTTTTTGACTGTTGTGAAAATAAGAAATAGCCTCTGATCAAAAAGTTTAATAAATTTCTCCTTGCTATATTATTTTGGTTAATTTAGGGGGAAAATTTGTAGGGACATTGTGGATAGTCTTTCTTGCCTAATCTGGTGTGATGCTGAGACAGTGGCAAATAAGGAATAAGGGGAAAGGAAAGGGGCAGACTAGCAAATGCAAACTGAATTGATGCAAATCCGTGGTCCCAATGGTATAGCTGATGAGCTGTTTGGTTTCACACATTTGGTCTGGCTCAATTTGGAGGCTAACCTCTGGAATTTTCCCTCTTACTTTGTGACCTGGGTACTTTCTGGGCATGTGCACACCAATTTTCTTCACAACTTATTATGATGAGTCTAAACCTTCTTTAAGGATTTGATATGTCACATTTTCTTATGCTAAAATTTTATACTGTACATATTTAGCACATATATCTTTGGCAGCTGGCAGCTTATCTTTCTCATTCAAACATTTATATTTCTTGTCTGGAGCTAGTATCCTATTTTCATTGCTATAGGCTTCTAATATGCTTTGTCATCAAGAATGACTTAACTTCCATTGTATTTTTTCCCTTGATATTTTAAGAAAAAGAATTACTATGGAAAAATAGTTCTGTCTTTGTTTTATTAAGTATTGGTAACTCTTAGGTCACAAAATAAGTTGTGACTTTTTTTCTTAATCTACACTTGGATTTTATGTAAATATTTCCCTTAGTTGTGTTTCCATTTTAATGAAAGTAAGATAAGTATGTTTAAAAAAAATCACTGTCAGATTTGCTATCAAGTTTATAATAATTATGTAATGGGTATTTTACCTATGTTTTGCTATGTTGTGAGAAGTGTAATTTTAAAATAACTTCTTAAATAGACTGTACCTCCTTCCTTTTTTATTATATTTTATTTTTTTACTTTTTGGCTACCCCACAGCATATGGACCAGGGATCAGATTCAAGCCATAGTTGGGACCTTTCCTCCTTTTTAGAGAGTTTTTTTGAAAACTTCTTATGTTCTGTCGGTGTTCTATATTTTAGTTACTATTTCTTCCTAGATCACATTTCTTAATTTATATTTGCTTACATTATTGTCACTGCATCAATACTGTCATGTTAATTGTAGTGGAGTTGTATATATACTTCTTTTATGATATTTATCTTATTTGGGAGTTGGAGAAAAGAGGACGCAGTAGGACTTGAGCTCACCTCCTCTCACTAACACACCAAAATCATAATTAACTGCTAAATAACCATCAACAACAAAGACTAGAACCTATGGAAAAGGATATTCCACATCCAAAGACAAAGAAGAAGTCATAGTGAGATGGTAGGAAGGGCACTTTTGTGATATAACCAAACCTCATACCCACTGGGTGAGTGACTCACAAACTAGAAAGTAATTACATCACAGTGGTTCTCCTACAGGACTGAGAGTTCTGAACCCCACAGTGGGCTCCCTAGACAGGGGTATCTGGCATTGGAAGGAGGAGCACCTAGAGAATTTGGCTTTGAAGGCCAGTAGAGCTGAATTATAGGAGCTCTTCAGGACTAGGGGAGACAGAAACTCCACTCTTAGAAACCACTTGTAATTTTCCTTCCCTTCTACATAAATAGAATAGAAACGTCTTTGTCCCAGTATCCACAAATCAGTCAGAGTGACACAGTATATTAACAACTGAAGAATAAGAACTAAAATACCATCTCAATAGATGCAGAAAAAGCTTCTGACAAAATTCAACCCCAATTTATGATAAAAGCCCTCCAGAAAGTATGCTTAGAGGGAAACTACCTCAACACAATAAAGGCCATACATGACAAATCCACAGCTAACATCATACTCAACAGTGGAAAGCTAAAGTCATTTCCTCTAAGATTGGGAACAAGACAAAGATGTCTACTCTTGACACTTTTATTCAACATAGTTTTGGAAATCCTAGCCAGGAAATCAGAAATGAAAAATAAATAAAGTAATCCAAATTGGAAAAGAAGTAAAACTGTTCCTGTTTTAAGATGACATGATACATAGAAAATCTTAACAGATGCTACCAGAAGAACTATTAGAGCTCATCAGTGAATTCAGTAAAGTTGCAGGATACAAAATTAATACACAGAAGTCTCTTGCATTTCTCTACAACACTGAAAGAACAGAAAGGAAAATTAAGGAAACAATCCCATTTAAAATCACATCAAAATAATAAAATACCTAGGAACAGACCTATCTAAGGAAACAAAAGACTTGCACTCTGAAAACTAAAAGACATTGATGAGAAAAGTTGAAGAAGACACAGATGGAAATATATACCATGTTCTTATATTGGAATAATTAATATTGTCAAAATGACTATACTACCCAAGGCAATCTACAAATTCAATGCAATGCCTATCCAACTTACCAATAACATTTTTTCACAGAACTAGAACAAAAAATTTAAAATTTGTACAGAAACACTAAGGACCCTGAATAGCCAAAGCAATCCTGAGGAAAAACAAACAAAAAACAGGGCTAGAGGAATCAGGTGCCCTGACTTCAGAGTACGATACAAAGCTTCAGCCATCAAAACAGCATGGTACTAGCACAAAACATTTTCAAGGCCAGAAATAAACAATGGAGAAAGACTGTCTTCAACAAGTGGTGCTGGGAAAACTGGACAGCTACATGTAAAAGAATGAGATAACATTCTCTAACACTACACACACACACATATATGGAATCTAAACAAATAATACAAATGAAGTAATTTTTAAAACAGAAACAGACTCAGAGACTTTGAAAACAAATTTATGGTTACCAAAGGGGAAAGGGAGTGGAGGAGAGATAAATTAGGAGTTTAGGATTAGCATAAAAACACTACTATATATAAAACAGATAATCAACAAGAACCTACTGTATAGCACAGGGAACTCTACTCAGTATTCTGTAATAACCTATATAGGAAAATAATCTGAAAAAGAATAGATATATGGTATATGTATACTGGAATTACTTTGATCTACATCTGAAATTAACCCAAAGTTATAAATCAAGTATGTTCCAAAGTAAAATAAAAACTAATAAAAACTTATTTGATCTTATGTACCTTTTAATTTTAAATGAAATTTGAATATTCTCTTTCTTGCTTAGCTTTGGTGAATTTTATTTCATTGTCCTTTACAAAAATTTTTATTGAGGTAATACTGATTTATAATATTACATACGTTTCATGTGTGCAACATATATTTCTACTTCTATAAACACTACAGTGGGTTCACTACCAAAAGTTTAGTTTCCATCCATCACTGTACAGTTGATCTCCTTTACATATTTTATCTCCTCCGACCCCTACATTTTACCTTCTGGTAAATACCACTCTGTCCTCTGTAGCTATGTGTTTGCTTTGCTTTGCCCATTTATTTATTTTGTTTATTTAGTTTTTTTTTTTTTTACATTCCACATATGAGGAAGTCATACAATGTTTATTTTTCTCTATTTCACTTATCATATTACCCTCAAGGTCCGTCCATGTTGTCACAAATGGCAAGTTTTCATCTTTTTTAACGACTACCATTCTATTGTGCGTGTGTGTGTATTATGTGTGTGTGTGTGTGTGTGTGTGTGTATAACATCTTCTTTATCCATTTATTCATTGATGGGCACTTAAATTGTTCCCATATCTTGGCTATTGTAAGTAATACTACAACGAACATAGTGGTGCATGTATCTTTTTGAATTAGGTATTCTTTGGATAAATACCCAGAAGTGGAATTACTGGATCATATGGTAGTTCTATTATTGATTTTCTGAGGACTCCCCATTCTATTTTCTATAGTGGCTGCACCAGTTTCCATTGTCACTGACAGTGCATGAGGATTGGCCAGCACTTGTTGTTTCTTGCTATTTTGATAATAGCTATTCTATAAGTTGTGAAATGGTATTTCAATGTGGTTTTTATTTGCATTTCCATAACAGTGATATTGAATACCTTTTCATGTGCCTGTTGGTCAACTGTATGTCTCTGTGGAAAAATGTCTCCTCTGCTCCTCTGCCCATTTTTTAATGAGGTTTTATTTTTGTTGTTATTGAGTTGTATGAATTCTTTACATATTTTGGATTAACTCTATATTAGATAAGTGATATGTAGATATTTTCTCCCATTTGGTAGGTTGTCTTTTTATTTTGTTGATGGTTTCCTTTTCTGTGCAAAAGCTTGTAGTTTGAAGTAATTCCATTTGTTAATTTTTGATTTTGTTTCTCTTTCCTGAGGAGACATATCTAGTAAGATGTTACTAAAATTGATGTCAGAGTGTACAGCCTGTGTTTTTCTCTCTAGGATTATGGTTTCAGATCTTACATTCAAGTCGTTAATCTGTTTTTAATTGACTTTTGTGTGTGGTGAGAGATGTGGTATAGTTTCATTTTTTTTGCATGTGGCTTGTTAAGTTTTTCCAACATTATCTGTTGAAGAGACTACCCTCTCTCCATCCTATGTTCTTTACTCTCTTTGTCATAAATTAGTTGTTTATGTAAATATGGGTTAATTTGGGGCTCTTAATTCTATTCCATTGATACATGTATCTGTTTTCTGCCAGTACTGTGCTGATTTTATTACCGGTTTTGTGATATAGTTTTAAATCAGGGAATGTACTACCTCCAGCTTTATTTTTTCCTCAGGATTTATTTGGTTATTTGGGGTCTTTTATTGTTTCTTATAAATTTCATCATGTTTTCTATTTTTGTGAAAAATGTTCTTGGGATTTTGACGGAGATTATCTTGAATCTGTAGATTGCTTAAAGTAATATAGACAAGTAACAAAGTCCATGAGTATGGGATATATTTCCATTTATTTGTATCTTCTTCAATTCTTACATCAGTATCTTACAGTTTTCAGAATACATGTCCTTCACCTCCTTGGATAAATTTATTTCTAGATATCTTATTCTTTTTTAATCATAAATGTATTTTCTTAATTTCATTTTATGCTAGTTCATCGTTAGCATATGGAAATGCAACATTTCTTGTTGATTTGTTTCCTGCAATTTTACTCTATTATTTATAATAGTTTTTTTGGTGGATAATTTAGGATTTTCTATATATAAAATTGTGTCATCCACGAATAGAGATGGTTTTACTTCTTTTTCAATTTAGATGATTTTATTTCTTTTTCTTACCTAATTTCTCTGGCCAGGATTTCTAATTCTATGTTGATAAGAATGGCAATATTAGCTATCCTTGTCTTATCCCTCATTTTAGAGGCATAGCTTTTGGTTTTTAACCATTGAGTATGATGTTAGCTGTGGGTTTATCATATATGGCCTTTTTTATATTATAGTATGTTTCTCCTATACCCACTTTATTGAGAGTTTATCATAAGTGGGTGTTGAATCTTGTCAAATAGTTTTTCTGTAACTATTGAGATGATCGCATTTTTTTTACCTCATTGCCCTTTTTTCTTTTATTTTTATTAATTCATTTTTTTGATTTTCCTTAGAGTTATTATATTGGTCTTTTTCTCACCTATTAAATGACTATCTGGTTCTGTGTTTACTTTTATTGATTCATACTGCTATTTTTATTAGGGTTATTTCATTGAACTCCTCTAGTTATTGAGTTTAATATTTGTTCTTTTATTTTCATTCTCTTTAAAAAAGTAGTGACCCCTAAATATGATAATTTTTCCCCTTTGAGTCCATTTTTTACCATAATCATCAGCTTTTATATAAGATTTTCTAATTGTTCTTTATGTTAAATAGTTTATAATTGGAATTTTAATTTTTCTTTAGTCTGTGCCATTTAGAAATATTTTAAAATTTGCCTTCATGTGTTTTTATTTTAAAATTATCTTCAGATATTAATTTCTATTGGTTTTTTGTATATGTGATTCATATACTTGTGTATTCTGTGAGCAAATAGATGGTCTACTTAATTTCTATATTTTATAACTTTCTGATATTTTTATGTATTGCTAATATATGATTTTTCAGCTTCATTGAAGTATAATTGATAAAATCCTAATATGTTGAAAGTGTATAATATGATGATTTGATAGATGTATACATTGTAAAAGGACTCCCATAATCAAATCAACATACTATTATATATTCCCCTTTTGTGTGTATGTGTGTGTGAGAATGCTTAAAATCTACTCTCTTAATTAAATTTTAATTATACAACACAGTATTGTCAACCATTGTTATCATGCTGTACATTAGATCCTTGAACCTTAGATCTTATAACTGAAAATCTGTGCCCTTTTACAGACCTCTTCCCATTTTTCTACCCATCCACCCTGGCAACTACCATTTTATTCTCTGTTTATGAGTTTGATTTTTTTTTAAGATTTCACATACAAGTGATACCATGAAATATTTATCTCTCTTTGTCTAGCATATTATACATAGCATAAATGCCCGTTATGTTGTCACAAAGAGCAGGATTTTCTTTTTTTTTTTTTAGGTTAAAAAAATTCCTGTGTGCATGTGAATATGGTAGTTAATTTAAAATTTTTTGAGGGACCTGCATACTATTTTCCATAGTGTCTGTACTGGTTTACATTCCCACCAACAGGGCACACTGTTCTCTCTTCTCTGCATATTCACTAGCAATTGTTATCACTTTTTTTTAACTAATAGACATTTTAACAAGTTTAAGGTAACACTCACTGTGATTTTGACTTGAATTTCTCTGGTGATTAGTGATATCCTTGTATTTGCTTGCTGTTGCTTTTCTTTGGAAAGATGTCTATATCCTCTGCCCATTTTTTAATTGGGTTGTCATTGTTATATTTTGCTATTGAGTTAAATGAGATCCTTATGTATTTTAGATATTAACTCCTCATCAAGTATATGGATTACAAATATTTTCTTTCCACATGTTTATTTTTCATTTTTTGATGTTGTATTTTGCTGTGGTGAAGCTCTTTATTTGATGTAGCTCATTTGTTGATTTTTGCTTTTGCTACTTGTGCTTTTGCTGTCATAGCCAAAAAAAATCAATGCAAAACTCAATGTCAAAGAGAATTTCCCATACTTTTTTCTAGGCATTTTATAGTTTCAGCCTTACTTTTAAATCTTTAATCCATTTTGAGTAGATTTTTGTGAGTGGGGTAAGATAGTGGTCTAGTTTCTTTCTTTTGTGTGTAAGTAAAAATCCTGTTTTCCCAGGACCACTTATTAAAGTGACTTTCCTTTCCCCACTGAGTATTCTTGGCTACCTTGTCAAATACTAGTTGATCATATATGCATGGATTTATTTCACAGTTTTCAATTCTGTTTCATTGGTCTTTGTGTCTGTTTTTATGTTAGTACCATACTGTTTTGATTAATATAGCTGTATAATATAATTTGAAATCAGAAAGTATGATACCTCCAGCATTGTTCTTCTTTCTCAGAATTGCTTTGGCAGTTTGGGGCCTTTTGTGGTTTCATATGCATTTCAGAGTTTTTTTTCTAATTCTGTGAACACTATCATTGGAATTTTGATAGAGAGTTCAATAAATCTATAGGTACTGTTGCTATTTGAACGGCAATTTTTTGAATTATTTTTACACTTCAACTTCTTTCATTTTCTATAGTTTTCAGTGTTTAAAGCTCTCACTTCTTTGATTAACCTTATTTCTATTACTGTTTTTGTTGCTATTTTAAGTGGAATTGTGCTGTTTTATTTCACTCTACGATAGTTCATTATTAGTGTATAGAAAAATAACATTTTTGAATGTTGTTTTTATTCTGAAACTGTTGAATTTAGTTATTAGTTGTAATAGTTTTTAGTGGAGTCTTTTAGGATTTTCTTTATATAAGATCATGTCATATGCAAACAGAAAATTTTACTTCTTCCTTTCCAATTTGAGAGGGAATTCTTTCTACTTTTCAACATTATCATGTTATCTATGGGCTTGTCATATATGAACTTTAATATGTTGAGGTATATTCGTTCTATATCCACTCTGTGCAGAGATTTTATTATGAAAGCTTTTGAATTTTCCTACATCTATTAGATGATTATATGATTTTCATCCTCCATTTTGTGAAGGTATATCACAATGATTTGCAGATGTTGAACAGTTTTTGCACCCCTGGAATAAGTTCTACTTGATCATGGTGTATGATCCCTGAAATATGCTCTTTGATTTGTTGGTATTTGGTTGAGAATTTTTATATCAAATTTATTAGAAATAGGGCCTGTAATTTTATTTTATTATAATGTTCCTCTTTGGCTTTGACTTCAGCGTGATGCTTGCCTAGTAAAATGTGTTTGGGAGTGTGTCCTCTTTAATTTTTTTTGGAAGGATTGGAGTTAATTCCTCTTTTAATACTCGGTAGAGTTCATCAGTAAAACCGTATGGTCCTGGGATTTTCTTTGTTTTTGTTTACTAATTCAGCCTCCTTATTTATTATTTATCTGTTGAAATTTTTTGTTTTTTTTTGGAGTTCTCTTCGTGACTCAGTGGTTAATGAATCCGACTAAGAACCATGAGGTTGCAGGTTTGATCCCTGGCCTTGCTCAGTGGGTTAAGGATCCGGCGTTGCCGTGAGCTGTGGTGAAGGTTGCAGACGCGGCTCGGATCCTGTGTTGCTGTGGCTGTGGTGAAGGCCGGCAGCTACAGCTCCTGTTAGACCCCTAGCCTGGGAACCTCCATATGCCGCGGGTGCGGCTCTACATAAAGGCAAAAAGACAAAAAAAAATTTTTTTTGTTTTTTTGATGATTTAGTTTTGGTAGGTTTTAGGTTTCTAGGAATTTATCCATTTCTTCTAGGTTATATGATTTCTTGGTCTGTAATTGTTCATAGTAATTTCTTATCCTTTTTATCTGTGATATCAGTTATAATGTCTCCTCTTTCATTTCTGATTTTATGTATTTGAACTTTATCTCCTTTTCTTAGTCTTAAGTATTTGTCATTAAAAAAAAAAAACCAGCTCTTATATTTATTGATCTCCTCTTTTGTTTTTCTGCTCTCTTTCATTTATTTTTACTCTGATCTTTGCTATTTCTTCTGCTGACTTTGTGTTAGTTTTTTTCTATATTTTCTAATTCCTTAAGGTGTAAAGAAGGTTGTTTGAGAACGTCCTTATTTCTTGATTTAGGACTTTATTGCTATAAACTTCTCTCTTAGAACTGCTTTTGCTGCATCCCATACATTTTGGTATGTTGTGTTTCAATTTTCTTTTATTTGGAGCTAGTTTTTTATTTTCCTTTTCTTTTGTTTGGAGATATATTTTGATTTCCCTTTTGATTTCTTTTTTGATTCAGTGGTTATTCAGGCATGTGTTGTCCAAGTTCTACATATTCATGATATTTCCAGTTTTCCTCCTGTTATTGATTTGTAGTTTCTTGCTTTTGGTGGTTGGAAAAGATATTTGCTATGATTTTATCTTCTTAAATTTGCTAAATCTTATTTCGTGGCTTAACATATGATCTATCCTGGAGAATATTCCGTGTGTACTTAATGACAGTATGTATTCTCTCTACCTCTGCACTTTATTTACTCCTGGTATCCCTTTTAATACTTTTTCAGATATAAAAGTAGGTAGGATGGTCAATTGCTTTTAGCTTACTAAAACCTCTTTTGGTTGGTTTTTCAATGTATTTGACCTCTATTGTAGTAACATTTTGAAAATTGCAATGTAGAAATTTTTATTTTTTGCTTTTTAGGGCCGCACCCATGGCATATGGAGGTTCCCAGACTAGGGGTCGAATAGGAGCTGTAGCTGCCAGCCTACACCACAGCCACAGCAACACCAGATCTGAGCCACATCTGTGACCTATACCACAGCTCACAGCAATGCCGAATCCTTAACCCACTGAGAGATGATAGGGGCTGAACCATAAACCTCATGTTTCCTAGTTGGATTCACTTCCACTGCACCAAGATGGGAACTCCAAAATGTAAAATTGTTGTGGAAATGTTTTTTATTTTACTTTACTTTGATAACTGTGTAAAAATTTTTTAACTTCTCAAAGTAGAGGTGAAAGGAATTTTACAGGTCTATCATTGCAATGGGAAGCCATCTTACAAATAGACATATGTGTGACTGGTGGGGAGAGGGACTGGGCTTTAAATTGCCTGGTAAAATCTAATTGACTTCTTAAACTTAGGAAATTTCATAATTATAGGAAAGTATATTAAGATTTGTGTTCCCAGATCCTGAAGGGATGCACACATTCCATTTTTATTTGTTTGTTTTATACTTTAAATTCATGAAAACTTGGTAACCGAACATTGGACTAGCTGGGTAATCTTGTTTGCAACTATTATTCTTAGGCAGCAAAGAGTTATGATTCAGTGAGAAATCAGACCCTGCATTGTGGTAATTATGTATAACTCCTCAGGAAATTTGTCCTGTGAGCCATGATAATAAATCACAACTGAGACCCCAGGGGGAAAAAGAGAATATGTATTCTGCTGCAGTTGGATGAGATGTTTTGTATATGTCTGTTGGATCCATTTGACTTATACTGTTTTTCCGGTCTACTGCTTCCTTATTGATTTTCTGTCTAGATGATCTATCCATTGTTGAAAGTGGGATATTGCAGCCCTAGGCTATCATTGTGTTGTTGTCTATTTCTCCCTTCAGAGATGTTAGATATGCTTAGTGCTTTTAGATGCTCCAGTGTTGGGTGGATGTATGTTTACAGTTATTATATTTGCTTGATGAACTAACACCTTTGTCATTATATAATGACCTTCTTCATCTCTTGTTACAGTTTTTGACTTAAAGTTTCTTTTGTCTGATATAGGCGTAGCTACTCCTGATATTTGGTTTCTTTTTTCATGGAATAGCTTTTTCCATTCTTTTGCTTTGAGCCTTTTCATCTTTTCACTTTTGTCCTTGAAACTGAAATAAGTCTCTCAAAGGCAGCATATAGTTAGGTCTTTGTTATTATTATTTTTTAAAGCTATTCAGCTCTTCTGTGCCTTTTGTTTAGAGAATTTAATCCATTTACATTTAAAGTAATTATTGATAGGCAAAGACTTAGTAATGCCATTATTAATAGTTTTCTGGTTGTTTAATAGTTTCCTGTCTCTTTCTTCCTCTCTTCCTGTCTCCCTTTGTGGATTGTTGATTTTCTGTAGCAGTATGTTTGATTCCCTTCTCTTTTATTTTTGTGTAGCTACCATAGGTCACTGCTTTGTGCTTTGTGACACTTACATAAAACATCTTATAATTACAACAGTCTGTTTTAAACTGATAACAACTTAACTTTGCATATAAAAACTCAGTATTTTTACTATCCCATCTACATTTTATGGGTTTAAATTTTTTTTTTCTTTTTCTCTCTCTCTTTTTTTTAGGGCCACACCTGTGCCATATGGAAGTTCCTGGGCTAGGGGTTGAATCAGAGCTGCAGCTGCCAGCCTACAGCACAGCCACAGCAATGCAGGATCTGAGCCATATCTGCAACCTATGCTGCAGCTTGCAGCTATGCCAGATCCTTAACCCAACTAAGTGAGGCCATGGATTGAAACCACATCCTCATGGATAATAGTCAGGTTCTTAACCTGCTTAACCACAATGGGAAATTTCAGATTTTATGATTTTGATGTAACAATTTACCTCATTTTATTCTGTGTATCCATTAGCAAATTATTTTAGCAATATTTATTTTTAATACTTATGTCCTTAAATGTTTATACGAGAGTTAAGTAGTTAGTCCAACATTGTATTACAATGTTAAAGTTTCTGTATTTGGTTATACACAGTTGGCTCTTTAATAACATGGGTTTGAACTTCATGTGTTCATTTACATATTGATATTTTTCAATAATAAATGGTACAGTAGTATATGGCCCATGGTTGGTTGAATCCGCAGATACGAGGAATGTCAGATAAGGATGGCTGGTTACAAGTTATACATGGATTACACCCCTGTATTGTTCAAGATCAACTGTACTTTTATCATTATGTTTTACGTTTTCATAAGCTTTCCTGTAACTCACTAGCATCTTTTAATTTCAGCTTGAAGAATTCCTTTCAGTATTTCTTATAAGGCAGGTCTAGTGGTGAACTCCTTCAGCTTTTGTTTCTTTGGGTTTTTCTCTCTCCAAAGGATAGCTTTGCTGAGTAAAGTATTCTTGGTTGGTGGTTTTATCTTTCACCAATTGAAAGATAAGATCCCACTTTTTCCTGGTATGCTGAGAAATCTGCTGGTACCCTTAGAGGATTTCCCTTAGTATGTGAGAATTTTTCTCTTGCTGCTTTGAAAACTTTTTCTTTGTTTTGAATTTAGGCAGTTTTAGAATATGTCTTGAAGAAGACTATTTTGAGTTGAAATTTTGGGGAGACTTATGAGCTTCATAAACTTGGATGTCCAAATAACTTCCCAGTTTTGAGAAGCTGTAAGCATTTGTTTCTTTAAATAACCTTTGTGTCTCCTTATCTTCTCTGGAACTTTGATAAAGTTGTTTCTCATAATGGTATTCTATGGATCATATAGGCTTTTGTCCCTATATTTTTTGTCTTTCTTATTTCAACTGGAAAATTTCAAATGATCTGTCTTTTGCTTCACAGATTCTACTTGATACAGTCTGCTTTTGATATTCTCTATTAATATTTTATCATCTCATTTTCTGTATTCCTCAGCTCTAGAATTTTTTGGTTCTTTTTATGATTTATATCCTTCTGTTAAACTTCTGATTTTGTTGTTATACTCTTTTCCTGAATCTGTTGAGTTATCTTTCTGTGTTTTCTTGTAGCTCACTAAGATTCTTTAAAACAACTATTTTAAATTATTTATCAGGCAAAGTGCAGACCTTTATTTCTTTTAGGCCAGTTGCTGAAAACTTATTGTGTTCCTTTGATGGTGTCATATTTTCTTGATTTTTCATGTTCCTTGATGTCTGATATTGCTGTCTTTTCATTTGAAGACACAGTCACCTTCTTGAAACTTTATTGACTGGTTTCAGGAGAGAAATTATTTTCTTCAGTTCTGTTAAGAACTCTGAGGCTTGGAGTTTCCATCGTGGCTCAGTGGAAACAAAGCTGACTAGCATCTATGAGGATGCAGGTTC
Source organism: Catagonus wagneri (assembly GCA_004024745.2). Taxonomy (NCBI): domain Eukaryota; kingdom Metazoa; phylum Chordata; class Mammalia; order Artiodactyla; family Tayassuidae; genus Catagonus; species Catagonus wagneri. The sequence goes on from PVHT020000166.1 coordinate 10,737,813, forward strand.
GATCCCTGGCCTCACTCAGTGGGTTAAGGATCCGGCATTGCCATGAGCTGTGGTGTATGTTTGCAGACATGGCCTGGATCTGGTATTGCTGTGGCTGTGGTGTAGGCCGGCAGCTACAGCTCTGATTCAGCCTCTAGCCTGGGAACCTCCATATGCTGTGGCTGCAGCTCTAAAAACAAACAAACAAACAAGCAAACAAACAAACAAACAAACAACAAAAAAAGAACTCTGAGCCTTTCTCAGATCTTTCCTATGGATGTGCATTCTCCAAACTTCTTGTTCTCACTTATGAGGAAATTCTTAAGGTTGCATGACTTCTATCAATTCTGCAAAACCAGCCCTGTGCTGGCAGCTTCCTATTTGCTTTCTTTAACTTGATGCCAAATGCTCAGGTTTGTGTGTTTACTCAGAATCCTGAATGCTCACTATATGTCTGTACAGGCTCATTCTCACCACTCTCAACCTTGGGGACACACACAGTGAGATGACCATAGGATGGAACATGTGGGGGTTGGGTTTGTGGGGAAGCATTGGAAGTGTTCATGGGCCATTTGAGGGAATCTCCAGGCATGTCTTTATTCATTCATTTTAAAGCTAGAAAAGGATATTTAAAAGAAAGATTACAAATAATCTAAAAATATAATAGATACGTTAAATGATACTGAAGGTAGAAGTTGTAAGCATTTTAAAACCGTTCTATAAGAACTCATTGGGTGAAAAGAAAAGGAAAGTATAATTGTGAAGAAATAGAAAAACAGAGACAAAGTAGGCTTTTACTCTTTTATCTTTTTCTGGAACCATGTGACTTCTTTTTGATTTTAGGAAAATTTTATTTCAGTATATTCTTTTTTGTTTTTCTGTCTTTTTTTTTTTTTTAGGACTGCAACTGTAGCATGTGGAGGTTCCCAGGCTAGGGGTCAAATCAGAGCTGTAGCTACCAGCCTGTGCTACAACCACAGCAACATGGGATCTGAGCCACATCTGCAACCTATACCACAACTCACCGCAATGCCAGATCTTTAACTGGCAAGGCCAGGGATAGAACCTACATCCTCATGGATGCTAGTCAGATTCGTCTCCACTGAGCCATGATGGGAACTCCTCAGTGTATTTTTTTTTTTTTTTTTTAGTAATGATTTTTATTTTTTCCATTATATCAGATTGTATGAATCTTTTGGCTTTTACTCAGTATATTCTTTTTTTTTTTTGTCTTTTTGTAATTTTAGGGCTGCACCTGTGGCATATGGAAGTTCCCAGGCTAGGGGTCTAATTGGAGCTGTAGCCACCAGCCCCCACCACAGCCACAGCAATGCCAGATCTGAGCCGCATCTGCAACCTACGCCACAGCTCACTGCAATGCTGGATCCTTAACCCACTGAGCAAGGCCGGGGATTGAACCTGCAACCTCATGGTTCCTAGTCGGATTCATTTCTGCTGTGCCATGATGGGAACTCCTACTCAGTATATTCTTGATTATTGTTTCTGTTCAAGTCCTCTGGGCTCTCTTCCAGAAACACTAATTAAGGGTATGTTAACTTTCCATACCCTTTTCCTTTATTTTTCCACTTCTCTAACATATTCTCATTTTTCTTTCTACCTATGAGACCTTATGGAACAGTTAAATAATGCTTAAAACTACCACCTTCACTATCAATCAATTCTTTTACTCTGTTTTTAAATTCTTTGCAACTTTATTTTTAATGCCCTCTTTTCATTTTACTCCTTTCCTTTTATACCTACCTGGAATCCTCTTCATTTCATCCTTTTTTTTGTTTTTGTTTTTTCATAGAGGCCATGTCTCTTTGTTCAAAGTGAGGACGCCAAATCATTTTCTGAAATTTTCTTATGGATTCTGTAGTGAGAAAGTTTTCAGAAGTTTGCTCTGAATTTTCCAAACACTGTTCTCTTTCCTTTGTTACATGCTTAAACTTTTGTTTCTATTCAGCTTTATGTAATGCCACAGAGATACACAGGTTGAGTGGATTTTTCTTGTTCCAGCTCCTTTTATACAGTAATGGTGGTAAAAGGTTAAATGTCCAGTTTATTGTTTAATGGACATTGTTTACAGTTCAGTTACCATTTTTTGACAGTTTTTTTTTTTGTCGTCTTCCCTCAGTTGCAGTTTGTTCTTTTTTCAACTCCCATAGTCTGATTCTTTGCTGTTGTAAGGAGAAATATTACATGGCATCTGTAATTCCCAGAAAATTAGGGTTATTTCTTTGTGCCTCATTCACCTGTCCTTTCCACACCATCTGCCAAAGATTTTACATATGCAGACTAGTCTTTTGGAACATGAATTACAGACCTCTCCCTCCTACTTTCAGCTCACTTTTTTCCCCTTAAAGATGATATAATGGCTAAAAGAAAGAATATTTATTCCAGAGAATAATTCCCAAATCTAAGAATTCTGGGTGCTTCTTTTCTTATAAAGAGAAGAAGGATGTATTCTTAGTTTTCTGTGTCTTTGAGCCCGGCAATTAGAAGTGAAAACTGGATATGTTATGGTATCATTAAATTCCTTTTAGGAATTTTCAAAGTTAGAATATATATCTATTCCTTCTGGATTATGGAATTGGTTATCTGTTATTTTTGGTTTTAAAAGTTGTCTTCAGTGGTTTTAGTGATAAGCTGAGAAGAGCATCATTGAAGGATGGTAGCCTGGCCAGAAGCTATTTGAACCTGAACCTCCTAATAGGAAATTGAGAAAAAACAGCATTTTACTTTTATTTAGAGATTGTATGCTATTTAATTTTTAAATCTTTGTGTCTACTTGGAATTAAGACATAGTTCTCTGTGTAATATAAAACTACGAGTTCAAAAATAGTTTCCATTTTCCTTTCCTTGTTTGAAGAAAGAGTACCTTAGAAGAGTTAGAGAGAGCCCTAAAATTTCAATGATGACTTAAAATGTAACAGAATTGCATTGTGTTTGAATCTACTGTAATATATTCCAAACCTCTTTCATCTATATGTTATATTTACCTTATTGTGATACAACTAGAGGGCAAGAATTTCCTTATGCCATTGACTTGCAGAAATCAAACAAGTAGAAAATGAAGAGTCAGATAATCTGCACAAATCTGTCTCACTGTTATATACATTAACATGAAAACATAATTGAACTGCATGTTTTCAAGAAATGAAACCATTCAACAAATTGTTCTTAATAGAATTAAAAATGATATGGGATTTAAAATTGACATGAACAACACAGGAAGATGTTGAAGTGTTGGACTGGGGGGAAAATGGTGGAACTGAGTGAACAATTATTTGCGTGTGCAGCTGCATTTTCAAAATTGTGTCTTTATTGTGTATCAAGATAGAGTGATTTTGGTTCCATAGTTGTGGTTTAAGTATTCTCTGTGTGCAATTTTCAGTTGCATATTTTCTTTTCAAAATCAAATTTCAGAGGAATACGTTTGTTTAAAATTATTTTAGGAATGTGTTCATAGCTCATTTTGAAACAAGTAGAAAGATTTTTCCTCTTCTAAATGTTAGAAAGGAGATAATTTCTCTGATCATTTAGGTAAACATATTTATGTTGGTTGAATGGTAGGCAGTTAGTCATAAAACAGGAGACATTAAGGAAAACTGACACATTTAATGTACCTGATCAGTTTAGATTTTGCCTATAACCTGCTTTTATTTTTCTGGGTGCTGTTTGTTGATTTGAAGAAATATTAGAATTGTCAGACTACATATAAACCATGGTCAAATAAAGAATTCACAGTTTTTACTCAAGCAGAGGGATTATTTGGAATGCATTTTCAGGAAGAACTCGATATTATGGGAGTACATTATTTTGAGTGTACGTTTGAGGTAGCTAAAAATCCTGCTCTAGAGCTGAATGCGCTGGCAGTATGTTAATCACATCCATAAATGAGTCATTTACAATTGGAGTGGGCTTCACATTTAGAATATCTTGAAGATGTTTCTTCTTTGGATATGCCAAATTAAGTGTGCATTGAAGCTATATTAAGATTTCCGCAATAAAATATCATTAGCATTTCCTGAATATGTGGCTTGGAATAAAAATTCTCTCTTATAAATAAAAATGCTTTCACTTATAAGAAGGTGAGCCCACTGACCTTTGATTATAGAATAATACCAGAAATTATAAAGTGTGTTTCAATAATTGGAATACTGTTTTTATTATGCAGTTGTAGGTACAATCTCATGTAATTTCCCCAGGAGATTTAGTTAAAAGCATCATTTTGGTGGTGACATTGAGATGATGTCCGAATTTATAATGTATCTGAATACTGCAATATGCTTTTAAACATATTAATTTCCATATAACTGCTTATTTTTCTTTCATGCTTTAAGATCATAATATTTTTCCTCCACTTGTGTTAGCCGGTTCTATTAATAGTGAATCTTAGCAAACTTGAATGATTCTTACTTCTCCATGCTTATAGCTTTCATTATTTTTAAAAACTTTACTTTTTTATTGAAGTATAGTTGATTTACAATATTATATTATTTTCACGTGTATAGTGATTCAGTGTTTTTGCAGATTATATTCTAAGTTATTATAAGGTAATGTTTGTAATTCCCTGTGCTGTACAATATATCCTTGTTGCTTATCTATTTTAAATACATAATAGTCGGTATCTCTTAATTCCATACCCCTAACTTCTCCCTCCTTCCTTCGCCCTGCCCTTTGGTAACCACAAGTTTATTTTCTGTATCTGTGAGTCTGTTTCTGTTTTGCATGTACATTCACTTGTATTATTTTTTTAGATTCCACATACAAAGGATGTCATACAATATTTTTCTCTGTCTTACATTTCTCTAAGCATAATATTCTCTAGGTGCATCCACATTGCTGCAAATGGCAGAAATTCATTCTTTTTATGGTATATATTTATATGTATATATGTAAATATACATATATATATATACACATACATAGATATATTCTACTGCCTCAATTTAACTCAGGGGTTCTCAAATGAGGGCAGTTTTAACCACAGAACAAATATCTAGGGACATTTTTTGGTTGCAACAACTAAGGAAAAGGTGCCACTGCCATCTAGTTGGTTGAAGCTAAGGACGCTATTAAACATCCTACAATGTACACGATAGCATCTACCCCCACCTGTACAAAGAATTATCTTTAGGAATGTTCGATAAAAAAAAAAACCCAAGAAAACGAAAAAGAGGAAAAAAAGCTTAACCCAGTGGCTAACATCATACCTTGAGGTGAGAGACTGCTTTTCCCCCATGAGTGGGAAATGTCTTTCGTCACATCTCCACACATCAAATAAAATTTGATGTCCTGGCCAATATGACTATGTGAGAAAAATAATTAAAAGGCATATTTTCAGAAGAAGTAAAGTGGCCTTTATTTATGGGAGACAACATGTACATAGATAAGTATAAGGAATAATTTCCATAATAATTACTTTACCCAATGAATAAGATGAGCAAGTTCTCAGATTCCAAGTCAGTACAAATTCAATTACATTTATAAATACTTGCAATAAACAATGAGATTGAAAATTTAAAATACCACTTATAGCAGCATCAAAAACATAAAATATTTATAAGTAAATTTAATAAAATATGGGGAGAACCTCTACATGGAAAATAATAAAATGTTACTGAGAGAAAACTAAAGACTTAAAGGGAAATATAAGCTCTTTTCATGGATCAGAAGACTCATATTGTTAAGATGTTAATTCTCCCTGAATTAATCCATAGATTCAAATTAATACTCACTCCAGAGACTGTGAATCAGGGGAAATGAATCTGACTAGTATCCATGAGGATGTGGGTTTGATCCCTAGGCTCACTCAGTGGGTTGGGGATCTGGCATTGCTGTGAACTGTGGTGTTGGTATAGGTTGCAGACATCGCTCAGATCCTACGTTGCTGTGGCTGTGGCACAGGCTGGCAGCTGTAGCTCTGATTTGACCCCTAGCCTGGGAACTTCCATATATTGTGGGTATGGCCCTAAAAAGCAAAACAAAACAAATTAATATTCATCTCAACATGTTTTTATGTTAATAGCAGTTGACCAACATTTTAAAATTTATATGTAAAAGCAAAGAATCAAAATAGAATAGTCAAAATCATCTTGACAAAGAACAGTTCTACCCAACTGTAGGCTTCCTGTAAAAATATAATAATATTATACAGTAAAATTTTAGAATAAAGAGAGACCAATAAAGGGAACAAAATAAAGTCCAGAAATAGATTCATATTTATGTTGCAAATGCGTTTTAAAGACACCAAAGCAATTCTGTGGGAATGGAGAGTCTTATTAACAAATGATGTTGGAATAACTTGATACCCATGTGGAAAAAAATAAATCTTTACTCCTCCTTCATATGATAAACAAAAATTTATTCATAATGTATCACAGATCTAAAGTAAAAGCTGAAACTCTAACAGTACTAGAAAAAAAAACAGAACGATATATTTAAAGTTGATGGTTGTGATGGCCTAGATGTTCATGTCCTCCCAAAATTCATGTTAAAATCTCTCAGTGTGATGGTATTAGGAGGTGAAGCCTTTAGGAAGTGACTAGATTATGAGGGTAGAGGCCTCATAAATGGGATTAGTGCTCTTCTAAGGGACTGAATAGACCGGAATTCTCCCCTTCTGCCATTTGAGGATGTAACAAGAGATGGCTGCTTATAAAACAGGCAGCAGACTGTTAGCAGACCCTGAATCTTCTGATACCTTGATCTTGGACTTCCCAGCTTACACAGCTGTGAGAAATATATTTATTTTGTTTGTAAGCCACCCAGTCTATGGTATTTCATTATATCAGCCCAAACTAAGTTGGTTGTTGGACATTTTTTTCTTTACAAGATGTAGAAAATAATATCCATAAAAATCAATAAATTAGACTGCTCATTAGAAGACATGGTTAAATAAATGAGTAAGTGAGATACTTAAAGGATGGAAATATTTGTCAGACTTATCTGATGCAGGAACTGAATAAGTATCATACAAAGAACTTCTATATTAAATAATAAAAAGACAAATCTTAATAAATATAGGCTGGGAACAGGAGTTCCCGTCGTGGCTCAGTGGTTAACGAATCTGACTAGGAACCGTGAGGTTGCAGGTTTGATCCCTGGCCTTGCTCAGTGGGTTAAGGATCCAGCGTTGCCGTGAGCTGTGGTGTAGGTTGCAGACACAGGCCAGTGGCTACGGCTCCAATTAGACCCCTGGCCTGAGAACCTCCATATGCCACGAGCGCGGCCCTAGAAAAGGCAAAAAGACAAAAAAAAAAAAGGCAAATAAATATAGGCCGAATACTTCAGTGGACACTTTACAAATGTACGTGTATGAATGGCCAGTGAACACAGTAAAGAGTGTTCAATGTTTTTAGTCATAAGGGAAATGCATTTACAACCACAATGAGATACTACTACACAGCCATTAGAATGGCCAAATTTAAAACTCTTGACACTAAATACTAGTGAAAATTGGAGCTGCTGCACTCTCATACATTGCTGATATGATAGGAATATTGAATATTATAAGTACTTTGGAAAGGGTTTTGCAATTGAAAAAAACAGAGTTATATACACTTACCCTTTGACCTAGTTATTCTACTCTGGTTATTTACCCAGAAGAAATACAAATTTATATACACATGGAGACTTGTTTAGAATTTTCATAGCAGCTGTATTCACAATAGCCCCAAATCAGAAACAATTCATGTATTTATCAATAGGAGAACGAATAAAAAATGTTGGTATAGTTATACAATGGGCTATTACTCATCAATAAAAACAAGTGAATTAATGATCCATGCAAGACTGATGATTCTCACAAACATAATGCTGAGCAGAAGAACCAAATTATAGAGAATACATCATATGTAATTCCATTTATAGGAAGTTCTAGAATAAAACTAGAGTAAGGTTTCAAAAAGAAAAAAGGAATGATGATTGCCTCTCTGAAGGAAGATTGATAAGAGATAATGAGAAAACTTTCCAGGGTGATAGAAGGGGTTTATATCATCATAAGGGTATGAGTTGCATGGGTGTATCTATTTGCCTAAATAATAGCATTAGGAGTTTTGTATTTTCCTGATTAAATTTATCTGAACATTTAAAAATATCAGTAACAGCAGTTGCACAGGATAGAAAATACTTCTCATTTTATAAAGTATATTCTTGCCTTTTTCATATTTTCCTTTTAAATATATTTATGAGGTAATCAATTTCAGCTTTTGGAACTTGGATTAACCTTTAAATAATGATGAAAATATTGTGACAGCATTTAAAAATTCCTATTTACCTAAGAACCAACATTATGTAACCATTTTGGCAATTCAGTGCATATCTATTAATATGCCCATTGTTTACTTATAGATCAAGTTTTTTTTTTTTTTTAAAGTCCGTTGGAAACAGTTACTTGGCTCTTAGTTTACCTTTCAGGTGTTTAAAACAGTGTCCAGGGTGAATATGAAAATAAGAAAATTGGAGTTCCCATTATGGCGCAGTGGAAACGAATCCGACTAGGAACCATGAGGTTGTGGGTTCGATCCCTGGCCCTGCTCAGTGGGTTAAGGATGCGGTGTTTCTGTGAGCTGTGGTGTAGTTCGTAGATATGGCTCCAATCTGGCGTTGCTGTGGCTCTGGAGTAGGCCGGCAGCTATAGCTCCATTAGATCCCTAGCCTGGGAACCTCCATATGCCGTGGGTGTGACCCTAAGAAGCAAAAAAAAAAAAAAAAGACAACCCCCCAAAAAACTAGTAAATATGATAAATTAAAATTTTGCAGATTACAATATTTGTGAACAACTAAAGACTTTGCGGAAAAATTATTTCAGTGTATTAAAAAATCTTTCTTTTGATCCATTTTAGTGGTACTACTTAGAGGTATATTTCCAAAGTTGGAAATTGCGTTAGAAAAGAGGTAAAATGAGATATCTTTTAATTAAAGTAACATTTTTTAATCTTAATAATCTCCAATGTGTTGACATCATTAACTTTCTCCTTTATCTTGGAGAATTTTTCTTTTGTTAT